>QANW01013084.1:403966-482179 GCA_003254865.1 Dryas drummondii | reverse complement strand
AAAAAAATTTAAATCCAAAAAAAAAAAAAAAAAAAAAAAAAAAAACAGTTTTACTAAAATTCAATTACAGTGATGTCAGCGTGTATCAGCACCTGTCAGCATGCGTCAATGCGCGTCAGAAGGGTAATTTATGATTATAAGTTATAGGGGGTTTTGAAAGAGTTTCTAAATAGGTGGGAGTTTAGGCAAATTTTTTAGGTGATTAGGGGGTTTAAAATTAGGCACTAAAATCTAAAACCAACCTTAATTACATAATGACACAACTTGTAAATAGTAGGGAACTAATGAATTATTGTTATTCTACGTGGTGTAGGATTTTGAATATGTGCCTTGGCTAAAAAAAAAAAAATGGTAACTGTGTTAGACTCTATAAAAGATTCATGTAAATGACAAATTAATATCCTAATATCTCATTATTATATGCATATTATTACACACTAAATCAGTAAATGTATGCAAAAGGGTAATATGATCAAGAACAAGCAAAATAAAAACAGAAAAGGAGGAAAAAATGGCTAATGTGGACTATATTAAATATGTCAATGTTGATAGGGTGGTGCGAACTGTGAAGAGAGAGAGAGAGAGGATGAAGGAAGAGAGAAAGAGAAAGAGAGAGAAGACAGAGAAGACAGAGTGGCCGAATATGTGCCGGTGGTGTGGGTTTGACCATCGGCGATGAGAACGGCGTGGTGGATGGATGCTTGTGAGGTGGCTGGGATGGCAGAGGCATGCGGGGTGGCTGGGCTTCAGCTTTTGTTTTTTTGTTTTTAATTCATATTTTGGGGTGGGGTGTGTTGTTTAGATGTGTTGGTGAGGTGTGTAGTGTTTGGATTGGATGGGTGTAGTGAAAAATTTGGTGAAATTAATGAGATTGAGGTATTTTGGTAATGATAGGATTGTGTTAAAAGAAAATTCAAATGTGAGAAGAGTGTGAGAGGTGGTGTAGCGAGAAAATGGTGTGCAAAGAAAGGAAATGAGGTGGGCAAATAGCAGCTCGGGTACTTTATACAATATACCAAACATGGCCATTGCATGGGTTGAATGATCAAAACTAATCTGTGGTGGTGGTGGTGGTGGTGGTGGTGGTGGCGGTGGTGGGTGCAAATTGGCCAGATTTTTTTCATAGATAGTATTTGTGCACAGAATGTAAAGTTTGAGTGCTAAATGTGCAAAAGTACCAAAAGACTTTATAATTTAACAGAAAATTGGATAGAATGTAACTGGCCAAATGTTTTTTTATAGGTGGTATTTGCACAAAATGTGTAAGTCTAAATGGTAAATGTGCGACATAGCCTATTATTTTTTACCAACACGTAAGAAATTTACAATATGCAATCAAATCTTAAGCCCGTCAGATTAATTCAAGCGATGAGAAAATGATTAAAGATTCCATCGCTTTCTATATAATAGTGAACCAAAGGGCATTTATAATCAACTAGATGGTTATTTTTTTTATTTTTTTTTTGAGATAGTCAATTTAATTTACCTAGTATTGATTATTATCAAGTAAGGACATGACTACAATCAATCAAGCCTTTTAACAAACCCATGATTGAATCCTCTAGCTAACTATTTTAACGAAATTGCCCCTTTCCCGTAGCCAACTCTACCCAATAGAGGAGTAGAGGCCAATGATAAGATAAAGGGCCAGGAAGCAAATTCAGTGTTCTTCCCAGCTGGTACAAATGAGAAATATGAAAATCCCCTAACAGAGCTTTAATTACAAGTAATTTACAGAACAAGACTATCCTGAAAGGTGAACACTACAACATAATCAAATAAACAGGAGAAATTGTTAGAATTAGGATAGATCATGGGTTTGGTCTCACCCAATGGACCAAAAAAAATTAACCAGAGGAAAAAGAAAACAGATGGGTCTCCGCCTCATGTCTCATAGAGCAGCAGGCGATTCCTTTTCCCTCTCGGCACCTTTCTCTTCACTCTCTTTATATCCATTGTCCGAAATTTTATACTCTGAGGGCATATTCTTTCTTGCTTTTTTGCTACCTTCAACTTTCCACATATCCCACACTTTTGTTCTAGGTGGAGGTGTTGAATCTCCAATTGGTGCAACTAAGCCTGGCTTCCCATCATCAATAACTACATCAATTAACCCATAATCCTTAGCTTCCCAAGGATTCATGAAATTATCACGGTCTGTGTCTATCTCAACCTGAAATAGAACAATAATTAAAAAAAAAAAAAAAAAAACTTGTAAAATTGACAATGAAAGAAATAGTAATTGATGCTTAACCTGCTCTTCAGGCTTCCCTGTGATTCTTGACAATATTTTGTTCAATTTAATCTTGTGGTACACCATTTCTCTAATTCGTATACCCATTTCTGTTGCCTGAATTCACATGTAAAAATTGAAAGGTAAGTCATGATTATGAACCACCAATAGATGTGTCAGCCTGTGTGAACAAAAATTAGGATTTTCTAGTTTTATTTTCAACATTGCATGTATTCTAGCCAGGAAGAAAAACAAAACAAAAAAAAGAGCGACTGAACCTCTCCATGACATAATTAATGTATGCGTTAATATGTTGAAGTTAAATCCAAAAGTTTAATCATCATAAAGGACACTAGAACTTGTCAGATACATAATCTAAGACATTGATTACTTTGTATGACTTGATGAAATTGATTTTAAGTACACTTTTCTTTGATGAAGGAGAAAAGTCAACCAATGTAGTATAGTTCTGTTTGGAAACAACTAATGTACTCATCAGCCCTTAAGAGGGAAATAAATGGCAATATAAAAATACTTACCACAACACAAGGCTACCCAAGTTGAAGAACTAACAAAAGTTACTCCACTTACAAAAACTGTGTACTTGACACGTACTTTAAGTGAATTAGAGCTGTTTCTCCCTACTTTTCAATGAATAAAGATACTGAGCGTGGATAGCAAAGAATACAAAAGTACAGGGTCAACAGACAATCCAGTATTCAAGTCTACCCACAGGAAAAAAGCAAAACTACAGTTAGAAGTCTAAAATGTGACAAAATAAAAACCAGACAAGGGGCTTTAGCTGACCCAACAATAACCTTATATCCATTTTTTTTTTTTGGCGAGAAGAACCTTATATCCACCATAATTAGAATGTCATGATCTGTATACTATGATTTGAGGATATGGACACGAGTGCTGTCGATCAACATGTACACGTTATATTCAACATGTCAACTTCCAAAATAAAAAACATGAGAATGTGCCAAAATATCTTTGTATTTTTATTTTTTTAATCTATATAGGCATCCACAAACATGTGAGCATACCTTTTCTAGTATAACCATATTTATGAAAGTATATTTTCTGGTATAATCAAGGAATAAAATTTCAGGTTTCGAGGAAATTTCGAAAATTTTTAAATTTCGATAAAAATTAGATGAAAATGATGGAAATTGCTATCAAAATACGGAAATTTTGAATGAAACTTTACTATATGTTTATTTAACATATTATCTACAATATTGATAAAAATATATTGAAGAAACCAAATTATATAGTAAGTTTCATGTGATATAAAATGAACATAATGCGTTCTGGAAGCAAATACTGTTAAATAAAATTAGTATATTCTTTATACTCTATAATCTATACACTAAACTCTAATACTAAATCCTATATACTCTATATACCACAATCTCTTTATATTCTATAATCTATACACTAAACTCTATATACTCTATATTCTTTAGGATATATATATATATAAAATAAAATATTAGGGTTTAAGCCTTCAGAATATTTTTTATTATTTTATATATAGAAATGTATTATAGTTAAAGTTTAAAAATAACTAAACGAAACCCCAAACTTTTTTTTTTCTTTCCAATTGTCCAAAGACCCAAAACCCCAATCAACCCTAAACCTTTTTTTTCTTTTCTTTTCTTTTTTTTTTCTTTTTTTTCTCTTTTTTTTTTCTTTTCTTTCTTTTCTTTTTTTTTTTTTTCTTTCCTTTCCTTTTTCTTTTCTTCCTGTGATTCTCTCCTTCCCTATCTTTTCTCTCTCCCACTGTGTTGCATATAGGCTCCCAACCACTCTGTCGCACATACCACTGTGATATATCATCTCTTTATTTTCTCTCTCCTTCTCTCCTGCGCCAATCTCTCTCTCCCTCCCCGATCTGATCTTCTCCATCCTCTATCTCTTCTCTCTTCTCTCTCTTCTCTCTCCTCTCCCTTCTCTCTCCTCCCTCCCAAATCACTCCGGTGGCTTCTCTCCCTTCTCTCTCCTCCCTTCCAAATCACTCCGGTGGCTGGGTTGTAGAAGAGAGATGGCTGGGTTCTCGAGCGAAATACTACCGAAAAATTGACGAACTAGTGTTAAAATTTTCATACCCTAAAAAAATGAAATTTAACTCCTTGGGTATAATATATCTTTTTATTTTGTATTTATATAGACATCTAAAATAAAAGAAAAAATAACCATATTTTTCTAGACAAAAATGTTCAACGCCTTGATAGTGTTCCATTCTATGGCAAGGCATCACCTGAATAACTGAAGCAAGGGGAAAAGCTCACCAATCACAAGCCAAATCCTCACAACAAAGCAAGAAATGGGCATTCTGCTTTAATTTTGTTGCACCAGGGGAAACCTCAAGCCAATCAGGGCTGATCCAAACTGACTCCTAGCAGAGCAAACACAAGGACTCACTACTCCAGCAATAGAGATGGCATGGATTGGGGAGGATTCTAGCAAGTAGAGAATAGCTTGTGGCCAGAATTTTGGAGTGAAATCCTTTTGCTGGGGGCTTTTGGGCTTGAAGAAGTCCTCTTTCCCTTGGCAGGGGATTTGGTGTTTGAAGGTTCCTCGACAGCTGCTTGGTGGAAAATTTTGATGAATGATAATTTATAAAGAAAGGAGGAGCGTTTGTTAGTTGGTCATGTATGTGTTAAGGTTCTGTGGAATCTGTAAACATCTTTTACTGCATTGTCATACAGCAAGGGGTTTGTGGAGTTCTGTTTTCTCCTTGCTGATAACATGGGTTTTTCTGTGGGCTGTTTTGGCACTTTTGGGATCTCGGCTGTGTGTTAAGTGGGGACATAAAGCAATTACGTAAGCTATTTGTTTGTGTTTTCTGGGTTTATGGAGGGAGAGAAACTTCCAAACTTTTGTAGGAAACTTTGTTTGATATTAAGGCTACTTTTTGGAGTTTTCTGTTCTCTTGGATGACGTTTTTGTCACACTTTATTTATTATATTGATTTTGTTTCTTCTTTACATTTTTAATTTGTTTTTAAACCCCTTTATGCTCCATGTGTACTTGGAATGCGCCACCCTTTTAATTGTACTTTATTTCTCGAAGGGAGCAAAAAGAGAAAAAAACATTTAAAATATAGAGGAATTCTTTCATAAGCATGAGAAGGCATACATAAGCATCAAAAAGGTGAGTCATTCTCTTATCTAGTTACGACCTTCATGAATCACTTACTGGCACAGATAATCTTACTTGGGGACAAAGGGTTACAAATAACAAGTGAAACCTATTCAATTAAAAGAAGGCAGCCAAAGACAAGTGTACACAACCACCTAACCAGACTTAGGTAGGAAATGCTACCACCTAACAAGGTGAAATTTCAATGGGAACAAGACAAACATATAACAAAAAGTAAACAAGTCAGGCTATCTTTAAATACAGCTCTTTCCACTAAATGTGGTAAATAGTTACACATTTCCATGGAAGTCCTAATAGGATAAAAGTAAAACCATCTCCAAAAGAACATATACAGATTTGCAGTTCATTGAATTTCGGTAACCTCAAGTATAGATTTTCCCCTTACAAAGGTTAATCCTATATTACCTATAAAATAAAAATGTATAAATTACAACTGTAAACAGAAAGTTACAAATCTCAAATAAAAAGGCACCCGTGCATTCTGATAAAAGTCAAACTATGCAATGAAGTTATTGTTGTTAGGCTATTAGCATGTGTTAAGGCTGACAGCTTATTTTAAGGCTAATCACTAGCATTTGATTAAGCAAATTTTTAAGGCTAATTAATTGACTCTGTCTGTCTGAATATTATATAAACAGTGTACATCTCTCACTCTAAATAGCAATAAGAGTTATCTTCTTCTCACTATGTCTTCATATTCTTTGTCAAAAAGAAAGTGTAGACAACTTATCTCTCGCTACTATGCAATGGATATCATTAAATATTCTCATCTCCATTCTTGTCTTGTTGAGACCTCGTCTCAGTACTTTTCTCTCACTGAGATTTCATCTCAGTTCTCGTCTTACTCAGATCTCGCCTCAGATCTTTTCTCACTGAGATCTCTTCTCAGATCTCATTTCAGCTGTATTTGTAGGAAACTGGGAGCAGTTGACATCTTCTCTCTAGCTTAAGGGAAAGGTGTAGTTGATATAGGGTATTGGCACATGTTAAGGCTGACATCTTATTTTAAGGCTAATCACCAGAATTTAATGTAGCTAATTTCTAGTGCCAATTTCCAGGACCAATTAGTTGACTCTCTCGGTCTGAATATTATATTAACGGTTTACATCTCACTCTGAGTAGCAATAAGAATTGTCTTGTTCTCCTTATGTCTTCATATTCTTTTTAAACAGTTATGAAAGATGTTTGAATACCCTCAGAGACAATGTCTCAAACCATGCTCAGTCTCAGGTGAGCTATGTTTTTAAATTCATCCCAAACAATTAAATGATTATTGATAACTTAGTACCAGAAACACAAAATAGCAACAATATTAATACATTCAAAGGAACCAAGGATAAAAATATCGGTAACGTGGAAAAGCAGATTTATGGAAATATGGGTAAAAATTATGGAAACAACCGAAAATTCACTTTAAAACATGAAATTTTGAATGATACTTTAGGATATTTTAATATAATCAATAATGCATGAAATAGACATGTAATTAGGATTTACAACTACCATCTATGAAGATGGAAATCCACAAAGATAACCGAAAAACAAGAACTTACTTTGCCTCCAGCAGTTCCAAGAGGTTGATGGATCATCACTCTTGCATTGGGCATGCAGAACCTCTTTCCTTTTGTACCAGAAGCAAGGAGGAATGCACCCATAGAAGCAGCAAGCCCCAGGCAAACAGTTGAAACATCTGCTTTGCACATTTTCATTGCATCATATATTCCCATTCCTACATGCAGCCGCAAATTGGTAAGAACAATAAAGAAGAAAAAGACCACCTTTAAATACAAAAAATTTTGATCCAACAAAAAGTCATATCCCAAGAACAGTGGCGAAGGGAGGAGGTGGCTGGGATGGAGCCCAGCGGAGTTTCCCCAAAATATTAAAAAAAAAAAAAAAAAAAAATTCTTACAGTGCTCTGTATTAAATTTTATTCATGTAGCATGTTGCAACAACAATAGATAATCATGCATGTATTTCTTTGTGCTTGATACCAAAGCATGGCTTCATGGCATGCTGTTTTCCCTGTTTACCATTTATCTTGCACGCCCATGCTTGACATTACATTACAAATGTAAATTGGTTTACCTATTATGTTATAAAATTTTGTAGTTCAGTTGTAAATTTTGTTAGCTCCAATATCAAGGAAGTGTAAGAACAATAAACAATAAACAATAAATAGAGGAGCTAGGATCAAAATCATCAAACATATTGAATATATTTTTAAACCTACCAGCAGTAACAGAGCCACCAGGTGAATTGATAAACAATTTAATGTCTTTTTTTGGGTCTTCAGCATCTAGAAATAGAAGTTGGCTTATGATCAAATCCGCTGTCATATCATCTACCTGCCCATCATCAGTGACAAAAGAAGCAAAGTTCAACAAAGCAATCTTTCCTTTTTATGAATTTAGACATCTAACAATAAGAAAAAACAATAAACAAACAAACGCCACACACACACACAGAGTAATCCATTAAACATTTTCACGTACTAACTTTCAATAAACAAGAAAGAGTGCAAATTAACTAGAAACAGAAAAACCCATGTCAAAAATTTCAAGATATTATAGATATATAAAAAAATCAATCAAAAAGAAAATACTTATGAATAGAGAGAGAGAGAGAGAGAGAGGAAAAACCTGAGAACCCAGAAAGATAATTCTCTGACGCAGAAGCATATTGGTGGTATCGAGCTCTTCGAATCTGGGAACCCGTGGAGCTGGAGTAGTTGCTGAGTAGAAATCCCAATTGCTCGACAAGGTCTGTCTAGTAGACGACGAGCTTTTCAAGGCCTTAATTACACCCACGCCTTTTATTCTTCTACCACAACTGATACCAGTGCTACTCCTATTAAGACCAGTGCTCTTCAAAATGGGTAAAATCGGCGCTTGGGATTTTGATACGCTATTGTTAAAGCACAGAAGGCTTGAAGCTGAGGCTGCGTTTGTCATCATCTTCTCTCTATCACCCTCTTTCTCTCTTTCTTTGTCTCTGTTTCAAGTGACCCCTTTTCCTTTATCACTGTTTTTTCTGGAAAATCTGTCAAATTGCCAAAGGAGAGCTTTTTGACGCTGTTAGGCCTTCTACAACGATAAAACTCAAACTCAAACCCAAACCCAAAAACCTATTTTGGACATTTAATAGAATTTCAGAATTTGGGTTTGGGTACGTATCAGCAACACCAAAGGTGCTGAAACCCGAAATAAATTTCTCTATTTTCATCTATTTAATTTATGTATAAATTTGATTAAGTGCTCATTAAATTAAAATTTATAATTTTATTTTATTATGAATGTTATATCATTATTAATATTTTAATTAGCTCTTCAAAATTATGCTAATATAATTTTTAAAAATCATAAAAACATTAAATTTATTAAAATTTATTTCATTTCACAATACGAACGATAAATAAACACATAACTTAACAATAAACGAAACAAAATTGGCCGCTCAAACAAATACTAGAATGAAGACATAAATAGAACTACAACAACGACGATCTTTAGTGGTTCCCACAAGTTAAGGGCAACTCACGATTACTCACGTAAACATTCTTATAATTAAAGGAATATGAAATATTTGCTTTGGCTTTACAATCGGGGCATGGTTGAATGCCTTTCCCACAATTGCATGGAATTGGGTCTGGGTCTTTGGGTATTGAGAGTTTTAGGTCCCGCTTTACACAATAGTGACACACCATATGTCATACAATTAAATATATACATTGATAAAATTAAACTTACCATCATTTGTTCATTCGCATCGCACTGATGCTTCCTTTCGACATTCATTAACGCCGCATAAAATTTGTTGTAAACACACGCAATGTCCATCCACCGCGATTTAATTCCGCCAACCTTCCATATAATTGGTGTGTCCAAATTACGCTGAAAAACCACAAAGACTTGTTCCCAAAAAATATTATTTTTTTGATTCTCACCGAGCAATGCATTTGGAGACTTCTCTAGCCAAGCTCTAGTGAGAGCTTGATCTTCATTTGTGGACCAAGCAAGACCTTTAATCATATTAAATTCACTAAGTTTGATGAAAATATTGTGCAAAAAAGAGAAGGATATAAAGAAAAAATTAAAAGGAATAAGGTATATATAGAATTTTTTGTGTACTAGCCGTTATAAAATTAGGGAGATTTTAAACAAATTTCTAAACTTTTTGACTTTTTTATTTTATTTTGTATAATTCTTTTTTAATAAGATAGAGTGATTTGGGATGTTGATTTGCAACAGCCCAAAACTGTGAGTCGCTGGATGCAGAGGAAAAAAAAGAGTCGTTGGCCTTTCAAACTCAGTCGTCCATCTGCAACAGACAAGAAATCTCCACCATCCTTCAATGTGCATTCATATTTCCATCTACATTAGTACACTAGCCCCATTTGTAGGGATTGTGTTGGCTACTCTCCATCAAATGACACACTTACGTGATGGTGGGCCCAAAAATCTTTTTGGGTTTGGGTTTGGGTTTCCTGATCACCTATATTTGAGTTTCTCTTTTGACTTTTGAGTATAAATGGGTATACCATTTACGGCCCATAGGCGTTCAAAAAACTCATAATACACCCAAAATGAGTTATAGCTTACCTTTTCGGCAGCTGTTGTAGAAGGCCTTATCTGCTGAAAGCCCAAAATCTCAACCAATCGGATAAAGGCTCGGTTTATTACGTTGAACTATGTTAGACTGAACTATTCTTATAAAATAGGGAAATTGAACCTAATGACCCAAATAGTTGTATTATTTTGACGGGTGCTTGCACACCCCTCTTATAAAAAAAATAAAATAAAATAAAAAACACCAAAGTGAAAAAACACACACACCCTATCTCATCTCTTTCTTTTTTGCCTTTCTCTACAAACACACCTCCTCCTCCTCCTTCCTCTCCCTCATTCCCCTTCTCATGCGCCTTCCCAGACCCACCAACCTAGCCAAGCTCGACCCACCCCTCCTCATTCCTCCCTCGCCACCCCCTCATTCTTCCCTTCCCCCCGCGACCCACCGCCCTTGCCAAACCTAACCCACCTCCTCTTCTTTCTCTCTTCCAAAAAATTTTGCAGCTAGTTCAGTGGGTACATGTTTAATGGGTCTTGGATGTTAGTGGGTACCTGCCGAACCAAACCCACATTTTCGGCAATCGGCAAATGATTGCCGAATGAAACTCACATTTTCGGTGATCATCCACCGAACCTACTTTTTTTTTTTTTTTGTAAAATGTTGAGGGGTGGTCGCGAGGGGAAGGGAAGAAACTGAGGTTGAGTTTGGCAGGGCCAGTTGGTCGTAGGGGAAAAGGAAGAAGGAAGGGATGGTAGGGGGAGGAAGGAGGATGGGTGGATCTAGGAGGACGCAGGGTAAGGGGAAGGAAGGGAGGAAGGAGGAGGAGGATGTGGAAGCCATCAACCTTTGATTGGGGACCTTTTGGTCCTTATACACTTAAGAAACAAACTGTCCATATTGCTGAACCTAGCACTGATCATTTGGTTGGCAAACTCAAACTACTTGATGACTATATTTTGGACTCTCCTAATGCACCATTCTATCATGTAGCTCATATTTCTCTCATGTTCCCACCTATTGGGTTGGGAGAGAAGCCTTATTCTACTTATTCTCAATCTTCCAATTTTCCTACATATTCTATCACTCCTCCTAATCCATTGTTGAAGATTTACTGCCCTTGATATGATGGTGATGTTGTTTTTCATGATCTTCATGATCTTCCTGGCATGGGCCTCAATGTGCTACCTAGTGTGGATGCAAACTATTTTGGGGACATTCCAAACCCTTTGACTCTCACTACCGTCATGATGCTTGAAGTAATGGATATAGAAGATTTTGGCGGTATTCTTCAACCATGTGATAACCAGTATGGTGTACCACCTCAACCATTGAAGGAAAACTTGTCTCCTCTCCCATAAGCTCCAATTGCTTTGGTATGCTGCTTCTTACAACCGACTCTCCAAAGGTAATATATAATTACCGTTCATGTTATTCATATCTATATAACACTGTAAAGTGTGCAAATATTGTGGCATGTGAATTAGGGGATTCTTATGTTAGCAACGCAAGGAAGGTTGATTGTACTAGAAAGTACAAGTGTGGAACCCATTGTGGGATGTGCTCATATATTAGAGGTTAGGACTGTTGTGACTAGTACAGTGATATGCTTAATGCTCGCCTTATGGATCATTTGTATCATAATCCCCCAACTACAGGTCATCTTACTCATAATGAGTACAAAGATTTGTGCTCCCACTTGTCTCAACAAGTTGTGCAAGACATTTATGAAAGTGATGTCGCCTACTTTAGCATGGAGGAATCTTTCCAACCCTGTACGTGCCTACGTATTGTGAAGGATACTTATGACATTAGTATGTCCACTAACCTAGGTCCTTCGAAGGGTTTGCAGTCCCTATAGTGGGTTTGTAGTTTCATTTTGCATATTTATCTACTATAATTGGAGGGGAGATACTATCATATAGCTATGTATTACCCACTTCAAATTTCCTATTTTTCCAGCCTCTAGTTTTAGAACTAAATCCGACATGTATGAGGACCTTTAATTAGCTAAATGTCTCATCTTGCTATTGACTGCTCTTAGCTTATGTTTTTGCTTTCTAATTCCCTATGTGTAATGTTATGTGTCACTTGACCATGCTCAATCTACCTTTTTCACATACTAATGGATTGTGACTTTTCATTATATCCTATTGATATATAATATAATTTGTGTTATTTTATGTTAACGATTTATACACTATTTATGTAAATATCACATTTACTATAGTGAATAATATGCATAGGCATTAAACAATGTCCAACTCCAAACTTTGTATTCATGTATTTGCAAACATAAATATCATAACTCTAACCTCTTTTTCATTATAGTAAAAATGTAGTACGTACATATATGTTATAGTAAAAAAAATCCCCAACCAATTGACTTACTGAATTTGCAGAAGAGTTCGACGACAAACAAATTAAACAAATAGAGAAGTATTAAAGATGAGCCACACAGTGGGAACAAGGAGCTTTGCATGTATCCGATATCAATACGTAAGTTAGAGTAACATTGGAAGCTGAATATAGGATTAAAATAAATTAGCATGCATGTTTAGGTTGTACACGCATCCACATTGCATGGCAAAACTAAATATTTGCATGAAAGGGTTAATAAATTGAGGTAGTTTCACTGAGATTATGACAAATAATTGTTATGTTAGAAATTTGTAAGGATGAATAATTAGTGTAACCGTGTAGATGTGTGTGGTCTGCTTAAAAAAGTAGGCAATAGAGGTAGATTAATAGTTCTATAATATAATTGTAACATATTATATAGATTGTTGTTTGATGAGGTATGATAGAAAAAAGGTGGATGACGAAAAAGTGTACACACTATGGCGATTGCAAAATGACAGTTGGTACAATAGGAATAACCTATCTGCGTTTTAATGGTGAAGTTCATAGACTGTAGCCAAATGGAGTTGGGTTGTAATGTATATATGTATGAAAGCTGCTTTAAATAAGTAAAAGTATATATAAGAGTTTCTAATGAAAAATTAATGTTCATATTCATGTTTTGAAAATGGTTATGACAGTTGATGAAGCATGGAAATGAACTAGATCGTTATACTTTCTTCAAGATGACTCACATTCAAGGAAAGGAGATGGTCCCAATGGATGAAGAATCAGGGCGAGTAATAGTAAGAATACTCATACAATTATTTACTTTAACCAAACTGTATCAACATAACTGAGTGTTATAACAAAACAACGAGGCATATCAAAAGAGGTGCAGCTAATTAAAGTGGCATGTGAAAAGCAACGTAAGCATGTTGATGAAGCTGAGTTAGGAATGCAAATGATTAGAGAGGAAGCTCAATTGGATATGCAGAAGCTACAAGATGAGCAAGAAAAAATGAAGCGAGACAATGAAGCATCTTTAGCCAACCATAAGGCATCATTGGATAGCGCTTTTAAGTCAGTTGTTGTGGAACTTAACAATGCAATAGCACAATATGGTTTGTTGGATTTGGGGTCTGCCTTACAAGCTTTGGCAGGCATCGCTGGTAAGAATGATCATTGAAAAATGATGGCTGATGTACTTATTTTTTATAAATATAATATGAAGTAACATCTTATAGCTTCATAATGTGAAATATTATGTTTGTTGATTATGAAGATCAGTTGGAGGGGATATTAAGTAATTGTGTACAGGTGTATGCTAACTGTAGAACTTCCTCGAAATATTAGAAGTTGGCTATTAAAGCTTCAAGCTTACAAAGGTATAAGTTTGATCTTGAACCTTCCACTATAAGAATTTTGGTGTTGAAATATGGTGGAGGTGGGAAGTGTTAAAGAACATAAGTTTTTGGTATGTAAGATGTGAATATGTGCAGCCTTCTAATAGTGAATATGTACCCCATGAATGTTGACCTTATATAAAAGTTTTTATTCAAAGCTGTGTGATTTAGTTTATTAGTTTGACATATTGAAATAGATGTATATATTGCCTTTATATGCATACGGTTGAGTTCATTGTATTCCTCATCTTTATTAGGAAATTACATTAATAGTATTAAAAAGGATTGATCATAGTCAATTCAAGTACATAATCACAACTGCAGATAAGGAGAGGATAACCAATCTATGAATATATATAGTATTTATAATTCATGAAAATTGGCAAGTATATTAAATAAATATATATGGGAAATTTACGATAATAGCCATTTTTAATCAAACACTATCTTTTTTAACTCTTCCCTCTCCCTTTTATCTTTTATAGCTCTTTGGTCCATTTTCAGACAAAAATACCCTCCATGTAATAGTCATATGTAGACAGTGTGTCTGTCTATTTATAACTCTATCGACCTTCACCCATTCATTCTCTTTGATCAACATATATTCCTCAGCCTGGAGCCTAAAGCCGATCAACATACCAGGTATGATCAATCTAATTTGAAGACGATTTATGTATTCTTTCATTAATAAGGTCATTGATTAAGCCCAAAGTATGTTGAATTATTTAGGGTTTATGAGAGAAATTTTTTCATAATCGAATTTTTAAGGGTTTTTGAGAGAATGTGTGTTTACAAAAGTTTATTCTGAATTTGACAAAAAAATGTGGGTTTACAAAATCCTGCTCTGTGTTTTAAATTATGAGAAAAATGCACCATTGGTCCACTTATTTTTACATTTTTCCCAACTTGGTCCATGAATTAAATTTTATTCCAGATAGATCCAGTTACTCAGTAACATGGCCCAAGTTGGTCATTTCAGTCAATTTTGGTACGTTTAATTATCGTTAATGTACATCACGTGATGTGCACATGAGATTTTTTTAGGGTAAATTGGACTTTTCCCCACCCCACCTCAACCGGCCCCACGCTTTCTTTTTCTTCCTTCTTTCTTTCTTCTTCTACAACACACGCCCCCAACCAACCCCATGCCCTAAACCCAAACAGCCTTTCTCCCACCCACTGCATCGACCGGCCCACCACCCTCTCCTTTCCAAAGCCATGCCCTATTATTGCAGGTGATGCAGGACCTTGCAACCAGTATCTGGACTTGTATATAAAAATGACCTTTTTTATTTATAGCTTTAAATTGCCTACACATGTTTCACTATTCTATTAATTGACATTTGCTTTATAATCTAGAAACCCTTTATAGGACATGGATGTGAGCATAAGGTATGAGCTCAAGCACAAATGCCCTTTACACTAGGCGAGGATGTCTTGTAGGTTAATGATCAACGAGTGCTTAAGGAACATAAAGAGCGTGTTCAACCATGATCAGCTGAAAATGTTCAGAACTAGCTATTTTGGTCACTTCCTCGAGGTTGAGGACAAACTTAAATTCAGTGGACAACTATTGCACCTGTTGTTGTTTCGCTAAAAGCACAACAAGATGACTAGGGTGAAGACATATTGATTATGTTGTCCAACAACCAAGTGGCGAGGTTTGGCAAGAAGGAGTTTGCCCTTATTACCGACATTTGTTTTGGCAAGAAACCACTTATTAAGTTTAGTCCTAGTGGAAGCATGGACGAGATGGAGAACAGTTCTAGACTAAAGGCAGCATATTTTAGGAAGAGAAAACACTTTACCAGAGGGGATTTAGAACTGGTGTTTATGTCTTGCCAGGACAATGAGGACATATATTGTTTGAGACTTTTGTATTTCATGAACTTTGTCTTGCTAGGGAGACATAGGAGCAACCACATTGACTTGAGGTTTCTAAAGTTTGCAGAGAAGGTCGATGATTTCTGCAATTTCCCTTGGGCCATCATTAGTTACAATATGACTATGGACCTTAACATTTTTATTACGGATAGGCAATTGCTAGACAATAAGAATGTTGATGAGGTTTACATATTGAGAATCTAGCGATAGAGTCTTCCCTTCCATTTGGTCTAGAGGATCCTCTTGAGGCATGTTTAGTATATTTTAGTGGTAATTTTGACTTTGAACAATCAATTAAAGAGGTCAATGCATTGTTAAATTATGTTCCTCTTATGGACATAACCACATGGTTGATCATATTCACATTTATCCTCCACTTCCTTCCATCATAAAACCACCTAAGCTAGAACAACTATCTGATATACTTAGGAATGAGATTTTAAACTCTTCAATTACCTTGTCTGTACTTATAACTTCAAATTTGGATTATACTCAAGAAAGTATGCTTAGGCATGAGATTAAAGAGCATAAGGAAGTGGTAGAGTGGACCATTGATGATCTAGGAGGATCTTACGTATTATACAAAATATATAATATAATATAATATAATTATTTATATTATATTATATTATATATTTAAATTTAAATTAATTAATTAATTAAAACCATTAAAACTAATGGTTTAAAACATTCTATTCTAAACCATTAGAATTGAAAGCTTTATATTAATTAAGAATTTAAACCATTCATGTTTTATGGTTTAAGTTCATTTGTTAATTTTAGTTATTTATTTTTAACTATCAGAACTTGTATATAAACTCAAGTTATTCAATCAAATAAATCAAGCGGTTCCTAAAACTTCTTCTTCCTTTTGTTTCTTTATTTTATCTTTAGTTTCCTCTCGTTCTAAGGAAGTCCGCTTTCAAAGAAAAGCAACGACTCCTTGTTCCTATTGATTAGAAATTTATCGTTCTATCGCCTAGAAGTTTTGGATCAAGTGGTATCAGAGCAATAGATTCGAGAGGGTGACGGTGGTTTATGGTCCTAACTCGCGGTCGACGCAAAGCTTCTGGTGAAGAACTTATAGGTCCTTTGATTGTCCATAGAAGAACAAATTCCAAGAGAGGTACCATGATGGGAGAAAACTCGAGCGAAAGACCAATTGGTGACGGTGAATGAATCACCAAATTAAAGAAACAAGTGGAAACTTTATCAGCATCCATTTCTAAGCTTGTGGAAAATTTAATTTCCACACAGGCATCCACTTCTAAAGAGAAATATCTTAAGAAGAAGAATGACGCGGAGAGCGAAGAAGAAGATGATGCCAACCCTAACACAGGGGATAACCAAGACGAAACGGGTAAGTAAAAAAATCTCGTAGATACCTTAAAAATTGAATTTAAGGTTGATAATGAAAAATTAGACAGTTGAATTGACACAATAGAAACTTATTACACAGTGTATAAGTATTGTAATTCTCAGAAAATAAAATTTGCAAGTTTGAAAGTTACAAGTTATGCCCTTACATGGTGGAGGTCTTACCAAAGACGACACAATGTATCGGACTTGACTTAGAAGAAATTCAAGATGCTACTAAGAACACAATTTTATCCAGTTGGCTATGAAGAAGAGAGGTAGTACAGGTGGCAACATTTCAAACAAAGATTCGGGTAGACAGTACAAGAGTATACAACTGAGTTCCATAACCAAGCTATGGTTTTGGATATCGATGTCAACAATGACTACGATGTATTCATGAAGTATACTGGAGGTCTAGCCGACTATATACGAAAATAACTAAAATTGTTCACCGTGGAGTATACTGAAGAAGCTACAGTAAAGGTCATCGTTATTGAGGCCAAAAACAAAAGAACTGACAAAAAAGATGATAAATCTAGTAGCAAATCCGATTGGAAAAATAAAGGGAAGAAAAACAAGGACGGTCCATTACAGGAAAATTACTGTGAACATTGTTGAACCAGTGGACATGTCAAAGACAAGTGCTGGATACTCCATCCTGAGTTGCAACCGAAGAACCGGAGAAATAACCAGGGGAGAAATGACAGAAAGACTATCTTGACTATGCAACAGGCAGAAGAACTTCCAGAGTTGAAGCAACCTGATGCTACGCTTGCCCTAATGACAAAACCCATAGATATTGGAGATCCCCACAACCGAGAAGAGCTTTTCTACGTGAACATTCAAGTAAAGCAAAGTGTTGTGTAGACAATTATTGATCCAAGAAGTCAGAAGAACTTGATTTCCAAACAAGTGAGTAAGATCCATAAAGAGGTAGAGGCACAATTGCAACGATCTCAACAACGATATAAAGCTCTACTGAATCTTCGTTGTTATGTATTCTGGCCAAAGATGCATCTCGATGTTTCTCGTTACATTTGAAGTTGTGTTCTATGTAATACATGGAAGCCCTCCAATAGGAAATTAGGATTATATATACCATTGCCAGTACCTAGCCGACCTTGAGAGAGCATTTCAATGGATTTTCTTGGTGGATTGCCTAAAACTAAGTCTGGAAATGACTACTTGTTTGTGGTGGTGGATCGTTTTAGCAAGATGGTCATTTTCATTCAATGTAAGAAAACTATAACTGGAGAAGGAGCAACTAAGTTGTTTTTTCAACATGTTTGGAAACATTTTAGTCTACCTACATCAATTATTTCTGACAGAGATAGTCGATTTCTAGGACATTTCTGGAGGTTCTTATGGGGAATGATGGATACCAAGTTGAAGCGGAGCACTGCTTTTCATCCATAGACCGATGGTCCAACAGAGGTTGTTAACCGGACTATGGTGCATTTGTTAAGGGGTTATAATTCCAAGCATCCAAAAATTTGGAATAAAAGTCTCCCTTACTTACAGTTTGCTTTTAATCGAGCAATTCGTGGCTCCACACTAAAATCTCCATCTGAGGTTTGTTTAGGATACTTACCTCATAGTCCTTTCGACTTGGCATTCACTACGAGTGACAAACAATTGAGTGGAAAGAAAGAAGAACATGTTCGAGCATAGAGATTTCTCAAACAAGTGAGTAAGATCCATAAAGAGGTAGAGTTACAACTGCAACGATCTCAACAACGATATAAAGCTCGCCATGACAAACATTGTGTGCCATGTAACTTTACAGAGGGTGACCTAGTATGGTTACACCTTGGAAAAGAACGGTTAACCGGAAAAAGCAAGAAGCTCAAGCCTATTCATTATGGACCATTCAAGATCATCAAGCAAATTGGTGATAACGCCTTCCAGCTTGACTTACCACCATACATGCATATGTAGTCGGTCATCAATGCCGAGAATTTGAAGCTTTTTGAACCATCTCTACTTGATGATTGCCCCGACGAAGACACTCGTCTCCCATCAGTCGATGACTTGAGGATGGAACGAGAAGACCCTCTAACAGAAGATTGCATCTTAGAGAAGAAGGTTAATGAGACCCGACATGGAAAGTATGAGTATTTTCACATTGGCAAAAAAGATCAACTTCCCAGCAAATCAAAATGGTATATACGAGACAAGGCGACTCAGGAGTTCCCACATCTCACCATTTAACTTGAGCAGGAGCTC
Organism: Dryas drummondii; assembly: GCA_003254865.1. Taxonomy (NCBI): domain Eukaryota; kingdom Viridiplantae; phylum Streptophyta; class Magnoliopsida; order Rosales; family Rosaceae; genus Dryas; species Dryas drummondii. The sequence goes on along the minus strand of QANW01013084.1, from coordinate 462,994 downwards.
AAGGTTCTTAAATGGGAGAACCATGATCCAAGAGGATCTTACGTATTATATAAAATATATAATATAATATAATTATTTATATTATATTATATATATTTAAATTAATTAATTAATTAAAACTGATGGTTTAAAACATTCCGCTCTAAACCATTAGAATTGAAAAGTTTATATTAATTAAGAATTTAAATCATTCATGTTTTATGGTTTAAGTTTATTTGTTAATTTTAATTATTTATTTTTAGTTATCAGAACTTATATATAAACTCAAATTATTCAATCAAATAAATCAAGCAATTCCTAAAACTTCTTTTTCCTTTTATTTTTTTATTTTATCTTTAGTTTCCTCTTGTTCTAAGGAAGTTTGCTTCCAAAGAGAAGCAACGACTCCTTGTTCTTATTGATTAGAAATTTATCGTTCTATCACCTAAAAGTTTTGGATTAATTGAAGATATGAAGGGAGAAGTTAGACCCGAAATTTATGATGCCTTAATCCATTGTGGTAGTACGTTGATGCACATTTGTTTTGGAAATATGACTCATAACTATAATATTTCTAACATTAAATGTCATGCCTCAAAACACGACCTAGAAGATTTGGGCACACGACAACGCTACATTAACCATTCAGCTCTAGAAGGAATTACCAAACTCCGAAAACCCACTTTTAGAATCAAACAATCAATGTAAGACTGAAATTTAAAATAAAATATTAGATTGGATTAGAGATAAATTATGCAGCAGCATATAAGAAACCAAATACTTTGGATTAAACCAACCTCCAACATTACATAAATTAATCACCACCTTGAATAACATATTTCGAACATTAATTAGCTGAATAAATACAAAAACAACTCTAATCAAAACAACCTAGCTTACTTATAAAAGTAGTAATCACACAGTTGTGTAAATTAAACAATCGTTCTTGGGGAGCCACAGCTCGCTAAGTAAACCCCATCGGTGGATTTAGGGAATCGAACCCAAAGTCATCACTTTGTGACCCTTGGTCTCAAGATAGTGGTTCAAACATTAAAAAATCATTAGTGTAGTCAATATATCAATAATGATTGATATGCTCAATGTCATGTCAACTTCTAATGCAATCTAAGCAGCATATATAATAACCATTCACATAATCAATTTATTATTTATTGATTATCATGCTTAGTTGACATGCCAATTCATCATGCAATATAGGCAACAAATTAATCAATCAACATAACCATTCTCAATAGAATCATACACCAAATTATATCTCTGTCCAACCTGGCCCATTCTTTGTGTTTCTGCTTAAACGACTCAACAAGGACACAAATTTAAGGTCGAAAGACGTTTTTTATTCATGTACTATGACTAAGTCGCACTTTAGTCTCCGTTATTTCAATTTACTTTTCTTAAGAACTGTATTTCTATTAGTATCGCAATCAGGTCTAATCCGTCAAAATCGACATGAAAAATGTTGATTTGGCACCATATGATTGGCTTTAAAGTAGACAATTTTCACCTGATTGCGACATTAATGGAACCACGATCCTTGGAGAATGCAAATTGAAATGACGGGGACCAAAGTGTGACTCAGCTATAGTATAGGGACGAAAAACATCTTTTGGCCTAAATATAATCAATAGTTCTCCAATAGACATTAATCATCTTTATCGAGTAACTATTTAATCAAATTATGAGATATAATAGGGTCACACACATTTAACAAACAAGAGCTTACATGGAGTCTCTAAAGTGTACCTTAACATATTTAAATTCACTAATAAATATACGAAACAACTCTTTTATTAATCTGGTTATTAAGTATCTTATCCAAATCATTTTCATCATACCAAGCAGGTAAATTAACCCCAGCAGCTATCACCTTAACAACATAGTATTCTAACAATATTATAGAAACCATCTAGGCAATTCAAATGCTTAATAATATAGTCAGAGTATAATCACACATCTGCTCAATCTAAATAGCATAACTAGAAACTATTGTGCCACCACAATACCATAACGAATCCATTCTATCAATAGAGCTAACCGGAAACTACCGTGCCATCACATCTATCATGGGTATCATTCTAATACATATACCAATTAATTGAATACATATGATTTACCTTTCAACTAACAATAATATAATCAATCATGCGACTTATTTAATAAATCAAATTTCGACCTGAATGGTCAACCATCATTTACTATTCAACTTAGTAAATAGATCATCTCTAGTAGTTAAACATGCTATCATATCCAACTTTGGTACTTGAATCGTATTCATATAGCAATCCATAAACATGATGCACAACTCAACATTTCAGGAATGCACACAGTCAAAATATATAATTCTCAAACAAACTTTTATCATCATAATAGCTGAATGATTATTTAATCATATTATAATGTCCGATTATGAAAACTAGAGCCACACATTAATCAATTAAGTTATTATATAAAATCTTTAAAGTGTGACATAATTCATTTTAATCATCCATCAAGTACACAAACCTGCTTACTTTAGTATCTCCAACTGATTCATCAGAATCTAAATCACACATCCCAAATAGTAATCTCAAATAACCATTTAGTATAAAACCAAATCATGCTACTCAAACAATTCAGTCATATTTATAAATACAACTCATTCATAAACATACGTCCATATTAAAATACGAAAATTAAACAACAGTTGTTTAGCCACATTAACAACAAGACCAAGACAAGAAATCACCCACTTGGATTCCGTGCAACTTAAGTCAGCTCGTACACAACACCACTACCACCGCACAAGATTCACGTTGTCGGCATTAGCTTGCCAGACGGCGAAGGAATGAACTATATAAAACTCTCGGCAGAGGAGAGAGAATAAAGGAAAAAAAAAGTAAAAGAGATGTTGAAGAAATAAAATGAGAGAAAATAGAAAACTAAGAGGCTAATTATAGAATCACTGCCAAGCCTTTGCCAGAGTTGCTGAGCTCTCAGCAAGGCTTGTCGAGCCCTCGGTGGCTCTACCGATCCCTCAGTGGTGGCTTCCACAAGCTTCCACCGAGCTCCACATCTTTCTTCAATTTTCACTAGCTGTCCAGACACGTGTCAACATCTCAGCTATTGAATCAAAAACAAATCCAATTGTTGAAATCACACCATCTCAACCAACTCAAAAATCTTACACTTTTACAATTTTGGATATGAAATTGGGCTTCCGAATATACTAGAAGAAAGAATGGACCAAGAAAGGCTCATTGGGCCACTAAAGGGTAGCAAGCACATATGTATAAGGCCTCACAACACCACAAGGCTTGCAGTCCATCATAAGAGAGGCACCACCACTTAAGGCCGGCCATCAAAGCCCACAAGAGGAGGTGACACCTCAAGCCCACTGGGAACGGCGACCCACTTATCCACATGCACTCACAAAGCCTCAAAGGCCAGCCCACCACTTCACGCCATCCTCTTAGCCGCCTCTTAGAGTGGAGTGCAAGGCAAGGAAAGTCTTTACCGTCTCCACCTACTTGCCGCCCAAGGAAGAGTGCACAATAAGTTTCCTAGTCACAACAACCTCGAAGTCTCATGTCACTATGTTATGGTTTAATTGAAGTTAAACCATAACATAGTAACAAGAGACTTCGAGGTTAACCAAAGGGCATGCATGCATAACAATGTTTATCTAGTAACAAATTCTTAATCTCTAGTTAAACATTTTAGATTGTTGATTTCTTAAAATTGATCACCCGAGATTGTTTGTATCTAGCTATATATTAGGATTTAGTGTAAAATAGACAAAGACACTAAATTCACAAGTAACAATGAGATTGGTTTTGTATAAAGTATGGGATGCTTTGTCTTACCTTTATAACTTGCATGTTTTATCGTTCATAAATCTTAATGACTCTAGGCATGTGTTTAGCTCCAGGAAATCGACCATCAATCATAGCTGACGAAGGCACATGTTTAGTTAACTGCTTAGTGATGCTGTTTTGAGATCTAAGTATGAACAAAGAACATAATTTGTTAATTAATAACAGTTGCCACTAATCACTAGCCAAACCTAGCCGGAGGGAAAATTTTGGTACTAGGTACTTGAAGTGTAAAACATAACGCCTCTAATGATGGTATTTATGAGGTTAAGGTGTATTCTAAACTCTAGCATGTCAACCCTTTTTACTTTTATGCATGTAGGTTAGTCTCACTTCTCAACCTCCATTCTTTTATTGCTTTCAATAAATGTTAGTCAAGTGAATGTGTGCCTCATCAATCTCATTCCTCGTAGGATTGACCTCTTACTTATACGCTATGCTTACCTCAACCGATTCGTATATTTTGCGAGAGCTACAACTTGATATTCATTTTTAAATTCCAAGTAAACCAAGTTGTACAAAAAGTGGCAACAACAACTTATCAGAAAAATGTTGAATGCACATTTGGGGTTCTACAGGCCCGTTTTGCTATCGTTGCACAACCTGTTCAATGTTGGAACCCACACCTTATGACATTCATTATGAAAGCGTGCATCATCATGCATAATATGATCGTTGAAAAAGAGTAATATGAGTTTGATTCATATGAGGATGCAGTGGAAGATGCATTTGTGATTGTCCGCCGTGCTGTTCAACTTTATGATAGAATGCCAACATTAGGAGAGCATGGACCGAGTACCCCGTTTCTACTAGAAGTCAATCGTGGTGGAACAATAAGTAGTGCATACATAAGACATTATAGGAATGTGAGAGATGATAAAAGACATTTCATGCTTCGAAATGATCTTGTTGAGCTTTTGTGGGGTTGAAAATGGGCTAGAAGTTCGTAGATTTGTGCACAGTGTTCGGTCCAATGTGTTGTATTGTTTTTCATTATATGTTGCAATGCTACGTTTTTAATTCTATGTTGTACTATGTACCGTTTTTAAGTCTATATTGTAATGGGCCATTTTTTATTATATGAAGTATGATTTTTTATTAATGAGTTTGTTATTTTATACTTTATAATCTAAAATAGAGAAATTCAAATTTGGGTATTAATTTAAAATTATTTAAAAAATATCAATATTAAGCTCATTTTAAAGATTTCATTGAGATATTTTTAATGATATAATTTTTAAAATAATTAAATTTATAGATTTTAATTTATAAGATAATATACGTAAATATTAAAAAACCAGATATGTATGCTATTGACTTGAACCATTGCACAGCAGAACAGTTTCATGGCAAGTCAATAATTGACAAAGTAGCAAAAATGAGATCAATAAGCTTATATTGAATTACCAATTGACACCCACCATTGTACATGTTCTCATTAAAAAGTGTTATTTAATAGAATTGCTCTAGTTAAAATGCCCTTTTAGTAACGCACCCTTCTTAGGCTAAGGCTAAAACTAAGGCCCCATTTGATATTTGATTTAAAAACTGTTTTTTATTTTTAAAAACAACGTCTCATTTTTTTTTTTTTGGAAAACTTGTTTGGTAGTTTAGTTTTTGAAATAAAAATTTAAAAATTATCTAAAAATACCTCATTTTCTAAATACACCAAATCATTCGTTTTCCTCGTTTTTTTTTTTTCTGTCTTCGTCTGCAACCCGAGGTTTGGTTTGTGAGTTTGCATCCGTATTCTACCTTAGCGATCTCTTGGTCTTCGTCTCCTTTGTGTATTGTGTTCTTCTTCATCTCTCTTCATCTTCTCAACACTAGAAGGTAAACTCATTTATTTTTGCCCTAGATTTAGTCCTATGATTTCAGGGATGGTATGTTTGATGGGTTTGTGATGATTTATTCATTATAATCTGAAATTTTTGGTGATTTGTTTATTCATTTTCTGCTTGTGATTATGTGAATAAGGTCTATAAAATGAGATTAGGTTTCTATTGATTTATTTATTTTTATCTTGGATTTTTGGAGATTTGTTCATTTTTTTTATGTCTGTGATTTTAGGAATAAGTTTCAGATGATTTTTTCTTTTGGTTTTGTTTGTGTGGCAATTCTTCTATGCTTAATTTTATTTCTAGTTTGATTTAGTTAGGAATTGGGTGTTGCGTAGTTCTTTTTGTAATTCTATGTGGGTATTTCTCAGAATTTGTAGTGAATGTAACACCTTTTAGGTGCTCTGTCAATGCTTACTCATAGGCAGGGATTTATTGGCTTAAGGGACTATCTGGAAGATAGGAAATGGTAAAGTCATCAACATTTAGGAGGATAAATGAATTCTAAATTTGGAAGGAGGTAGAATTCGCTGGGCGGAGGATGCCTCTCTACCTGAGAAAGTGGAGTCTTTAATTGATTGGTCAGAGCGAAATTGGAACATTTCCCCCTTTCAGGACTTCTTTAATGTTCATACAAGACAAGCAATTGCTAAGATCCCTCTGGGCCCTGAAGACCTAAACGACAGACTCATCTGACCAACACTAATGGAATCTACTCTGTCAAATCGGGGTACTCTCTAGCCCACTCCCTTTCTTCAAGATCTATCCCGAGAGGCATCGGTACTTCTTATCAGATTGAGTCTTCAACATGGCAGAAGGTTTGGTCCATTAAGGTGCTCCCCAAATCAAAATGTTCCTTTGGAAGTGTTTGAGCAATGCTCTCTCAGTTTTCAACATGTTCAGGCGCAGAGTTTTGCAATAATCTCCTATGTGCAATGTTTGTAAAGAAGCCCCATAAACAATTGAGCATCTGTTATTTTTATGCCTCTGGGCCAGGGGAGCTTAGTTCTGCAGCAGATTTACGTACAAAATTCAATGTAATGAAATTACAAATATTGCCCAGTGGTATGCTACTCTAACTTTCCCTACAGGTACTACAAAGGATGATGAAGAGTGGCTCCTTACTAGAATGGCTTTCCCATGTTGGCATATTTGGAAAGATATAAATAATTTTGTGTATGAGGTTGTGACTCCGTCACCGTTCTCCACTGCTCAAGTCGATGAAGCCGCTGCTATGGAATTTAGAAAAGCCTTTTTGTCCGTAGCTAGAGACAACCAAGCCCCACTTAGTCCCTTAATGCCCCCCGACAGCTCTACTGACCCGAGTGCGGCTTCACATCTTAAACCCAAATGGAACCCCCTGCACCAAACACTATTAAAATCAACTTTGATGGTGCTTGGGACCCTGTCACCTCTTGCGTTGGGATTGGGGTTATACCCTGTGACCACCAAGGCCTACTTCTTGATGGCATCGCTAAAGCAAATTACGCCTCTTCGGCCTTCGAAGCTGAAGCTTCAGCTGCTTTGGAAGCTAATCTCCTCGCCCAAAAAAAACAACTACAAAGAAACTAAACAATATTAAATCTAGTGCAAGAATTGAAATATTAAATCTAGAAAGGAAAATAACAACTTTTTGGTTTTAGAAACTAAACAATGGTATAAGAACCAAGATTAGGGTTCCACACCACTTATGAACATATTAAATGAAATTTTTAGTAATTTCCCTTTAAAGGAGGGCACCCAAGAGTCACTTGATGCCCTCTTGCAAAGATAAATATGAATTAAGCACAAAAGTTGAAGATTTATATGGTAGATCTTGATTTTGCTTAGAAAATACAAATTGTAAGCAACTCAAGTGAAACAAAACTAAGAAACAACTAGAGTTCAAAAAGTTTGTGTTTAAAACAATTAACCATAAAGCTAAAATGTGGAAAGAGGATCTAACAACCCATAATATATGAAATTATGGGTGAAAGATAATCTCTATCTCATTTTAATATCAAAATCTAGAACTTGTAAGATCTTAAACAAAGGGAAAATTAACATAAAGACCTCATTTAATAATGTTCATGGTAGTGCTTCTCCTTTACCTTGGTAAGGAGGTTTAGTGACCACTCATGATCTTATATCTTAAATATAAATAAATAAATAAATAAGCATGTAATATAAAGAACAATAAAAATAAATAACACTACTAACAATAAAATAAATAACTACACAAAATAAAAGACATAAAATAAATAAAAGATTAGAAGAAGAAAGAAGAGAGATATAATATTAAAGTTAACCATAAAATAAAGAACTACATAAAATAAAAGGCATAAAGTAAATAAAGGAAAAAAGAAGACAGAAGAGAGAAGAGTGACATAATATTAAAATTTCATTAATTAAAATGCAAGAAAAATTATATCATATTCTCTCTCAAACATCATAGCCAAATGACTTGAGAGAGAAATCTTAGGAGAATACTAGAAAAGACAGCAAATTAAATTCTAGGGTAAAAGATATGAAGATGGGGACTAAATGTTCTTATTTATAGGCAAATACTAGGGTAGAAAATATCAGAAGGGGGGAGAGCTGGTGACAGCTATTGAGATAAGGATCAACACAAAAAGCTGGCGCTGAAGCAATCAGGAAGTAACTGGAAGATGGCCACTTGTCATCTGCTAGTTGGAGGACTACTTGATTAATCAAGCAATTCTGGGCGAAAGGAAATGATGGGTGGCTTGCGGCTGGCTAGCACGAACCAGCTGCATGGGAAGGCGTGAGAGAGAGAGAGAGAGAAAAAAAAAGAAAAGAAATGGGAAGCGGCTCAAGGCTTGGCGGCTTGGAAGTGGCTCGGCTCACATGGGTAAGTGTTTGTGCTGTTGGGCGGAAGAAGTGATGGCCACATGGCACTGTGGTATTGGCTGGAGCCAATATTAATCAAAGGAATTTGATTTGGCCGGATGATTGTGCTGGTGGCGAGTGACTCTTCGCCTCCCATTGGGCTAGGCTTTTGTGCAAATGGGCTTCTTCTCCTTCATCTCTTGTTTTGGGCTTTTCCAATTTAAAAACCTACAACACAAATAAAATTTAATTAATAAAAATTCTAATTTTAAATCTAGCCTAAATAAAAATAAATGAAATCTAATAAAATCTAAGAAATATGACAAAAACTAATAAAACCCACAAATTAATTAAATAATAAAAATAAGAATTAAAACACTAAAAATTACTAAAAGGCATAGACAAAAATGTAAGATTTAAGGGTAACAATTATATATTAAAATGAGCTCAACAGCCAGCTGGTTTTGCTGTTGGTTTTTTTATCTTGTTTGCTATTTCTGGCCCCCTTGCCTCCCTTTGTTCTGTTTGTTGTTTTCTTTGCCCGTGATGGGCTTTATGAAGTTCCTATTTGCCCAAAAATGAATGTAACACCTTCTAGGTGCCCTGTCAAGACTCCTGCTGGCTTCCCTATAGTTGTAATGTCTATCCTACACCTAGACAAAGATATACCTTATATGAATTGTTGCATGCATCTCATATTCTCATGTTAATCAAATAATAATGAATTCCTCAAAAACTTTTGTATTCCTACAACTTTGAGAAAAATGCAATCGGACAAGTTATAAAATATGACTTCTGTGAAATACACATAATGTCTACCAATATGTAGTTATGTACAAGGGAAACTAAAAATTAGAAGTACTTCAATAGAATGACAGCATCATGTGTGTTTTTGTTAATTAGAAAGAGTAAAGGTGGTGTCAAGTCATGAGGTAGAGGAGGCTAAGTGAACTTAGTTGATCAATTCCTCTGTGAACCATATTTATTGAAAAAAGCTAAAGAGATGTGTGATGTGAACTTACCTAAAGAGATTTGTGATGAAAAAAATCTTGTTAGTTGTCATGCTTTTTTTAGAAACAAGAATTTTTATAAACTGATTGCAGATATATTTTCTTTATAGTTATTAGAGCTGTTTATATTTTACATCTATACATTGTTATTGACTTTTCAGAATTGAAGATGTAGTGAGGAAAAATACAGAAAAATCTAAAAAAAAGGCTTCACTTATATCTCAAAAGTGCAAGTCAGCTGACAACAACTTACAAGAGGAGAATATATAACTTCAACTCATGTGTGTCAGAGGCAAGTGAATTTTACAGGTTGCAAATTAAGAAACTCATTAATTGGTTATTCTATATTGTTCAACTCCTGTGTGTCAGAGGAGAATAACTTCAACTCCTTAGATGCCTTCTCTTCTTTATAAAATTGATGCCAAGTTCATATTGTAATTTGTGGATGTAAATTAGGTTGGGCTATTGCTAACATTAGCCCACTCTTCTGTTTGACAGATTTATAACTTTGGAACTATGAATTTTGTTCCATTAGGTTTTTATTTTAACTCCAAGTCATTGTAAAGATTGCTGGGGCATTTTGGGTTGCTGCTTTGGCAAGGATTGATGCATTTTGGATATGTAATTATGATTATTTTATATAAGAAATAGTTTTTGTGCGTTAATCAATAGAACTACTACTCCTTAAGGTGCTTTGTTACCACCATGTGCTTTAGTCAATAGTCTTCTTTCCTATTGTTTGATTTTGCTTCTAATTTTCTTTTCTCAGTTGTTGGGTTTGCTTCCAAGGTGATGTTCACTTGGGTAGCCAACATGAGAAGGAAAAAGGCCATGTCATGCCAAGTTGAAGACTTTTCTTTGGCTGCAACATCTATTGATATGAGTGGTTCTCTTTGTTTACCTTTAGATCATGATTGGCTGTTTGTGAACTTTTGAGGTCTACTTCATTAAGAGACAGGCAGTTTGGATTGGCACTTGATTTTTGCTTATATACTAACTGCTTCTTATGAAGATGGTCATGAAAAACATATTGAGATTTGACTGTTTTCTGTATATATTGAATTGAATAGAAAACAGGAAGTGTGTACAAGTCTTTATATAGGGGAAGAGCAATATGAGATCGCTATTTAGCTCATACAGACAAGTTAATTCCTAACTATAAAAGAAAAGAATTAATCTATACAATCAGACAAATATTCTAGTTGACTTTACTATCTCCAACACTCCCCCTCAAGTTGGAATGTATGTTGATGACTGCCAACTTGTGCAGTAAAGTCTCAAATTGTGTGGAACTCAAGACCTTTGTGAATAAGTCTGCTGGTTGAGAGTGCGTGGAAATGTGGGCTATTCGGATCAACCCTGCTTGTAATTTTTCACGAACTAGATGGCAGTCAATTTCTATGTGCTTAGTTCGCTCGTGAAACACCGGATTTAAGGCAATGTGTAAAGCTGCCTTGTTGTCGCAATACAAGTGAGCTGGTTGAGGGTATCTGACTCTCAAATCATTTAAAATGTATTTCAACCATGTAATTTCACAAGTGGTGGTGGCCATTGAACGATATTCTGCTTCCGCAGTTGAGTGAGCCACTGTAGTTTGTTTCTTGGCTCTCCAAGAAATGGGTGATTGGCCAAGGAGTATACAATACCCAGTCATTGATTTTCGAGTGTCTCTGCATCGTGCCCAATCTGCATCACAAAATGCATTGAGTTGAATTGGACTAGTAGCAGAGAGAAAAATACATTGGCCTGATGTTCGTTTGATGTACCTTAGTACTCCATGGGCTGCTTCCAAATGTAGAACCCTTGGTTTACTCTTGAATTGACTTAAAACATGCACTGTATATGATAAGTCTGGTCGGGTAATCGTTAAGTATATTAGACGTCTAACTAGCCTCCGATAAGAAGAAGGATCAGTTAAGAGCTCTCCATTGTCCTTAGTGAGTTTCAAATTCTGCTCCATAGAAGTTTCAGCAGGTTTGGCTTCTAGAAAACCAGTGTCATCCAATATTTCTAGAGCATATTTTCTTTGTGACAGTGAAATTCCCTTTGTTGACCGTACTACCTCAAGACCCAAGAAGTATTTTAATCGACCAAGATCCTTGAGCTTGAAACGCTGATTCAAGAAGCATTTTGTTGCCTCAATCTGGTCCATATCATTCTCTATTAAGATGACATCATCAACATAAACTAGGAGGGTAGTGAATGAACTTCTTTGGGAACGGACGAACAGTGAGTAATCCGCCTTTGATTGTTTGTATCCAGTTGCACAAAGAGCAAAAGATAGCTTCAAGAACCATTGTCTTGAGGCTTGCTTTAGACCATACAATGATTTGTGAAGCTTACATACCCTGGTCTCCCCCTTTCGTCCGTATCCAGGAGGAAGGGACATGTAGACGTCTTTATGGAGATCACTATGCAAGAAGGCATTGTCGACATCAAGTTGATGGAGATGCCAACAACGAGCAGAGGCAATGGCAAGAAGGAGGCAGACGGTGACCAATTTGGCAACGGGGGCAAAGGTCTCCCTGTAGTCGAGTCCCTCCACTTGACTGTACCCCTTCGCAACTAATCGGGCTTTGTACCGTTTGATGCTCCCATCAGAGTGAAGTTTAATCTTGTAAACTCATTTGTATCCAACAGGCTTCTTTCCAGGAGGAAGAGGTTGAAAGGATCATGTGTGATTGGCTTCAAGTGCTGCTATCTCATGTCTCATGGCATCACGCCATTGGAGAACTTGAATGGCTTGAGAAACATGCCGAGGCTCTGTGGCAAGGGTCACAGCAGTGGTAAAAACATAATGTTTTGGAGATAAATGTGTGTAAGACAAATAGTGTGAGATAGAGTGAGACGTACCATTCGTTTGAGCCAATGCCAAAGTTGATGATGAGCCGGGCCTAGAGGAGAGTTTTTTTGCAAGATGAAATTGTTGATAGCGATCGGGAGGCTTGGTTGGTCGGGTGAGATGTCGAGTAGGCAGTTGTGGTACTGGAGGAGAAGACGAACCAGGTAAAAGATGAGAGGATGGGTCTAACCGCTCAGGAGGTAATTCATTGGGAGAAAGAATGGTGTCAGGTTGTGTGGGCGAAGGAGATTGGCTCAAAGTGCTTGTGAGTGTCATCAAAAGAGAGGTCAAGTGGGCGAAGAAGCACAATTGTGTCATGATCAGCGGAAGTGGTGGTTTGAGCGGAGTTGGGAAAAGTGGACTCATGAAAAATCACATCTCTAGAGGTGAAAGTTTTCCCTGAAGCTATATCATAGACCTTGTACCCCTTTTAACCATACAGATACCCAAGAAACAAGCATTTGGTTGCACGAGCATCAAATTTAGAGGGCTTATGGGCATGAAGAGAAGCAAAACATAAACATCCAAATACTCGTAGGTAGGAGTAAATGGTTTTGGTTCGAAACAACATTTCATAGGGAGAGTTTCCTTGAAGAAGTTTTGTGGGTTTTCTATTGATAAGATAAGTAGCAGTTAAGATAGCATCTCCCCAAAAACATTTACGTAGATTGGCTTGAAACAACAAGGCTCTGGCTACGTTAAGGAGATGGCGATGTTTTCGCTCAGCCACCCCATTTTGTTGAGGGGTGGCGACACAACTTCGTTGATGTATGATTCCTTTTGTTGAATAAAATTGCATAAGTTTGAATTTTGGACCATTGTCACTTCGAATGATTTTAACTTTGGAAGAGAATTGTGTTTCAGCAAGATTGACAAATGAGATGAGAAGGTTTTGTGTGTCTGACTTGTGATGCATCAAATAGACCCATGTACACCTAGTGTAATCATCTACAATGGTGAGAAAGTAACGAGCCCCAGTAATAGATACAATATGGTATCCTCCCCAAATATCAACATGTATGAGCTCAAAAGCTTTATGGCTGGAAATAGAACTTGATGGAAACTTTAATCAAGTTTGTTTAACTAATAGGCAAACCAAACAAGTGCTAGTATTATCATGAGATTGAACAACATTTATTGGGAGGGAAAGAGAGTTTAAAATTTTATTAGAGAAGTGTCCTAATCGCTGATGCCAGAAATGTGATGAAATCACTGTGGTTGTACGCTGAGGAAAAGGCTTTTTGATGGAATGGCAAGTTGCTACTTGCTTGAGATCAAGGTAATAAAGGCCTCCCCACTTAGTGCCCGTCCCAATCATCTTCTTCGAGCGCTAGTCCTGAATCATACACACACAATCAGAAAGTATAGTGAGACAATGAGATTGGCTATTTAGCTTATTGATGGATATGAGATTTAAATGGAAAGATGGCACACAAAAGACATTCTTAAGGGTTAGGAGTGAAGAGAAGACAATCATCCCAACATGAGTGACATGAGCATATGTACCATTTGGAAGCTCAACAACACGATTTTGAACAGTTACACATGTAGTTAAAAGTGTATGAGAACAAACCATGTGATCAGTTGCACCACTGTCCAATATCCATAGTGTATTCTTAATGGATGCAAGTAAGCATATTGACTTACCTGAGAAATCATTTAGGACAAAAGAACTACTAGCATGGTTGGCCATGGAGTTGCCCTTACTATTGTATTGCATGAGGCTCATAAGCTGCTGGCATTGCTCTGGTGTGAATGGAAAAGAATTTGAGCTTTCATTCTTTTCTATGGTCTGGGAGGAAACTTGATTGCCTCTTGAATGACTTGACCTGGAAATATAGTTGCGGTTCCCAGGTTGATTAGACTTCTGAAGTTTGCGGCATGTCTTCATAGTATGACTATTCCATCCATAGAAGTCACACTTCAAGTGAGAACGACATGTCTCTGATGTATGCCCAACTCTGTCGCAAGTGTCACATTTGAGATGGTTGTTCTTTTTTCCTGTTTTGCCCATGGTTCTGTTAGATACAGCCAATGCCATAGCTTCAACACTTTGTCCTCTCCCATTAGCAACATCACATTGTCTTTCATGTTGGGAGACAAGTGAGTGTGCACGATTGACGGTGGGAAAAGGGTCCATAAGCAGTATTTGTCCCCGCACTACTGTGTAAGACTTATTAAGTCCCATTAGGAACTTCATTGTTTTCTGGTTCTGCTGGTAATCCAGAACCTCTTTCATGGTACCACAGCTACAATTAGGGATCGAACACAGGGCTACTCGTTCATCCCATAAACCCTTTAGTTTGGTGAAATACATCCCAATAGTCATGGAATCTTGAACACAGTCATGAATTTCTTTCTCAACATGGAACAAATGAACCACATTGACTAGTGAAAATCTTTCACTCAAATCAGTCCAAATCTCACGAGCATCAGGACAACATATGACACTTGCATATATGCCTTTGGAAATTGAGTTTAAAAGCTAAGATTTTACCAGATCATTGCAACGAGTCCACTGTCGAATGTCGGCAAGGTTGGTTGGCTTCTCCATGGTTCTGTCAATGAAAACTAGGTTGTTCTTAGTACTTAATGCCATAACCATGGCACGGCTCCACGTGCTGTAGTTTCCTTCATCCAGAGGTTGTGATACAAGAACCACCCCAGGTTGATCTGAGTGATGGAGATGAAATGGATGATTTGGATCATCATATTTGCCTGACTCTGTTTTGGAAGAACCAGACCCTTTATTTGATTCCTCTTTGAAGGAATAAGATCCTTTCTTCCAATCTTGATTGTTTGTCATGATGGAAGTAGGAACACTTGTTGTATCAGCGAGATGGGTTTAGGCCATCAAGATCGAATGATGCTTTGATACCATCATGAAAAACATATTAGGATTTGACTGTTTTCTATACATATTGAATTGAATAGAAAACAGAAAGTGTGTACAAGTCTTTATACAGGGGAAAAGCAATATGAGATCCCTATTTAGCTCCTACAAACAAACTAATTCCTAACTATGAAAGGAAAGAATTAATCTATACAATCAGACATATATTCTAGTTGACTTTACTATCTTCAACAGATGGAGTATTGTAGAAAAAAAATAATAAAATAAGACGACCAATGGTTTAATGTACAGAGCATAAAATGATACTCTGACCCCTTTATAATCTTAGTATATTCATTTTCATGATTAGTTTGTAGATTTGATTTATTTTGTCCAAAGGATAAAGTTTTGCTTTTATTAATTTTGTTGTATTTTTTTTACTTTGTATTTGAGAGTGATATTTGATTGGTTTATTCTGGTGTGGTAGGCAGTACATGATTCATTGAGGTGTCCCTACAATTAGTTTTTGAATAAATGATATGCTCCCTTTATTTTTGCTCTTCCTAGATTGTGTTATGAATTTTGTTTTCAATCTTAGGTTACGACCTTGTAATGTCTCGGCCAATCTAATGTCTTGGTTCTCGAGTCATAGGTCTTAGGCTCTGGTTCTCGAATCTCAAATCTTGTGTCCAAATTCTAAGTCTAAATCTTTAAACAAACAACTTATTGGAAAAAAAATAAAAAAAATATCAACCAAACAGGTTTTCAAAATTTAAAAAATTTAAAAATTGATTTTAAGTTTTATACTAAACAGGTTTTCAAATATTAAAAATTGAATTTAAAATCTCACATTTTAAAAATAGATTCATGTTTTTTTTTTTTTTTTTTTTGGAAATGGATACCAAACCGGGCCTAAAAAAGTTGTCCAAATATTGCTGAGTAATCGATGTTAAAAGACTAACTGTAAGGATAAGGATGAGATTAAAATTGGTGGTTGATTAAAGTTACCAAAAGTGTAGCATACTCTGTAGAAACATACCCATTCCTTACCAAACCGACCCTATATGTTTATTATATTGTACTAAATTTGTCTTCATTGATAATTGACGTATGCCAGACTAAGGAGAGCATGGCTCTGTGTACTTGAAATCTGTAGCCTATCTTCTAATGGAACTTGTGAAATCTACATCTGTCTATCCATTATATTTATATCTAAATAAATCTAAAAACACTCTCTTTTTCATTTTTCAAATAAATATATAAATTAATTGAAAGAGAAAATAAATACTGGGTTGGAGTGTTGGACAGTATTTGGCAGCGTCTGTCCCACTGAGATTGCTGAGCTCGACACACTCAACTGTTCGCCATTAATGGATTACACAATTTCACATGCTCTGTTCAACCCTCTCTCTCTCTAACTCTTTCTCTTATATATCAGTATCACCCAAGTGAAGCCGCCATTGATTGAGCTCACATAGCTGCAGCTGCTGCTGCATTATTAAGCGCTAAGCAAGAAGAAGAAGAAAATGAAGCCGCCGAGCTTACCCATAATGCCAAAAATGCCATGCCTGCTGTCACTGCTATTGTGCTTGACATTGTGTTCTGCAAGTAATGTCAGCTACGACAGTCGCTCTTTGATAATTGATGGCCAGCGGAAGCTCCTCATCTCTGCTGCCATTCACTACCCTCGCAGTGTCCCTGGGGTACGTAACCTTCAGTTCTTAGAACTAATCTCTCTCTCTTGTTTGGTTTCCGAGAAGAAATGTACAAAAAATATACTCTTTTCTTACAAAATGAATAGGAAAGAGAATGTTGGTAGTTAGCTAGCTAGCTCTCTTGGGTTTTTCATTTTAATTCCCAATCTAGAGCAGCCTAATTGTTTGATTTATTTTCTCTCTGATTTAAAATTTGGATTTGTTTTTGTGAATTCTTTGTTTTGCTGATTTGGGAGGTTGCGGATTAGGACCAAGATTAGCTTATATTATGA
Organism: Dryas drummondii; assembly: GCA_003254865.1. Classification (NCBI taxonomy): domain Eukaryota; kingdom Viridiplantae; phylum Streptophyta; class Magnoliopsida; order Rosales; family Rosaceae; genus Dryas; species Dryas drummondii. Next base: position 445,804 of record QANW01013084.1, on the reverse strand, counting down.
CACTCTGTTGGTTTATTGGCATTCTCTCTGTTTCATTGAGCATATCTAATTAATTTTGCTTTGTTATATGATGATTTTCCATATGGTTGCATTTTGTGTTACTTGTTCCATCGGCACTTCGTTTAAAGCATGATTGTGGTGTGTGTAGATGTGGCCGAGCCTAGTTCAAACGGCAAAGGAAGGAGGGGTTGATGTGATTGAAACATATGTGTTTTGGAATGGTCACGAACCATCTCCGGGCAATGTGAGTGAAGTTAAAAAGAAAGCTCTTCTAATTTTTGACATATGCGTTAAGAGGTACTTATCTAATACAATAAACTGATTTGCACCTTTTTCTTTTTCCCTAATTGGGATTATCAGTATTATTTTGGAGGACGATATGATCTGGTCAAGTTTGCGAAGATTGTGGAGCAGGCCGGAATGTATTTGATTCTTCGAATTGGTCCATTTGTTGCAGCAGAATGGTACTTTGGGTATGTCATTCTATTTTCAGATCGTAATATTGGTTTCTAGAGGAGAAAATTTTGATATTGGCTCTTGATGGATGACTTTGCGAAATATTAAAATTCAGTAATATATATTTTCTTACTTTATTGTTTGAGAACTCCTGAGACATGTTTGTTTCATACAGCGGGATACCTGTTTGGTTGCATTATGTGCCTGGAACTGTATTTCGAACTGAAAATCAGCCCTTTAAGGTATGGAAGTCAAATTGTTAAACCCTAAGTCAGAAATCTTTATAGATACTGTTCCAAGAATATTCATATTTTGATATGATCCATTGATGCAACTGTGATAGAGATTGGATTTCATCCATTTGTTTTGCTTTTATCAGTTTAATGTTAATTTAATCTATGCTTTGCTGAGTATTTTCTTTTATGTGTGTTCTAGGTATTATCTTAGTGTTTATTTTAGATTAATTCACAAATGTTTAACCGATTGTGTTGGCTTCAATTTACTAGGCCGTTGTCTTTCAATGTATGCAGACCTTTTTTCAGGACTGCAAATTTGTGCAGACTTGATTAATGAATTAAACCCATTATCTTTCTTTTTTCTTCATCTTCCCCTCATTCTTCCTCTTCCTGTCATCTTTTCTCTCCTTAATGTATTTCTATTTTGGTGCTACATCAAAGTATTTCCCATATGAAATTAATTATTTTCCCCTTTATAACTTATTCATTCTTTTTCTTGGGTTCAGTATCACATGCAGAAGTTTACAGCATTCATAGTTAACCTAATGAAACAGGAGAAGCTCTTTGCATCACAAGGAGGTCCCATTATCTTGGCACAGGCAAGTACCTTTAACTTCAAAACTAGTTTGATGAAATTTTGAATGTGACTAAATCTCTTTTATACTCTAGCAAGTACTGGAGAGGTCAGAGAAAGATTGAAAATATAATTCATGAACCTTGTTTCCTTCTAATAAAATGGGAGCTCTGAGCCCAAATTTTTAAAGCCCAGTTACCTGTTTATATGATTGTTTATGCTGATTCGATTTGTTGAAGATATCAATATGACGTTGTGTAATCATTCTAGCTCCTTCATTCATTACATTGTGTGATTGGAAGTGGGTCTCAGTTTCGAAAGATCATTATCTTGTTTTTTATTTTTTCTTTTGTCTTGCTTGTATCCTTTTATTTTTTATTTTTAATGGGAAACATATGCTTTTATTTAATAATATAAAGGACAAGGTACATGAAACTGATGAACAAGATGTCCATCCATTCTCAAGAGAATTGATGAAATTCTCAGTGTACCTAAATTTTTGTTTTTCTTAATAGTAAGTATTATCCCCACAAAATAAAAATGCAAGTTCATCTACATTATTGTTTATGTATGCAATACTGCTTATATGTAAAGGATTTTGGTATAATGGTATTTGAAAGTAAATTTCCCTGAGTTAAAATGATATTGGTATCATAATATAGTAGTACCTTGTCCTAATTTTATAGTGTGCTGTAAGCTGGCTGTAGGGAACGGCGAAAAGGTTAGATTTTGGGAGGATGTTTGGGGAGGAGAGGAGGCTTTTAAAACTTGTTTCCCAAGGCTATATAATTTGTCAGATCATCGTGGTTTATCAGTGGCAGAAATGGCAGGGGGAGTTAATTTTCAACCAAATTGGAACCTGGGTTTTCGAAGGAATTTAAATGACTTAGAAGTGGAGGAGTTGTCATCCTTGCTCTTAGTGCTTGAGAAAGTTCATTTGTCGTCCACTAGAGATTCAAGAGTTTGGAAATTGGACTCCAAAGGGTTTTTCTCTTCAAAGTCTTTTTTTACCTTTCTATGTGGGCATGGCGATGGTAGTCTTTTTCTACCGGCAGGCTTGATTTGGAAAGCAAAAGTTCCTCCAAAAGTCAGAGTTTTGGCTTGGTAGTAGCTCTTGGAAAGATAAATACTTGTGATATTCTACAAAAAAGGATGCCAAATGTTTGTTTATCTCCAAGCAGGTGTGTTATGTGTAAGATTCAAGGGGAGAGTGTTGATCATATTTTCCTTCAGTGTTCTGTAGCAGCAAAACTGTGGTCAAATTTATTCAAAGATGCAGGGGTAATGTGGGTAATGCCAGAAGGGTGCTATTCTTTGCTGAGTGAAAAGTTCTTTGGTTTTGGTGGGATTAAGAAGGCCAAGGTGTTTTGGAATTGCAGAATGCTGGCCATTTTTTGGGTTATTTGGATGGAGAGGAATCGAAGAATTTTTGAGGATTATAGAGGAGCAGATGTTGAAGAATTGTGGGATAGAGTAGTTTTTTGGTCATCCCTTTGGGCATCTGTTACTAGTGACTTCAAGGGTGTATATTTATTCGATATAATTTTAGATTGGAGGGCAGCACTTTGATAAATGGATTCTACTTTATGAGGCCTAATTCTATGTTTTTCGTTTTGATCTTTTCTCTTAATAATGGACATCTTGTCCATTGCGTGTGTTGCTTTGAGTTTTGATCAATAAAAAGTTTCTTTCTTCTCAAAAAAAAAATATAGTAGACTTGTTACTTATCAGTTTTAAATTATAATAATTTGATATGAGAAAGCCCCATAGATTCTGATCCCAGAAAGCCAAATATTCTGTTTATTGTTTATCTTTCATATTCTGTTAATTATTTTTTATCTTTTGCTTTGATTTCAGTTATAATTCTTGTTCCCAAAGTCACAGCTCTTTTAAATTTTTTAATTTTATCAAGTAAATAGATTGAAGGGTTTGGAAATTCACTCTAGGTTTTAGGTTTGGATCTTGCTTGGTGAGACTTAGAATGAAAAGAAAAGAAAAAAATTTGCTTCAATTTCATTTATATATAGCTTTGTAACAGATGTTAAGCTTCATTCAACATATGTCTTTTGCTGCAGATAGAAAATGAATATGGATACTATGAAAAAGATTATGGAGATGGGGGGAAACAATATGCCATGTGGGCTGCTAGCATGGCTGTTTCTCAGAATATAGGTGTGCCTTGGATCATGTGCCAACAATTTGATGCTCCAGAGTCCGTGGTAAGGGTCTAAACTTAATGGGTTCTTAAGTCTGGCTAAGAGAAGTATTGTTTAATTACAATTATCAAAAGTAATTGACACAATCCAGATTTTGAGTATCATGACTGAAACAATATAAAAAAAGAAAAACAGAAAAACAGAAAAAAGTAGTTTGTGAAATTAAAAGATTTGGTTGTTGACCAACAAGCTTGTGGTCTAATGGTATTTCCCTTACCAATGATGGAAGAGGTCCCAAGTTCATATCCCCCCCTCCCCCAAGATAATAAAAATTTGGTTTTTGACTAATGGAATTGGGACAGTATTTGTGCACACACAGTTTAATGATATTATCCTTTAAGTGAGTTTGTGAGATTAAAAGTTTTGGTAAAGCCCTAGAGAACCTTTACCCATTTTTCACTTCAGATGAGATCCGATGAGGGTTTTGCTAGCAGTAATGGTACTACTGCAACCCTTCTCCTTTCTTAAGGATTGGGACACACGGGATCCGATGAACACCTAAACTCTTCTCTATACGGATTCAAGTTCATAAAGGTGTGACAATAAGTTTCGTGCTGATTGTCTAGACTCTACCTACTACAACCCTTCTCCTTTAGTAGGGATTGGGATCAGACGTCCAACTGTGGGAACCACAGGCGGAGTTAAACAGTTGGTTCAAAAGAAACACGGTTATATTTTTATGGTCTACTCATAAAGGCTGCCTTCACTTACTAACTCACTCTCTCGCTCTCTCTCTCTCTCTCTCTCTGATGCGGGAGCATCGCTCAGTCCCGAGGGTGGGCCTATATGGTTCCAGGTTCAGTGGAGACCTGGGCCAGTTCGTAAGGGCGGAAGCCCGAACGGGTAGTCCTGGAGAGTACGCTCTTGAGTCTGGTCCTGGGTGATTTATAGGATTAGGTTGCACCTCTTCTAACAGCTATGGCTTTTGGAAGGATTGGTTGTGCCTGTCCTACATCACTCTCTCTCCCTCTCCCTCTCCGTTGCACAACCAAAATGTATATTCATATGTAATTTAGGAGCTTAGATTCCATTATTTCTTATTTGAGTGGTCATGTGATTTGAAAATCATGGTAACACTTTATGTATGCACTCTCTCTCTCTTTTAACCTTTTTTATTTATTGAATAATAGCGTTGTCTATTATATAATATTTGGATGTTTGAGAATTTTAAAATTCTGCTTAAAGTATGGCATCCCATGTTTCTTTTGCAGATAAATACTTGTAATTCCTTCTACTGTGACGAATTTACACCAATTTATCCGAACAAACCTAAAATTTGGACAGAGAATTGGCCTGGCTGGTAATGTAGTATTTTGGCTTTGTCTCTGTTTGTATTCCTTTTATACATTGCATTTTTGTATTTATCTCTATTATGATTTCATCATCATTAGCCATCTCATGAAAGTATGGCATTACAGAAATCAGATGCATTTTTTTATGTCAGCTCCCATTCAAAATATTCATTGTTTGCTTAAAACTGTCAGTGATCTCCATGGCAATGTGCCGTGAATAGAAAGATCAGTAGTCCGTTTAGCAACAGACATGCCACTACATTGCCTATGAAAGGGCCTCCGTAAAAAAATAGAAAATCATTAAGGTGCGCCTTAAACTGACTTGTAAATAGAAAGCTGTTTAATCTGAGTAAGTGATGTGCGCAGTGGGCTTGATCAATAGGATCGCAAGAACACAACCTTCCTTGGGTCTGTTGATTCTCTAGAATGAGAATAACCAATAACATCTATCTAACTGATAATTCTCTATCAGAAAAATAGGGATAAACTTGTCTCCTAATTTTATTAATAATTTGAAAACAACCAAAATGCGAAAAGACTACAAGATCCATATTTAAAGGATTTAGAAAACTTGGCTAGGAAGATTGTTAATAATCTAAAATCCTAATTGACTAAGGGAATATAAAAACCAAACCTTTTAAGCTAGGAAAACATTAAAAGGAAAAGTCTGGACTAAAAAGAAATACAAAAATAAGAAAAATAAACTAAAAGAAAACAGGAAAGTTGTTGTAGCATGTTGTGGGATCGATTCGAGGAGGTTAGGGATCAATCCGAGGAGGTTGGGGATCGATTGCTGGTTGAAAAAAGCACAAAAACCATGTGAACACCAATCTGTGGGATCTGCCCCACTCAAGGGGTGATCGATCCCCCTGCTGTACTTCTATGGGGTCAATCCCAAAGATCCCCGGATCGATCCCCCATTGCTCGAACGCCAATTTTTGCTTGAAACGTGCTCTTTTGCACTATCTTTCATCCATTTGCTTGATTGGAGCGCATTTGTTCCCTCGAACTCTTTCTTTTACCTTGATCTGTCACTTCCTTAGAGTTAACACAGATGCACCCTGCATCATCCTCCTCGGGTTGGAAAGAAATCGTCCTTGAATTTGATTCTTCTTTTGTGGACTTGAGAACACCTTAATGATGGTCTTGTCATCCCAAAAATTAGCTTTGCAATCCATAGTTTCAATTAATTATCTTGGCACTCTCCAATAGAAGAGATTTAGCACCAACAAAGTCAACATTCCCATAGGCAATATTTTTTGAGGGAACCCATCTTTCTTGATTTACGCTACAATTCAAATTCCTAGAATCCTTCATAAGAAAAGAATCAATCCCAAGTTCATCATCTTCAATGATGTCTCTAAGAAATTCTTGTACAACCTTATCTTCAACTTTGCCTTGATCCTTTTCCTTTTAAACTCTATCAAACTGAACTTTAATGTTAGTCTCACAAATCATTGTCAAAGTTTTCATCAACTTCCAAAGAAACATCACAACAAGAATCCTTTGAATCAGAATCAATTATTGGAGACATATTTAAATCCAATGAATTATTTTCTTAAGAGTCAACCAAAATTTCAATAACTGAAAATATGTTTTATGAAAACCACCATACTTATACCTAACCGGATACTTAGTTGGAGAAGAATCTAACTTAACCTCTTCTTCTTCCGTAGATCCTTCTGAAAGGACCGGATTGGTGGCAGGCCTCTGCTGCCTCCTAGGACTCTGATCCCCATAAGGATTCTCATACTCCTCATCCGCGTTGTAATACTCCTTGTCGTCATCGTCTTTGTGATTCTAGGGTTGGTTTCGACGACACCCAGCCAATGTGGTCGCCATCTGTTGGTTCAACACCCACACCCGTCACAAAATGTGTCCTATGTTAACTCGCTGTCCACTTGATCCAACTTGGTGTTACTATGTCCCCTTCCACCATGTCCTCCACATCTCGGCATGATGGAAACCTTCTTTGATATTAACCGATGCAGCCCGGACTCGATCGATCATATCACAAGAATACTGCCTTCCTTAGGTCAGTTGATTCTCTAGAATGAGAATAAGCAGAAAAAAGGCATCTATCTAAATCATAATTCTCTAAACTATAAGAAAAATAGGGATAAAGGAGAAAACTTCTCTCTTAATTTTATTAATCATCAAAAAACAACTAAAACACCAAAAGGTTACAAGACCCATATTTATAGGGCTTAGAAAACTTGGCCACTAAGAATATTATTAATCTAAAATCCTATTTGGCTGATGAAATATAAAATCCAAACCTTATTAAGCTAGGAAAACATCAAAAAGAAAGTCTTGACTGAAAAGAAATACACAATAAGAAAAATAATCTACAAGAAATCAGGAAAATTGTTGTAGCACATCATGGGATGAATCCCAGGAGGTTGGGGATGAGATGCAACGAGCCAAACCAAACCAGTATTATTGTTTGAATGGTTGTCTGAATTAAATATAACTTTGGAAAGAAAGAGAGCACTGAAAGTTTTGATAGGAAGGCCCTTGGTAAGAAGAATAGCAGATGACAAATGCGCCAACTTGATCAATACTTAGCCTAAAGGACAACTTAACAGAGCTAAAAACAATTATAGTTATGGGATGCCGAAAGAAAAACACCCCAATTTTTTATAGTGAAAAGAGAAATCCTAGTGAAGACTAAGAAATCTTTGATCACAAAATGAAGAACTAGTTGAATGGCTGAATGCTTGAACATTGATGAAGAACTTGGTTGAAGGACCGAAGAACTCGAAAGAGAAAAATTCTGTAGTTGAAAGGCATTGAGTAGTTGTGTGTTTGATTGATTGGTTTGTTTCCTTTTCCTATTTAGGCTTGAAGTAGTGTCATGTAGGAAGGTCAAGCTATCCGTGCCTCTAAAAAAATAAAATGAAATAAGAGGATCGGTAAAATGAGGCAAATAATATCATTGATTTGATTTTGTAACAGTAGCATTAATTTTTTATAATTTCACTCACGAACTAAGCACCCTAGAATTCAAGAAATGTGGCTTTTCTAGTCTTATCTTGGAACAATACTCTCATTCTCTTACCTTATCTTGATTCTTTTTCTGAATGTATGCAAAAGGTCATTGACTGCTTCCATTCTTGCTTTCTGAAATTCTGAATCATAATTTCCTCTTAATTTATGGTTGGATCAATCTCGTATTTATTGCAGGTTTACAACATTTGGGGCCAGAAATCCTCACAGGCCACCCGAAGATATTGCTTTCTCTGTAGCTCGTTTTTTCCAAAAAGGGGGCAGTGTACAAAATTATTACATGGTATTTCATTAACTTTGTAACAATTTTTCATATATTTGGTGTAATGTTGCTATTAGTTGTTGTGTAGTAATTTATTTTTGGATCCATGTTGATCATTTTATTATTCTTAATTATGCTATTAGCATTGGCATTATGATTGCTGACATAATTATCATGATGTTGGTTTTAATCTTACCCTCTTTTTTTTGGCTTAGTATCATGGAGGAACAAATTTTGGTCGCACTTCAGGTGGGCCATTCATTACCACAAGTTATGACTATGAAGCACCCATTGATGAATATGGTAAGGGTTTTAATTTCTCATGTTATGTTCAATTTTTAAAATGCAATATGAATGAGTATATCCTAAAATTATTGTAGTACTGTTAATTTATTTATTGTTTTTCATTTGGTCTATAGGATTACCTAGGCTTCCAAAATGGGGACACCTTAAGCAACTTCACAGTGCGATTAAATTATGTGAGCATATTATGCTCAATAGTCAGCCAGTTAATGTATCACTGGGCCCTTCCCAAGAGGTATATTTTCTGAGAATATTGGCTTTATCATTGCTAGATATTAATCTTTTTTTTTTTTTTTTTTGTCCTAGATGTAGTTATCAAATAAAACTAGTTTAAAGCATCTTATGTGTATTTTCAGGTTGCTGACTTCATCATTAAGATCCTTATACATGTTCAACTAATCATGATATGCTATACAAGAATTGACATATACAAGAATTGACTTCATCATTTAAGTGCAGTCTGACATATACAAGAATTGCTATATGGTTTTTGTTACTTGATGTGTTAAATTTAATTTGTTCCGTACTATCATATTCTCTGCTGCTTATACTTTTAACTCATTTAATCTTTAGTTATGTCAATTTGCACTTAAATGTTCTTTTAATCTATTTCACAACTGGAGAACCATTACTGAACAGTGCCTGCATTGTAGGCTGATGTGTTCACTGACACTTCTGGAGCATGTGCTGCCTTTATAGCTAACATGGACGACAAAAATGACAAGACAGTAGAATTTCGAAATGTGTCATATCATCTGCCAGCATGGTCAGTTAGTATACTGCCTGACTGCAAGAATGTAGTATATAATACAGCAAAGGTAACTACTCAAGTTCTGATGCCTACATTTGCCAAAATTATGAAACCCAAATTACAATGCCAATCTGGACAAGATAACTTGCTTTCAATTGTTAATATGTTTTTCTTATCTTCTATCCACAATACATTCGTATATTATATGTGTGTGTCTATATATATAGATATATATAATACATATGTAATAGTTTGATGATATCGGGATGTCCAGAACGTAGTTAAAGTCCATATTATACTTGAACATTTGCAATGCACTTTCATATAATAGAGTGATTTAACAAGCGCTCATAAGTGACATATTTTTCAAAAGGGTCCCATTCTTCATAATTTCCTTGATATTTTAGTACTTTTTTTATGAGCCATCAGTCCATCACTGAAATGTATCAGAGTTAATGCTTTCTTTCTATTTTACATTGTTTTCTTACTTTTTCCTCTGATTATGATTTCAGACTTGCAGTTCATCACGATTATGCATAGAAAATCATTTATAAGACTATTAATATACATTTGGATGCTTGTAAACTGCAAAACCGTATTTTATCTACGGCTGGATGTCTGGATGAGAGACTTGCTCTATATATATAGTTCGCTTCTTAGATAGGGTTCCACACCGTTCAAATGACAAGTCAGGCCGTTCGAATAATAGGCCAAAAAATTTTGTTCTCGGTTCTGATCTTAAGTTTGAGGGTTTTGGTTGTGGGGTTTAGGGCTAAAACCCTAAAGTAGTCATCAACCTGTTGACGGAAAGCTGCAAAAATTGTCTTGCCGTTTGAATAGCCTAACTATCCATTTGAACAAGAAGTCAGGCTGTTGAACGGATTGCCTTAGGGTGTAGAGTCGGGTTTTACGGCTTAGGATTAAGGATTTAGCTCTCGGGTTTTAAGTGTCCTAATAGGTGCCACTTTTACACTCTGAAGCATGGATATGCCAATTTAGTGGCGTATCCCGTATCAGATACGCCAGCAGATACGATACGCTCTGATACGCTTGGATATGCGTGGGATACGTATCTGGGTCAACAGATACGTATTTGACTGTTGGATATGTGTATCCAACGATCTCGACACGGGTATCCTATAAATAAGATACGTTTCACACAAATTAATTTGCAAGTCTGGAAAATTAATTGAAAGTTGAAGAATACAAAGAGGTTGCCAGACTTGTGTCTACTTTGAAATGATGAAAACGACTCCTTCACTTCATCTTCTTTGATCTGTATCTTCTTCATTTCTTCTACTTCTTCATCCCTGTGGAAAGAGTCTAGAGAGAGCTGCGCAGCCGACGGCAGACGACGCCGACGATACCTATTCTTCTGGACCTCTGGTGTTTCTTCTTTCATCCGACGACGCCGACGCAGACCTCTGGTGTTCTGTTCTGTTCTCTGTGTAATACTGTAATCCTTATCCTAATATCCTTTTATCTTCACATGTACTCTCTAGCAATGCAGGATTATAATTTGATTATAATATTGAATATTCTATATCATATTATCATGTTTCTACTTTCTACTTTTTAATTATAATATTAGTATTATAATTGAAAATGGGTATTGGTAATTTCTTATTTTTTTGTGATGCTTTAAATTATGTTAATTGGATTTGGATGATGAATTTAACTTTTTATAAATTATTCATATTTTTATTATTATATATTAATATATATTTTTAATTGCCGTATGCATGATGTATCGTATCTTAATTTTTAGAGATTTGTCGTATCGCTGTGTCGTGTCATATCGTATCGCCGTATCTGTGCTTCATAGCTTTTACACAATTAGCGTGTTGTCCAAAAACTTCAAATGGAGCGGGAATCCCGTATGAAAAAGCAGACTATATCTATATATATATATATAGAGAGAGAGAGAGAGAGAGAGAGAGAGAGAGAGAGAGAGAGAGAGAACAATGAAACAATATACTTGTAGAATGATATCGCACATGTGGTATAGTATCATTATTGTGAGGGGGGTAGGGTTCGTTTTTGGGCATCACGATGAGCTTCAGCTTCTTCAGCATTTAGGGATACCTCCTTTTCTGCATTACTTTTAGATTGAAATGCTGCTTGTTTATTAGTTCTATTGTTTTGTGTAATTGCTGACTCTGATATGTATCTGGTATAGTTAATTGCTGTTAGTTTCAGATTTTAAGCTGAGTGGATAGCTTATCCACTGTATTGTACAATTCCGTTCATATTAATAAAAATCTTGTTTCCTTAAAAAAAAAAAGATAGAAATTTTCTAAACAAGATATATTGTTTATCTCACTGGTCTGCATGATTTACAAGTAAGCTGACATGGTTTTGACCATCTCTCAAATAAGTAGATTTTTTGGCATAAAATAATTTTAACACTTTTAAATTTTGGGATATGACTCGGTAGATTTTGAATGAAAATCTCTTTTACTAAGGTCTACAGTATACATTACTTCATAAAATATTCTATTGTAATTCGTGCTCTTTACAAGTAACATGCAAATAAAATACTGAAGAAAATGGGGATGAATGTGGTTCTGCTTATCCTTAATTTTGTTGTATGCTTTTGGCTTTCAATTAGGCTTTACAGTTCAAAATGAAATTTTCCAACAGGTTGGATCCCAAACCTCTGTAGTTGAAATGGTACCTGAAAGTTTGCAGCTATCAATGGGATCATCAAACAAGAGTTCGAAGGCTCTCAAATGGGATGTATTTGTGGAGAAAGCTGGGATCTGGGGTGAAGCTGACTTCAATAAAAATGGCTTTGTGGATCACATCAACACCACAAAATATACCACTGACTATCTGTGGTATACAACAAGGTTTGTCTTTGCTTGTGATGAAAATAACAGCATGCTTTTACCATCGAAAACACCATTTTTAAGGTTTTGTTGACCACTGGGGCCTTTCAACATTAGTTCCAAAATGGTTGGAGGTAATAAAAAGTCCGGGTGGGGATTTCAGACATAGAATGACCCCAAGTGACATTGGGCTTTTGGGCATTAAAAGTTGGGAGTTGCTTTTTACACCCAAGACTCTCTAGAACTTATGCGATGAGAAATGTGTGCAACTTTATCTCATGACTCTTTTCCACGTGATCTTCACATATCTGTTATTTCCTTGGGCACGTCCAAGTGCCAAGTTAAGAGCATAACTGTAGCAACCAAATCATCGTCTTGACTATGTAAAAGTTAATCAGGAATCCAAATCTCAAGCTTGCAATATTACCAAACCAAGACCAAGAGAGATACCACATGTAACAGATCTCCTAGACTAGATGAATACATGAGGACTACTCTCAAGCATATTTAGTAGTTCATCCATGAAGGAAAACACACAAAATTTATAAATCAAGTTAAAAGAGTAATGTTTGTGTCACAATACAAGCACAAGGTTTCGGATAGGAAATTTCTGATTACAAACTTATGCCATCTGCCATCTGCCTCTTCCTTTTTTTTTGGTTCTGTCAGGATGGAAGATGACTTCCTAACGGAAGAAATTATCTATGGAATTACTTTCAAGGGAAAGAAATATTTGAAATGTGTTTGATGCTTTTTATGCACAAGAAAATTTCATAGTTTGGTAAGAAGTTTCAGCAGTCAAAGGCAGCCGGAAACCATCGTTGAGGGGTTCTGATGAGGACTCTTCTCGTTGTATGATGGCCACAATCTAAGTGAATTTTCCCTAGATTCATCTATTCAATTTAATTTTGGACCTATTCCAAAAATATGGATTGTGCTAAAGATTCAAAACTAATTTTTTTTTTTTTTTAGACAACTTTATAAAAAAAATAACTCATAAAATATATTTGAAATGCTTTTGTATTTCTAGAATGTTCAATATATGTTTTACATCTTCTATTCGAAAATGCTTAATTTTCATAAGATCTTCTTGACTGTTATTCAAATTTTTCAATAATGTATGTATATTGGATCTTTTGAGGCAATTATAGACCCTGGGGAGCAATTCTGATTGATCAATAAAAATATATTGCAATCTCCCACTGAAATTGTAAAATAGCATTTAGGGTTAGACAACCTCCTTACCCTAAATTTTAAAAGTGTAGTTCAAAATTCCTCATGCTTTGCCACCTTACTAGAGTGTTAGACAACCATTGAACTCAAAAGTTTAAGCTGTTAGGAAATGGACCAATATGTATATCAAGCTAACATCTTTTCTCACGTACAATCTCATCCTGCAATTGGAAAGGCAGATGAACACAAATAGAGAAACATATAGGTGCAGCTCTATTTTGCACCTTGCAAACCATCAAAAAACTTGAGAATAGGATTTCATGTTTCAAATCCAAGACCTTGTACAACCAAAGCTCTGATGTCATGTAAGCAACCACTAGATCCCAAAAGTTTAAGTTAGTTTGGGAATGTGCCAACAATGTATATCAAGCTTACAACTAGTACACAGCTCATTAACCTATGTTTATGAAGATTGAAGGGTGTTGGCTCCACAATAATTGTCTTTTGATATTAATAATTGTGGCCTTATTTCTTTGTGAGCTCGAGTACCTCAACACTCTAGTTCAAAGACCAACTTTACTAGAATTAGAAAGGGGAGATATCTCAAACAGCTTTACATGTTCATGACTTCGAGTTAGCTGTTCTTTTTTTAATTTTGATTGGACCTTTGAAAAAGAACCTTGCATCAGTTTCATACGCTGTATTTAGCAGAATCTTTGGAGATTTCTATTCTATTTGACTAGCTCTAATTGTTACTTGCACAAAGAATGTAATAGCTGTAAAATAGATGAAAGTGTGCATTTTAACTGGAGCTGAATCAAATAATTTGATTGACTCATAGAATTCTTTCATGGCAGCATATACGTTGGTGAAAATGAAGAGTTCTTAAAGAAAGGAATTCATCCAGTTCTTCTAATTGAATCAAAGGGTCATGCTCTCCATGCTTTTGTGAATCAAGAACTTCAAGGTTACTTTCTGATCTCTCAGAGTTATTTTTCATTATTCGAAATTGAAAATTTATTTGTTTTTACTAGTTTTTCTGCTTAAGTTATTCTTCATCTGTATTTCTAGATATTTTTAATTAGCTTATTGTGGCTATTTTTAGAAAAAGCCGCTTTCGGTTGATGCTCCAACCTTTCTATGGTAATAGAGCGGGCAACTCATCCCTGTGGCAGGCTCAATTTAGCTACTTGTGTTCCACACATAGTGGGGGATAGGGGACATGTTAAAAATATACCTCAGGTATTCTAAGCATTGCATTTAAATAAAATCCTAAGCCTCTATCCATTACAAATTGGTTTTTGATTTGAATGCTCCAACTTCAACAATTAAGACAGTAAAGAAAAGTTTTCTCATTGTTTATATAGCAAGAAAAACCAATAACTTCTATATGCTGGAATGTTAAAAGTTTGCATTGGGTTGTACTTGGAAAAATATATGGAAATAATCCATTCAAAATCACTCACTTGCAAAGTAAAGATTTCCACATGTTGAGTATTGCGGCTCAAAATCAAGGAGTTGAAAAACTGCTGTCAGAGGCACCGAGCAGCATTCACACGGCCTCCTAGCACTTGAGCAGCCGGCACCGAGCAGCATTCAAACGGCCTCCTAGCACTCGAGCAGTCGGCACCGACCTGGTTTCCCTGTTACGCTTGAGTTTGGGTCATGTTTTTGTATCTTTTACCTTTCCTTGTTCACTTGTCCTATTGTAACCTAGGATTTTAGTGAGCCTATAAATAGGCCTTTAAGAGTATTAGTCTCCTCATGTCAAATTGGATCTTTGCTCTGGTTACGGTTGAAATAGACCAATTTAGAAAAACTTATAGCAATTGAGAGATTGTGAGTCTTGGTTTGGGATTCTTTATTGAAAAGGGTTGAAAGGAGTGAGAGATTACTTAGAGTGATTGGAAGAATCTATTGCTTCCTCGTTCTAATCTTTTTTCTACTTAGTGGATTGTCGTCATTTCCCATGAACATAGTTCAATTTGGGTCAACCAAGTAATTATTTTTCTAAACAGAAAGCAATAGAACATTGGGCAAAATTGAATATAAAGCTTTCATAACACGTCAAAGTGAGTAGATATACCAAAAAGATTTTGGTGCATGTCCTCCTCTCTCATCAGCAATAAAAGAATTCTGTTAGCTTATGAAGTGTCTCTTAACTCGCATGGAAACAGCATCTCTGCTTACTCATAGCTCAGAGGAAGGTGAGGATGACATAAAGTCATCAGCTCCTTATTCCTTGGGGGACACCCATGCTACAACTGCTCTCTCTCTCTCTCTCTCTCCCCTTTTCTTTGTGGGTGCTATGTTACTTCCATCAATTATGCTCCATATTCTATTGTTGATTTTTCTCACTGCTATAATCCAAGAGAAATTCTAAATTGACCCACTCCATTTTCTAATATATTACTGCCATCAATTATGCTACATATTCTATTGTTGTTGATTTTTCTCACTGGTTTAATGCAAGAAAAATTCTAAATGGACCCACCCCATTTGCTAACTTGACCCCCTACAAAATTTTTCTCCAAACTTCCCATTTTGTCCTTGAATAAAATTAAACAAACTGAAAAAATAATATTGGGTGTGTTTTTTAGTTTTTCTATTTTATTCAATGACAATGAGAAGTTTGGGGAAATCTTTTTGTAGGGGGTTCAAGTTAGCAATTGGAGTGGGTCCATTTAGATTTTCTTTTAACATAAACATCAATTCCATAATGTGCATTCTTCATCAAACCATTTTCAGATGACCTCTTGTTAGTAATTGTCATATATGCTTGATCTTCAGCTAGTGCATCTGGAAATGGCACGCATCCACCCTTCAAATTAGAAGTCCCTATCTCTCTGAAGGAAGGGAAGAATGAAATTGCTCTACTAAGCATGACAGTTGGTCTGCAGGTACATTTCTCTTCTTTCACATCTAATTGTCATGATTTATTTACAGTTAGATGTTTGTTGAGACTGTAAACCACTTCATCTGTGGGAAGTGATTTGGTTTGCAGAATCCTGAGTCATTAGTTGATTACTTAAATATACGTCTGCAGAATCCTGGTTATTTTTTTAGAAGGATGATAATTTTATATATAGAGAGCTTCTAAAGAGGTTGTCGTCTTTTTGGAAATGAAAGAGCTCCCTATAAATATGTGTATATATAGGGCCCCTTCCATTGTGAGATCCCTTAAATAAGCTGTATATATGTATATAGAATGTTTATGGCTCTATACCAGTTATTTATTTATCTTTATTCCTTTAATGCTACATTTCCAACAGCTTATTGCTCTTTTGTTTTTGCTCTTAGAATGCAGGATCATTTTATGAATGGGTAGGGGCAGGACTAACTAGTGTCAAGATAAAGGGCTTCAACAATGGGACAATAGATTTGTCTGCCTATAATTGGACCTACAAGGTATTTTCCTCCTTTTCTTATCAGTTATTTTTTAAAATTTGTTCTTGCTAATGAAAAACAAGTCAAAAAGTAAATAACACAACCACAACTGCATTGGAAGTTTTTTTTGTATTTTTTTACTATTGTAAAAGACCCACCTGTATTTTCTTTCTTCCATTAACCAGATTGGGTTGCAAGGAGAACACCTAGGACTTTACAGGGAAGATGGTTTACGAAATGTAAATTGGGTTTCAACCTCAGAACCGCCAAGGAAACAGCCTTTGACATGGTATAAGGTGAACACTTGGATAACCTGACTTCTCTTGTGCCTAAAAAATAAGCCATACTTTGTTTGAGAGCAGCTGTTTAATGGGGAAAATAGAGAAGAATCATTTACTTGGAATATTGTAGGTTATTGTGGACGCTCCACCAGGTGATGAACCTATTGGGCTGGATATGATTCACATGGGAAAAGGTCTAGCTTGGTTGAATGGAGAAGAAATTGGAATATACTGGCCTAGGAAGAGCCCTGCACATGGATGTGTTCAAGAATGCAATTATAGAGGAAAGTTCAATCCAGACAAATGCAATACAGGGTGTGGAGAACCAACACAAAGATGGTAAAACAAGGACAAAATTAAGTGCAATTTTTAGTTTTGAAATAAAAATTAGAAAGCCAATTGCTGTATGCTTCTTTTTTTCTTAATTGCTCCCAAAATATGATTTGGACCAGACAGCCATAAATAAAAGTTCCATGAACAGTTATCATAAATCTTAGAATGAAAGTGAAAATCAAGACCCAAGAGTGTTCTGTATTTGAATTCTAATGTATCTAAAAGTTTTTACACTGTTGTCAGGATGCATGACCATGAGACCAGTCACCAACTCTGTATAATGGTCAAATATTAGGAAAATTGATAGTACATCAAGAATTTTAAAACCATCAAGTTCAGGTGCACACACCCACACACAGTCACGCACACACAAACATCTGTATTTCAAATATTGGGAAAATTGTTTTTACATCAAGAATTTTAAAGCCATAAAGCACAGGTGCATGTACACACACACACAAACGCTTTCTTGCTGGAACACACAAACATATGTGCATGTATATGTGTATGGATCAGAACATCTGGCTTTGAAAGCCTTCCCTGAAGTTTTAATACCATTGATCTTTCCAAAAAGACAACACAATAGTGTCCTAGTATAAGAGACCACTTTGATTTGTGGATGCAATCTCAAATAATATGATACCATATTTTTTTCACCTTCTCAATGGGCACCTATTTTACTGGTATTGATAATTTGTACTTTTTATTCTTTCAAATTCATGAAACTTTCTTTTATAATAATAGACTTTATCTTCATGGAGCTCTTCGTTTCTTTTCTTCTAAAATTCATGAGGAAACTGCATCATAGAAAAAGGTTGTTCCGTTGTTGCCATGAAAATGTCACCTCTTTCTGTCTGGAGCAGGTACCATGTTCCACGGTCTTGGTTCAAACCATCTGGAAACATTCTGGTGATATTTGAAGAGAAAGGTGGAGATCCATTAGAAATTAAATTCTCGAGACGGAAAACCTCAGGTGTATGTGCTCTTGTTGCAGAAGACTACCCCTCTATTGACCCTGAATCTTGGCATGAGGGAAATGGAAGTAACAAAAACATTGCAACTGTCGATTTGAAGTGCCCTGAGAACACTCATATTTCTACCGTAAAATTTGCCAGCTTCGGAAATCCTACAGGTTCCTGTGGATCCTACACCAAAGGAGACTGCCATGATCCTAACTCCAGTTCTGTGGTTGAAAAAGTAAGCACTTCCAACTTTCTTTATGTTAATCAAACTGGATTTATTGATCTGTCAAATTGAGTATTTAGTGCTGTCTGCCTTGGGTAGGATCTACTATTCCAGTGAGGTAACATTTTTGGGCACCATTTGATAAAAGCTTAACTCTGAAGCCATGTATATAGTTTACACACTTTCATCAATACTTCACACATGGATCTCAACATTCATCTTGGCCAGCGGAGATTCAAGCTTTTAATCACTCTCAGATATTAAATAAAAAAAAAAAAAAAGTTAATGAGAACCTGGCAAGTTAAAGATGTAAACCCAATATGTAGAATTTCTCACAATTGTGTCATGGGTCATGAGTCATATTTCCAGTGTGATATATGTCTCAGTGTTCAATAAAATGAAGCAGTCATATCTTAAGCAAACTGTAACCAGACCCAAAACCTTATGTCTTGCATTAGCATACACTTCCATCTTTAGCTAGTCATGTGCATAAATAGCACCTTGCATCATCTTATGGAATGGAAATATGGCCAATTTTATATGCAGTGATTCTTTTACATCTGTATTTCAATATTATCTTCTCAATTTCCTAAGATGCTTTCTACTTATTGCAGGTCTGCTTAAATCAAAACAAATGTGTCATAGAATCAACAGAAGAGAAATTTAGTAAGGGTTTGTGTCCCGGTGTAACTAAGAAGCTTGCAGTTGAAGTAGTGTGCAATTGAAACTTTCAAATTTCAGTGGAGAGCGGTTTTAGTATACGATATAAATATGGCCTGCTTTACTGAAAAGAAAGAAGGGAACGTTCCTACTTTATCATGGAGGGATTACAATCTATCATCTTTTCTTCTTGCTATAGAAGAATGGTAGCAAGAAGCATAATTGTTTTGTTAAATTTTATTAGAAGAGGTATTGTGTGCTATGAGGCGTGCACTATTGATTCATTTCCTTGACAAAAAGCTGCAGAGTGTCTTTTTTTTTTTTTGCTGCTGAGTGTCAAAGCAAAGGAAATTCATGAGTTTTGCAGAAAAGTTTGTCTCTTTCCATAGCACAGCCCTACTCTTATATACTGGACCATTCTATACAAGAAATATTTACTGTTGCAATATTACAGCTATAATTTCTCTAAGATTGAGTATTTACAATGAATTCCTTAATTACATACATCAGCAAAGATTCCTTAGTTTAAGCAATTATCTCAATCAACTCTAAAATGCTAGCAGTTTTCCTTACCTCACATACTTANATTGTATAATCAATTAATCATCCACTGTTTTTTTTTTCTTTTTTTTTTTGGTGATTGAAACCAAATATATTAAGGGATGGTTCTATTGATACTCACCATTACGTTTTTGTTGAAATATTCACAGAGAAACACCAAAATACTCTAGAAAACATGAAAAACATAATATACTAAGAAAAAAAAAATGTATAAATGAAGTTAGACTGTATATCACAAAAAACAAAGTTAGACGATGGGTATGTGGTTTTAGGGTTTTTTGTTTAGTGGAAGTTATGGGAGATGACGGTATGTGGTAGTTGGGTATAGGTGTATAGTTGGTAGGTGTGTAGAGAGTAAATGATAGCTCTGGAAGGCAGGATAAACAATGGCAGGTGCAAGTCTGCTACATGTAGCCAAATTCCCATGGCAACATTTAAAAGAATTTGTAGGTGTACTTGTGCTTGAGATGTGCAAACTCAGTGGCAACATGAACAGGGAACTGCTTGAACTACTGAGATCAAAGAGAATGTGAACATAAAAGCATCGGTGTGGTGCCGACCAACAATGTTGAGTGAACTTCGAAGTATTAAGTACCTAATTCTTGTGAAGGTTTGGAAATGCTTGAGAACATGTAAATGATGAGTACCTTCAACTTTGGGTTGATACTTGTCCAGATTTTATCCTAGAGTCTACCTCATTCCTACTCCAAAAGGCTCAATAACCTTTGTATGTTAATTTAATAGGGTAGTAGTTGTATGGTTAAATGGTTGATTTACTAGGCTCAATATTGCTAAATTGTGCTACTTAATGTTCAAATATGCATTAAGGTTAAGGAGTTCTACCCATTGATGAAATGGAATGCAGTGTGGATGATTGATGCACAGAAAATCGGTTTCTTTGGACAGCCCTGTTAAAGTAATCAACATGATTTTACTGTGGTCACCACAATGTTATTGCAGGAAAATTTATCTGTGGACATGATTGAACAAAACTAGTTCATAAACAGAACAAAAAGATGATGATAGTTTACAAATACAGATGTGGACCTCTACATGCCAAAACTTGCTTTGTTTTCTTAATAGAATTTATTCAACAATACAGAGCTTAATTTCAGTTACCCTTTGCTTTACCAACCATTCAGGGTCTTCTCTGGTTGCAAAACACAAATATATGTTATGGGCACATGATAAACAACAAAACAAATGTACTACTTTTAGCAGAAAAATACTTGCTAAGGTCTAGCTAGCTGCTCTAAGCCTCTAATGGCTCCAAGGGTCCAGTGGTATGACACTGCTCCAAGACTTCCTTGAGTTTCCCCTTATCCAAACGGGTTTCTGAATCAAATAAGACTTCATATTGAGCACCAACTATACGCAGACGTTTTAACCAAAATAACTTCTTGCGCAATTCTTCATTCGTTTTTGTTTTCAGGACCACAAGTTGTTTCTTGATCACCATTTCAAATTGTTCTCTGGACTTTTTATCGATATGAGGTGATCGTAACACTGTATATAACACTCGTGATTCAGGCAACCCAATCCTCCGTGCATACGGCCCCAAAAAATTCTTTCCCATTAATGGGCGCTCAAAAGATCGAATCGCTATGCATATCCTCTTTAGCCCCATCTTCGTTCCCACAAACAATTCAAAGAGCAAATGCCTGCAAATTAAAGAAATCAATCACTTTTTCTTTTCATTTCTTTTTTTTGAAATTTATGAAAACTCTAAACTAAAACTGCAAACTGGACAACATCCCCCAGAAATATTTAAATCTGGAAGAATATAAGATCAAATAATATTCAAAAACATAACCGCCCCAAAAACCATAACCCCAAATTTCTCAAAACCCACCAAAACAAACACACATATCACAAGGATTAAGCAATAGTATGGTCTGTGGCTCCTACAACTTGTGTTGCATTTGGGGCACTAGGACTAGTAGCAGTGGGTGTTGTTGGGGTAGTGTTTAGATGAGTGTTTGGGGTAGTGGGCAGTGTGCTAATATTGTGGGAACCTACCTCCCTCATCCATCATGAAAAACAAAACAAGCGGACAGCAGCAACCCAATTAATAAAGTAAGGAATAGTACTTACTTAAAAACCAGCACCAATTCACCCCTTAACCAACCAACAGCAGCCAGCAGCTTCCTAATCTTTTTTTTTTTTTTTTTTCAGTTGCAAGCCTGCAAAGAACCAACAATTACAATGATTTTAAAAGCCAGGTTCAGTCCTCAATAAAGAAATTAAGAAAATGGCACTAAATGACTGAAGCAGCAACTTTCTAACTCCATAGCATAGAATTGCAATTACTTATTACTATTAATTAAAGATAACATTATATCACACAATGAAATAAAAAATAAACAATGAGAGTGAGCATATTTCTGGGATCAATCAATCATCATCCACCCACCAAATAAGATGTTATCATCAATGTTTTTAGGCCAATTCACATTGAGCCACACATGTCTATTTTGAAAAGTTCAAGCTAGTTCTAGCAAGTAGAATTCTTAATTATATAATATCATTAACACTTTCAGATAAGAAGAAAGCTTAGTGTTTGTGATTTCAACTAGACAAATAAATTACTGCACAACTAATACACAAACCTGCATGCTCAGACCAAGGACTCAACTGAACAAGACATTGCAAAAATGAGAAGAAAGCAAAACATATACGAAAGTGAAACCATTCACTCAATCCCAAATTCTTCTAAAACAGTTCTAAACTCAATCTGGATCAATCATCAATTAAACGTTCTTACCGATTCGTTTAACTCATTTCCATAAGTCTTTTGAATTCCAAATCCACATTATAATTTATAAAAACAACAACCAACTTACATTATCCCCATAACTACACACAAACAAAAATCTTGATGCTACAGTAAGCCAAAGCGACCATAAATCAAAAAGTAAAAAATAGTAGAAAATCGAAAACTAAAGTGCAATAACATCGAAACTGAAAAAAAAAACAAAAAAACAAAACAAAAAACAAAACAAAACGATATTAAGATGAAAAATTGAAGGAGTACCTGTGATTAGGGATTTAGGGTTTGAGAGAGGGGTACGGCGTGACTGAGATTGTGACTGGGTTAGGGTTAGGGTTAGCAGCTGGTACCTTCAATCAGCAGCTGCAAGCTTGTGACTGTGAGTCTCTCTCTCTCGCGTCTGGTCTCTGTGCGATTTATGGGCAAAACATCTTATTTGGGATTGGGAGACAGGGCATTGGGTTTGGAGTTCGGGCCTTATAAATTGATTATGGGGTGTTGGGCTAGGTTTCTGTTTAGTGGGTTTGGGCTCATATTTTTAAAGGAATTATTTGGGTTTTACACAATATTAATCATCTAATAATTATGGGGAATAACTTTCTAATAATAATTTTTTAAAATGTATATGGATATCCCTGTGACGATCCGGCGCAGGATCGAAGTTAAGGATATCCCTGTGAGTGGACTTGGTTTCTTGAACGTTTTTATAAATTCATGGATTTGTTTGTTTATGTTTAATATCTTAAGTAATTGATTTCTGAGTAGTGTTGGATTTTGTTTTCTTTAAAATGATTTTCATGAACTTCGAGATTTAAGTCATGATTCCTATAATGATTTTATCCAAATATGATAACTTGTGAATTTGACCTTGATATTAATTGAATTATGGATTTTAAATGGTTATTTGCCTATTTAATCATTTGAAAACCAAATATGAGATTTTACCTAGTTTTGAAAATTTGTAAATGAGATTTCCAGGTTGAGTATTACCTTAGTTAATTTGGGAAATTTTCGTTGTGGAGGATAACTTATTTTGAATTTGGAATTTATGCAATAAGTTTATGGATTTAATGTTTTTTGGGAAAGTACAATAATCTATTCTTAATGGAAAAAGATTTATTTGGATTAAAAAAAAAATGGTTTTCAAACCACCCTCCAAGTTATCAGATTTGATAGGTCTTTGGGACCCATCACGACACACATATAGGCTTTGGGCCGTGTGTCGGGATGCTTCGCCCTGTGGGGGCTGCTATGCGTGCACATATGACCAGGTTTGCCTGCACGTGCTGATTTTATTTGCACGTGTGTATGGCCATGATATTACCTGCACGTGTTGAATTTCACTCCATGCGTGTGTATGGCCAGGATATTGCCTGCCTGTGCGATGCAAGAATTCCGCACAGGTGTATGACCAGGTTATTCAGGGTATATAGCATGGTGGAAAATGAATTTGGTTATTTTCAGAGATTATTAAATATGATTTTAAGTGAGGGATTCTTTTGAAATCTATCAAGGTTGTTACAATATTTTATGGTTCGTTTGTTTTAAGAAATTGTTATCTTGAGAAAATATATATTGTTTTATGAGATTTCTTAAGTTTAAATAAACTTTATGGTTTTAAACTGGGGGATTTCAAAGAGTGACGTAAGGTCTTAGAGCTAAACGTGGTTTTGAAGGATTTTCTGAAACAAGAAGTTTACTTTTGTTTTCATTTTTATTAAACTGTTCACTCACTGAGTTTGTCTCACGGTTTATTTTGTTTTGTCTTCAATTGTCCCCCAGATAGTAGCTTTGGCGGAGGTCGAGCCAATAACATCGAGGCATTTGCGTCTATCTCCCTACTCGGACCGTGTAGGCGCCATTTAATCTTTATAGAAATTCCTTGTAATAGAATAGAGGCTCTGATAGCCACTTTAAATATTAAATAGATTTCTCTGTGAAATTGTTGGGTCTGAAACCCTTTTTGGTTGTGGTAGAGGTGGTTGCTGTTTAGAAGTGTTTTTTTAACAGGTGAAATTTTGGATTAGTCCATTTTCAGGGGAGATTTTACCGAATTTTCGGTAGGATTTTTCTTGATTTTGAATTCTCACAGGACCTCTCCGGGTTTCAGGGTGGAATCCGGGGGCGGTCCTATCAACTACGTACTTTATGACGTGCTGAATTTGTACTCACCCGTTGTTCTGAGATCAAAGAGAAATTGTGAACATATATAAAAGCATCGGTGTGGTCCCGACCAACAATGTTAAGTGAAATTCGAAGCATTAAGTACCTAATTCTAGTGAAAATTTGGGAAATTAAGTTACTAAGGTATGTACTCAAAAGCAATTTGAGAAGTGGAAAATCGTATAAAAAATTCAAAAAAGTTGAAAATATTAAAACAAAAATTGCATATTTGAGAGGGGGGGGGGGGGAAATTACATTCTATATACTCCCATTGAACTATACTATGAGTTTTCCGTTATCATTTAGTTGTATCAATTGATTATAATTAAGAATTCTTGTGTACTGAACTAACATAAGATAATTAAAGACCACCAAAGTGGATTTAGATTTTTTTTTTTAAATTAAAATTAGAAATGTGCAAATCTCAAAATTAAGAACTTCCTGTATGTGTGGGGTGATTGGGTGATAAGAGTGATGATAGACTTTTTTTAAGTTGTTGGAGATGGGAGAAGAATTTCAGACACTCCACTATAGAACAGAATCGAGAAAAATAGCTTCACTTGTTAAGCAACTTTTTTTCCTAGGTAGGTTGAAGAAGAAGAAAACCACATTTTGTAGTAACATGTCTAACAATTCGTATCAATTACGTATGATAAAATCTCTAAACCCAAATATACCACAAGACAAACATCCTTAAATAATTGAAACTCTTATCATTAGCAAAAACTCCTAATTAAAGTCATAAAAATATGAAAATTTCCTTTATACCTTAGGAAATCACGTTGAGAGTTTTTGTAAAATCAATTCCTTTTGTGCAGAGTGAACGCTATTAACAATGTGACAAAAAAAAAAGAGCTATGAAAAATAAGAACAAATGTGACATGAGAAAGGGAGATTAACAAAGTGAGTTTCGTTTTTTGGATTTCTTTGTTTTTGCTAGAGAATTTTGTATTTTTGATGTACATATGTGAGAGATATATATATATATATATATTTGACTAATTAAGTTTATATTTTTAAAAAATATGAGAGATAATTGATATTTTAATTTGTTTTTTAAGTCAAACACCATGTCACTCCTCATCTTCACTATTGACGGTTATTATATCTAAGGGTTATAAACTTGTGTAAAAAATTTAAAACTGTGTATCTAATGTGGTGCCATATATGGTGACTCTTATTTTTATAGTCAATTTTTTTATGACTCAAATGATAGATTTATTTACCCTTTCAATAATGAAACATGAGAGATCTGACTACAATAAATCCAAACCTTAGAATTGTCAATGAACTTGTCACGCCCCCGACTCGGGGGTAGTAAAACTTTCTTGAATTTGGAGTGTGATTGAAAAATAAAATAAAATAAACTAAAGTAAATACTTTTTAAAATACAAAACCAATTTCTCTTATAAATAGGACAAAGTCTATACAAATATACACCGAAAATTATGTTATAAATCTCAGCTCGCCTAACCCTTGTCCTTCCCAGCCATAAAGAATCTAATTACTTTTATGCAATACAAAGGTTAGATAAAAGGATGAGCAAAACTACGGCTTAGTAGAGAAATTCATTCTTATGAACAATTAACTAGATTAAACTAAGTGACATGTAACATATTATGACATGATAAAAATAAATAATGTTTGATCCAATGCCAACTTCACTATTTCTAATCCCGTTAACTTATATATTAAAGACACAGATCACACGTCTCATACCGTGCATTTTACCATTGTGGTCTCGAATGCTTCAATATATAGACTAATATCCAAAATGTCATAAACCTAAATTTCTTTTTTTGCTAGTCATCTTGTCCAACTCTCTATCACCAGTCTCGAATTACCAGATAAGAACCTTGTGCACACTGGGCTAACTTGAGATCTGGTACCTACCGAAAGTTCAGACTCAACTACGCAAAGATTTCCAATAATCCCATAATTCCTTTTTCCCAATCAATCTCTCACAACAACTTCCATATATATGTTCATGCTCAAATGCAAATAATATAATAAAATTTAATCCAATATAATTTCAAATATATCATATAGGATGAGAGAGAATATAATTCACATAATATCACACAAATAAATATTTTCATAGTTTAATAAAGTCAAAATTTCAATGTAGAAGTTCTCCAATTATTCCCTACCTTGATTCTGAGCTAGCAAGTGCTTAAATACTTTTCTCGAGCTTCTAGCAATACTTCCGAATCTAATCCGAACATACAAGTGCATAAAAATATACAAAAATACCAATTAGATTATATTCTATTTACTTTTACTCTCCAAAAAGCAAGAGTGTAATTCACACACATAGCTACGGGTCTCGGATGGTCTCTAAACCAATTTTATTGGACTCGGAACGAAAAACAGAGTGAGAATAGGTCAAAGAACTAGCCGAAAATAACCCCACACGCCGCCATGTACGCTCCGATGGTGTGAGTGGGCATGAACATAAAATACTATTCATCATCTTCTTATTTAAAAACGCATGATTTTGGCAATTTCGGTAAGCCAGATTTTGACTCATCAAAACTCAACGAAATTTGGAAAATAAATACTCGTTGGAAAACTTATACAATTAGCTTTCCAACCATATATTGGGTTTAAAAAACGGAGCTCTAGTTTGAGAGAAATTGTTGGCCAAATATGAGGGTCCGAATCAACCAAAAATTTTCCATAATTTTATGAAAATATTTCCCTCCAATTATTTTCAAACTTAAAGTCATAAAATGAACCCAGAGGGTCCGAATAACATATTAACAACCTTACTTTGAATTTAGATTACAAAAACATGAAAATTGAGACCTCAAATAAAATTTTGAAATTTGATTTGGACACCCCAAAACCATTTTCAGAAAAAAAAAATGAATTTGAAAAAGAAAGCTATGAAATTCAAACCTTACTGCCTTTTCTCTTCTAGAATTCTTAGCTTTCTTGAACTCTAGTTGTCCTATGTTTACTTCAATTTTGGTGTAAAGATGCTTAAATTGTTTTATTATAATTATTTAAAGCCACCACTAGCACCTTTGCATGATGCGTTTACAATTTTAGCATCCAACACTAATATTTGCAGAAATAGCACTTTTTGGATATGCAAAGTCCCAAATGCCCTTTTCATTTTACCAATTCAACCTCACATGCCATTCTTGCTCTCTCACTTAGATGAATATCCACATAAAGGATCCAAATTAACTAACTCCACCTAATTATCTAAATTTTCCGTCCACAAAGAAATCATTTCTCCTGATCGCCCACAAGATTGAACCTAGAATAATACACACTGCATCTGTCGTGGAGGGCCAAGGAGGTTTCGCCCACAAGTTAGAACCTAAATTCATATAGATTGCAACGATCACAGAGATTTGATGAGATAGATCCTAGCGGTCGACCAGAGTGATGAGAACAGTTGGAAGGTCCACAAATGGCTTGCTAACCGAACAGTGAAAGTCCAGATTTCGCAGGTCCTCTGAAAATATGTTTGAAATCTCCCTACATTGGAAATGTTGCTAATTATTTTGCAAAATGCCTATACGAAAGCATTTGTGCGCTTACTAAGTTGTTAATTTGGATATGTAATTCTGAAATACAGTGTGATTTGGAATAGCTAATACACATTTGTCTATATTGGGTCCCCTTTGAACCCCAACCTGCTTGAATTCGTGTTCTGACCACTACAACAAAATCTAGCAAAGGCAACCAAATTTTTTTGATAGGAATAGATGTAACTACCACTGTTGTTAGTTTGTATTGCCCATTGCCACCATGCAATCACCATAGAGCATGTTGGAGGTGGCAAGGGAGCTAAGCCCACCCATATGTAAGAATGGTGGAAGAATTTGACAAAAACTGTAATGACAGTCTGACAGGCAGCTGCTCACTAATGCTGCAGTTAGTTGGTTTTTTCTCTTCCCCATTAGATGTAAGGTTGGTGTATTGGTGTTAGAATTGATATCATTAAACAATGTCTCCATGAATGTTGGTGACTAATTAATTAGAATTCAAAATACATTTTCCCACCAAACATATCATGCAGTGGGATTAGAAAAAGTGAAGATGAAAAGGAAGAGAGAAGAAAAGTGCAAATGAAGAAGGAGGTTTCGCAGTTTCAAGCTACTGGAGGTTCGATCTTCTCTCATGAGGTCCGGTCCTCAATCTTCTTCTCAGCTTCTAGAGGTTCAATCATCTCCCATGAGGTTTGGTCCTCAAGTCTTCTTTTTGAAAAGAAAGAGAGAAGAAAAGTGCAAATGAAGAAGGAGGTTTCGCACTTTCAAGCTACTGGAGGTTCGGTCTTCTCTCATGAGGTCCGGTCCTCAATCTTCTTCTCAGCTTCTAGAGGTCCGGTCCTCTCCCATGAGGTTTGGTCCTCAAGTCTTTTTTTTGATCTTCTTGTCCTACGCAACCAAGCAAAACCACAGCAATAATTGAGCAATCAGTAACTATTTATTTTCACTAATATAGGTTGATTTTTGTTTCCCTCAATACATGAGATAAAATAACATAGAAGGAAAAGATAATTACCTGACATGAGCATAAAACACCACCAGCAATAATTGAGCAATCATTCCAACCCAGCAGACCTAGTAGCTTTGTACATTAACTTCCTCATATGATTTTCCTGTGAAAATTTTCAGAAAGAAAGAGTTGTCAATTAAATTATGTGCCTCAACAAAACCCCATCAAGTTTTACATACAATTCTCCATATGAAAATCTAACATATACATATATATAAATCAACACAAATGTACCAATTAAATCCCAGGTAAAAGAAAGAAAGCTAGAGAGAAAAAAAAATTACCCAATTGAAATTTAAATCCCAGGCAAAATTCAAATACATAACAAAGCTCGGTTAACCATTTTAAATTGAGAAAAAAAAAACTAATAACCATATGAAAGAACAAAGAGAAACCATACCTACAATTAGCAGCTTTGTAAAGGATTTCCAATGAGATTGGGATGATAATATGGAGACCCATATGAAACTGAAGATGGAGACCAGCATATTATTCCTTAGAAATAAAAAAGGTGAGCGAAGTCTTCCCATGAGACCTTGCATACACAGCCACTGCAATAATTCAATACCTAAAACCAATTAGATATGAAACCCCCAAAACCAATAATCATCAGAACTTGAAAATCAACTTGAAATCGAGCTCCAACAGCACCCAATCGAACCCAAACTGCACCCAAGTCGAACCCTAACCACAATTTGCAAAAGAAGAGGAAAAATAATGAAAAGAAGAAAAAGAGGAAAGAAGAGGCAGAGAAGGAGTACAATCAGAAGAGGTGTGGAAAAGAAGAAAAAAAAAATTACCTGCTGTGCAGCCTGTGCTCTTAGCAGCGCGCGAAGAAGAAGAAGAAGATCAAAATGGGGAGAAGAAGACAAAAGGAAAAACAGAAATGGGTGCAAGAGAGGGTTGAGGGAGCGACAAAGGCAGTATCGCAGGAGGGAAAACTATTTGAGAATGAGATTATAGATCTGGGTTTAGAGTTTGGGCTTTTGAGAGGGGCAAGGAAATGGGTTTCCTTGGCTGGGTGTTCGAGGAGACAGAGACCAGAGGGAGAAGGGAGAGAAAGAGGCGAGCAGCCCGGTGCCAGTCCCATCGTAGCTGCTGCCACACGGTGGCGGATCGAAGAGAGAACTCGGGGAGAGGGAGAAGAGAGAACTCAGGAGAGGGAAAAGAGAGAGATATGAGGTTGCAGAGGAGAAGACGAAGAGTTTGGTGGTAGTCGCGCTAGAATCATCACTGGATTATCCATGTTCGATCGAAGATAGAGAGATGAGAGAAAAGGGAAGGTGCGGCTAGTTTAGGGATGTGAGAGGAAGTAAAGAATAAATTCTGGAGTTAGGTTTTTATTTAACCCTATGTGGCGAAATTACACATTTAGCCCTCAAACAAAAATCACCATAATTTGTTAACTGGTACACCAATTCGAATCTTGATGATCGTAACTCTGTTTTACATCTTCTTTGTGTTTACGCACTCGTAGTCCCGAGCCCTATCCAACTAGACCAAAAACTCGTTTATAATGTAAACATTTAATTTTGTCAAAATAAAACCTTAAACCAATTTACGTCTTCTTCGTGTCTACGCGCTCGTAGTCCCGAGCTCTATCCAACTAGACAAAAAACTCATTTATAATATAAATATTTAATTTTGTCAAAATAAAACCTTAAACCAATTTATAAAAGCATTTCTTTTTAAAACAAACAATTTTATAAATTCATAGAAAAAAAATTTTAATGAAATATATTAGTTTAATGAAATATTTTATAAATTCATCCCTAAACCCAAAATGTCAATTGCCACTTTCCCAACCACAATTTGCAAAAAAAGAGGCCTTATGCACAGCCACCATTACAAATTTAGTTTGGGTTAAGGGTGGGAAAAAAAAATTATGCCACTAATCTCCCAATTTGGTAACTATGTTTATGGAGCTACCAAAAAATCAACTATTGTACAAATTAGTGGGTCCTAAAGCAACTATCATCTCTACCATAAACATAGTAATCACTAATAATAAGTATTAGTGACCACCTTATTTGTCAATAGACATCCCCAAATTTATGAGTGCAAAAAATAAAGGCCTTTGGCCATATTTGTTGTAGTGGACTAAACCCAACCCCCTTGAATTCATAATAATGCTTATGTATGTTCCAAGCGCTAGAGATTTCAAATTGTCAATTAGTTAGAAATGTATTGCATGCAGTATGGTTTGGCTTAACTGCTAAGGCATATTGCCCTTGCAACTTTTTGTTGAGTGCATTATTGTTGTGTGTTTGGTTTAGTTGCATTATGTGTATGGAATAATGTTGATGCGCAAAATTCGTCACGCGATCAACTCAACCTCTGACCTCCACGTCAAGGCCTAAATCGAGCACTACGTCACTCTCCTTCTCCCCTGCACACTAGGACAGAGAACACTAAGCGTAAGGGGGGCACCGGTGTGGTACCGGCTAAGGACCCTTTGACGCTCAAGTCAATAAACACACCATGTTTCATAGTATTCTAGAGAGTTAGGATTGCATATCATACCTGAGGGCTAGGGTACCCTATTTATAGTGATCCTAACCGAGGTCTTCTAGTCATTGTTTAATTGGGATTCATGATAGCTTGCCGCCTAAGTTAACCTAGGATAGGGTCATGATTTCTTGTTCAAGTAGAACACGCCTCCTCATAAGCTATCTCTTGCGCGAGCTAGGCCTTCTAGCCAAGAAGCTTATCTACTCTACCCTAATTGCCTGCGAATCTCACCACCTGGGACTCTATGAGTCTCCAAGTGTCATCTTGGGCCAACACTAGTACCGAGCCATCTCCAGAGTACCCCCATTTCCCAAGGCGTCCCTTGGGATATGGGCCTATGAGATTCCCCTTAAAACGAAGCCTTGAGTCTAGATCATTGAGGCTTGGGCCTTCCTTGAGTGTCAAGGCTAAGCTATCCTTAGCCTCGCACGTTTACCGCACCAAAGCCCATTCAGACCTTCCAATTCTATGATATCGAGTGTTCATATCCATGGGGGCTAATCCATGGTCCATCACAGGCTACTAACCCGTGTCGTAAGCCGAGGTTAGTCTAACCTCGCTTCTTTGGATCACCAAGCCTCATTGGCCTTGGCCCATTGGTCGCCAAGCCCACAGTTAGGCCTTGGTCCCTGGGTCTCGAGTCCATTCTTGGGCCTCACCCCATTCACTAGACCTTTCGGGCCTATGAACACGTTTATAGTCTCTTTGACTTCTTTTCTTAACCCGTGTTTGGGCAAACAACGATTCGAACCCCACTTAAGCCTCATCACTTCCATTTTTACCACGCATAGTTTTGCTGGATCAATATGGGTATCAACAGAAGTCCCCCAAGTTCCCAGGCCAAAAGGTACTTCTTGGTTGGGGACTTAATAAGTTTTTAATTTTATTTCTCCGAGCAAAATTCTAGCGGCGTAAAGTCACCCTTTTCATCCTTGTCTAGTCCCTCAAATCCACAATTAAGAAGAACCAAAATGACTATGGGAATTGTGCACCGCATAAACAAAACAAATGGTAGCGAAATAATCCTATTTGTGAGTTCATGAGACGCAGACCACTTCGGTGCACTAAATGCCGGGCCAAAGAGAGGACCCAAAACAAAATCATGAACAACCAAGGAATTTCAATTCCGCTGTGTTGTCGTAATGGACAGAGACACAAGCATCACTGAGATATATATTACAAAGATAGATATATATATATAAGATATATATTATATATATTATATTACGACATGATGGGGTCATGTTCATTGGTTGTAAATTACCATAGTAAAATATATAATATATATTATTACGTAATATAAGTAACAATATATATGTGATTATATATTATTACGTAATCTAAGTACTCAAATATATATATTATCAATATTTGTGCATCAAATATCTATATATATTACATAGATATATATAAGATATACACATAGTACTTAGACATATATATATTTGATATAGTACGTGAATATATATATGTATATATATATATATAGTACTGAGCTATATATATGTGATATATATAGATATATATAAAGCTCACTCTATATTGAGTACCTAGATACATATATATATATGGCTAAATATATATATAGTACTTAGCTATAAATTTTTTGGTGTAGGTAGACATATAGGATGTACAAACATATAGCTATATATATATTACCAAGCACCTGGAGGTATATATATCACTTATACAGTGATCATAATGTGAAGGTAGAAAGACCAAAAAGAAAAGCCCAGCCCATTTCATTGGCTGGCTATGTTGGAGTTGATATGTGTGTACGTGGGTTGTTCTTTATATGCTATAGAACAATCAATTGACCATTGGTTCGTTGGTCTCTTCATGTAGTGGGTACCATAGATAACCCATCAGTCACGCCTTTTCTTTCTAGGATCTACTTCAGACAGAGAGGCTCAAAAACCATCAAGCTCTTTGTCTTATCTCCATTTTGTGTTTCCCAACACAGAGAAACAAGACCCAAGCACATTTTGTCTGTGGCTTCAGCCTTAGCAAGGCAGAAGCTGAAGTTAGTCGTTGCGTCTCGAGCTCGAATGTAGCAGTGGAAGCAAGCATGAGTGAAGCTTCTCTGTGACCAAGAGTGAACAACCACAGAGAAGGCTGAAGCCACAGGGGAGGATCCGCAGGCATCAAGTAGGGTTAAAGCTAGCATGTGTAATTGGGTACCTGCGAAAGTTAAAAGATTGTGGCATAAAGCTAGCCTCAGCCTCAGCCTCAGCCTCAGCCTTACCATGGCTGAAGTTGTTTTTTTTTTTTTAAATATATATATTTTTTAAGCTAGCATATATTCAGCATTAGATACGCTAGCCTCAGCCTCAGTCCTATCGTGGCTGAAGCTGGTGTTTTTTTTTTTTTTGACCTTTTGGGAAAATCTCACCTTTACGTCCTTTGTTTACATTTCAGGGAGTGAGTCTGCAATTGCTCAACCATGCGTCTAAGTTGTCGGCGAGGTAAACTATTTGTATTTCTATTGCCCATTTTTGTTTGGTTGGGTTGTTTGTGCTGGGCAGTGGACGGGAAGGCTGAAGCCTCTTCCTCCCTTACTTTGGAAGTGACTCAAAACCTCCAGCTTTCGTCGATCTGGACGTTACATGGAGAAAATAGTAACAGCAAGAGAGAGATTTTTAGCTTCAGCCTCAGCCATGTCGAGGCTGAGACTTTATATATATATATATTTAAACCAACCTGTGGGTTTTAATTGTGTATTTTTAATCGTACCTGTTCTTCCCCATCGCAGGGAGAGACACAGTCAGGTTTAAAAACTTTCTTAACACGCGTCGGCGCTTCGCAAAGTTCAACCTCCCGTCGTGTAAAGCACAAAGACATAAAGTAAGTGACCTCCCTGCTTTAACATCATGTCCTTCCATACATTGCATGTGTTTTAGCGCAACTTTATTCGAGCCGTAAACTTAAGACTGGGCTTGCTTGTGTATTTCAGTTTTAGATCGTCAACCCGTTAGAAGCGATTTCAGCTCCAGTCCCCCATTCCGGCGACAAGTCATCTCTCCTACGGTAAGCATTTATGCTTGCATTTCTAGTGAAAAAATTGTTGTTACTGTGACTTGTGACTGGGCATCAAGTCCGTAGTGACGCCCCAACAACTTAAGTCTAGACATAGGTCCAACCTTTGATTTTGTGCTACCAAACCCATGCCCATCCCGTTATTTATTTATTTATTTTTTGTAGATACTTACTATGTCGGATAGCGGGAGCGGTTCGTCGTCCCCTTTCTTCGAGGTCAACCTGGTGGAGCAGAAAATAGACGTGTACGATTCCTTCATTGATCTGAAGGCTAACCAGAAGATCAAGGATGCCTTAGGTTCTTTGTCCATGATGATTGCACGTATAATTAAAGAGGCGAACGTTTTTTATACACGTCTCAAGTTGAAGTGTGACTTAAAACCTTGGCCAGTGGAGCGTGTCATTGACTAATTACATTGCAGGTGACTTAGAACGTTTGAAAATGCAGGGTAAGCACCCTTCAAAGGGCATACTGAAAACTAATTACATTGTTGTGCGACTTTGTCAGCTGGCAATAGACGATGTCGACCCGTACTAGAGGTCAACATCGACCCATACGCATTCTAGCAGTAGCATTAAACGGCATGTTGGCTAATTATTGAGCGGGCCTAATTAGTGGGTGGCACGCACAGTTCGGTTTATCTTACTATTTTATTTAATGTTTGAATATTTTCATTTTTTTTCAGCAAGGATATTATACTTTAGGTGACATTAACAAGATAAAATTAATAAATAATCAAAGCAAGTGCTTTATGTCATTTTCAAGACTAGGGTGAAAAGTGCTTTTGAGTTTTTTTTAGTGCGTTAGGGTTTCAATATGTTAATGGAACTGTGTATTGGTGAATTATAACGGGATGAGTGAGAGTTTCTATGGATATTTTGACCATCATATCAAACAAAATGGAATACCACATCACTAATTACAGTGAATATTTTCTACGTGTAGGTAGAATCCCCATTATTGGTTTAAAATTACATGCAAAAATTCTCATGGTTGTGTATGTTTTTAGCTTGATCTAGGTTGACTTTTGGTACGTGGATGCTATTGTCTTTTTTATTTATTTAGTAAGAAGGTCTTTCGTTGTTGTGTTTCCTGTTTTGTGAAGGCCTTTATTTCAGCCCTTTGTTAGTCATCATCCAATTTGTGGGTTTTTTTACATAGGGTCTAAATTGGACCATAAATAAATAAAATTTTGTGGCATATCTCATTACATTATAACAATTTACCAAATTGCAGACATTCCGAGTACTTTATTTCATAATCGTATCAAACATAAAATGGAATGACGGAATATACACATTGTTTGAATTGCTTCATTATATCATTGACCCAAAATTGTAGTATACACCCAAATTCTAATATACTTTTTGTTTTTCTTTCATAGGAATAATAGATAATATGCACAACATCAAGCAATTCCCCACAATTGATTTACGGCTCAACGGTGGGAGTGAACACATAAATGGAAGGCCCACCAAATATGTACACACTATTTGAAGCTATACAAGAACTAATGTATGATGTACTCTTACACCTAACTAAAAAGGATCTGGTGCGATGCATGATCGTTGCAAGACAATGGAATGTTGGCATAAGATTGTGCCATTTTCACTAGTTGAGCAACCATGGTATTCGTATAAGTTAACTCCACAATATTCGTTGGGATATGTTTACCATGTCGATGACTATAGAGTGGTGAGAATGGTGTGTTCAAAGAAGGGGTCGTTAAATTATGTGTCGGTTGGGAGGTTAAGGTGTATAGTTTACCAAAACGAGATAAATTTTGCCATTTGATTCACAAAACAAAAAAACCCAAACGTCCGAGGCCAACCAAACTTTGATTGTAGTAGGCGCAATCATATCAATTTTAGACAGAATTGGGATTAAACATAAGGATAGGCCAAAAATATGCATCTGCACTGCACAACAAAGAAAGCAAAGCTTGACACACCTACTAGTCTTTCGTCGCCGTGCTCCAAGCTGATTCCAGTGACTATCGCTGACCAGGCCGCGCGGATCAGATCAGATCATTATGAGGTAATATTTTGATTTGTTGTTTTTTTTTTTTAAAATAAATGAATATTAATTGTGTTTTTGTATTTGCAATTCTTTGAGAAACTTGATCAACTATGATGTTGTGAATTGGGTTAATTAGGGAAATTGGGTTAATTTTCATAAATGGGGTAATTGATGCTAAAAAATTGTAGAGCACTCAATGTCGAGTCAAACCACATGGACCCGTTGACCTCCCACTGAGATGATAACACGTCGAGCTAGGTAGGTCTGACTAGCAAATAGAGGTAAGAAGTGTAATATCTGAAGCATCCTGCACAAACACGCAAAAATGAGCAAAATAGGCACCAATGTAGTACCGGCCAAACCTCCTCCAACGCTCAAGTCAGTGTCAAGAGAATATTTAAACAAAATGAGTGAATAGTATAATAATGATTCAATTGTCATTTTCTGACAAGAAAGCACTCATTTTATAATACTTTTGGAATGGTGTCAACCGCTCCGGTGATGACACATGTCCTCTGTGACAACTTGCAATGAGTTAACATAAGTCGGAGCCTAGGAAGCCGAAGCCCAGGAGGTCGGAGTCCATGAAGTTGAAGCCTTTAGTCATGAGTTGTGATCTTAAGTGTTAGGAAGTTGGAAGGCCCAGGAGCCTAGGAACCTAGGACCTTGCTTAGGCTTAAACGATATGATGCTAAGTCTGTGACTTATAGTAATGCTCAAAGGAGAAGTGGTACAACAAGGGTAATTGAGGCTGTTGGTTTAAGTTTCTTTAATGGGTAAATTGGGGATGCTGAGATAATTTGCTACAATAGGTTAGTTGGGGATGTTGGATTAGAGTGACGAGGACATGT
This sequence comes from Dryas drummondii, assembly GCA_003254865.1. Lineage (NCBI taxonomy): Eukaryota > Viridiplantae > Streptophyta > Magnoliopsida > Rosales > Rosaceae > Dryas > Dryas drummondii. Next base: position 408,428 of record QANW01013084.1, on the reverse strand, counting down.
TATTTGGATTTTAAGTACTCGGTTGCGTGTTATTATTTATGCAAGACTGCGGAGATTGTATGCATTAAGAAACGTTACCGCACAAATGGACGCCACCCCAAATATGTCTACCCTGGCGGACATTGGACTAGAAATACTGGCTGGCATCCTTCTTCGTCTAACTCCAAAGGATTTAATATGGTCCGCCTGTCTTGCTAAAGAGTGGTATTCAACCATCCACTACAATAAAAGAAAGCACATGGAATGCTCCATGAAAACGAATGATGCACGAACCCTTCTGCTTCATAAGAACGGTGTTTACCATACACCCACCGAATTCCTATATGTGAATTTCTCAGACACCGACATAGTGGGGACATCCACCGTGCAAGTGCTTCAACCATTCCGTCTACATTGAACCATGGTTTGCATCCTTTGAGACATGTATCACGATCTTGCACTTTGGAATCCATGTATTCAAAAATACAAATTAGTCTCCCATATTCACCTGTTGACCAACCATGGAATACATAATGTGGGTGACTGTTATATGGATTGGGGTATAATTTTGTGTCTGATGATCTTCTGCTAGTTAGGATCGTTAGTTTTAGTAAAAGGTGGAGGCACTTTGATGTGGGAGGTGAAAACTATAGTTTACGCAACAACGCATGGACGAGGATCCAAAACCATATATTCCATGAATGACTTTGTGATTGGGAGTAAATCAGAGAAAACATGTGTCAATAATGTTGTACATTGGGTGACTTATGTGCTAGGTAATGCGACCTACATTGTGCTTACAGTGGATCTTGTGAGTTGTACTTTGCATTGTATGCCTACTCTAATACCGGTTGGTGCCATGTATGATAATCATGTTCGTGTCCTGCAAGGCAGCTTCTTTGTTTGTCCTACATACAGTGATAGTAACGATGTTTGGATGTTGAATGATTATTTTACCACAAAAGAATTGAGTTACTAACAATATTTTAAAGCTATGAGGATGACCTTAATTCAAAAAGTAGCTAATACAATCAAAATTAAGATCACAATGTTTCTTTGTGTTATCCAAACAGAACTTCCCAATTCATCATGACAAATATATCTAAAATCAGATGTTGGAAACATAGTTGTGGCAACAAAATCAAATCCTGACACTGACTAGTCTCCAGTGTATGACAAAAATAACAGTGCTCTAGGGAGTATAATCTACAAACCCAACCTTCAAGTAAGTCATACTGCTTAAAGAGTTGAAATATATATATACATGATTTTTGGCAACTTTGCCTTTGAAAAGTTCTTAGAAAATCATAGTTACAAACTTTATTTCTCATAATCTTCTAACAGAAAGTGTTCACCAATTCACAAAGATTCCAACAAAAAATGGTCTCATATTGTTGTCTGAAATTCCTTATTCATAAAACCTAGATAACAAGAGAGCTAAAGACCTCAAATTTGTACATTCATAACTTTCACAGTTATCAAGTGAAGTTTTCTAAACTTTCAATAGTAGAAGATTATCAGCAATTAAGCAATGACCCAGATGCAAGAAACTGAAATCACTCGATTTCCCTAAGCTTTTCTTGCAACAAAAATCAATTTTCATATGTTTATCAGATAGAAACACCACCAAAATCATCTACGTGAAACCAATATGATGAACAAAATTTTTTGGATTTTCAGTGAAGAATAGAGAGCGAGGCCTAACCTTTGAGTATATGGTCGTGAGGCTACTGATTAGAGACGAAGAGTGAGCCTATTCACCTATGCAACATCCAAGACGCCATGATCGATTTCTTTCTATTGCTTGAGTTTCTAAGAAAAGGTGAGTGACAAACTAGAGTTGAGGCATCGAGTTCTAAGTGTGGGAAAAAAAAAAGAAAAAAATAATAATAATTAAGAAATGAGGGAAAAGACACAGTAACATAAAAATTAAAGAAAACCCCAAATTACATGGAAACCTAACCCTAATTCTCAATAAATCTAAGGAAATACAGATAGAGAAAATGGGAGTGTAGAGATTAAGAGAGAGAGAGAGAGAGAGAGAGAGAGAGAGAGAGAGAGAGATTATACCTTCAACCAACAATGAGCCTAGCTGTTAGTTTCTAGGATTTGTTATATTGGCTATTTTCCTTGTCAAAACAATTGTATTTATTTGTATTTAATCTCTCACAAGCTCTAGGCTAGATTAAGGTCAAGTTCAGCTGTATTGAAGAAGCCAAGAATGAACAAAGACACAAGGTATACTGCACTTCATTCATTTCATGAAAATCACAGTTTTTTGTCTATTTGACTAGTCATTCATTGATCATAAAGAACACTGTTTTTCACGTACAGTGGCTGTTACTTAAGTCACAGTCACAACAGTAGATCCATTTCGGGTTTTATTTTTTAAGCCCATTTCATTGAAAGCCCATGTTCTATTTTTTACTAAACATGCATGTGAATTACACATGGCTTGGTTCCCCTACTGTAGCAATCAGATCTGATTGCATCTTTGCCATTCACGCCACACACCTTCACACATCAGCACTATTCATCATCTTCCCCATTTCTGATTTTTGCAAAATAAAGCAAAATTCCTTTTTACAGCTCCTCATTCCTATCCTTGGTAATACTAGGATACCCCTCTAGGACAAAGAGAATATGCCCCTCATTCGTCTCTTGTGGATAGCCATTGATTGGCTTCCACGTGGCTTGGGCAAAACATGAAAGTGGCGTGGGTATGTACGAGTATATGGTGCATTCCTTTCAGATTTTTTCTGTGTGTGAATGAGCATTTTTTAGCGTGCATTTTTGGGGTTTCACGTCTGGGTATTTTGGAGCTTAAGTGCTCATCTTTAACAATTTCAGAAAATGGTCTTTTAATTCTTGAAAAATCAAAAAGATTTTCTGAACTTGTTTTTGTTTAATCTAAAATTCTAAAATGGGTTTGAGTGCTTAAATCTTTTCATATGTTCTTCAAACACCTTCATTTTAGATTTTAGTTGAAGGATTCAATATCAACCTTTTCATGCCTATAGCTTGAGAAAGTTGATCTTTGTTTTTGAATCCTACATTGGCATATCATGTTCATGCATTGATGAATCTACTGGGCTTGGTGCGAATTGGTGCCATGGGTTGATGAGCTTGGAGTGGAGCTGCCTTCTTCATGAATGACCGATTGCCTTGCTTATGGAAGTTGCACAAAGGGGTAAGAAAGCTGCCACTTAGTCTAGGACTTAGTGATTGAGCTTGTGTGCTGTGTGCTCCCTTTGTATTGAACTTCTCATTTAGTGGATTGCCTGGTCAGCTGGATAGACCCCCAGTTTTTACCCTTTGTGGTTTTTCTGGGTGAACATATTGTGTGCATCTGTCTTTCTTATTTGTGTTGTTATGTTTACTGACTCACTCAACTTTTAAACACAAATCTGTACTGTAGCTATATGCTTGAAATTGATATATGCCTTATATAATTATCTAGCTAATCACACACCACTGTAGTTGTGGATAACACTGGGATGCCTACTGTGATGGGTCCTCTGAGTGTATAGGATGTCACTTGATCCTTGGTGTGTTTGATTTGTGTTGTTCACAGAAGTGATTTTTGGTTTTTAGAAGTCAATCTGGAGTTTCATATTTTTGTTACTGAACCGTCTGAGTTGTGTTTGTTTGACTAGTTCGTGAGTGATCACATAAACCAAAAATTGGGGTCCGATCACTGAAAGTGAAATTAATCAAGTTTATTAAGTGAACAGATCACCTAAATTAAACTTTCAATTGGTATCAGAGCGCTACTCTAAAAGCAAATAGAGTGATCCTAGGGTGTTGTTTGTTTTTCTAGGTGTGTCTAGATGGAAAGAGATCGCGTTGCAGGATCTTGCAACTCTCCTCCATTCTTTGATGGCAGCAACTACGCTGCTTGGAGAGAAAAATTTGAAATTTTTTTTGATGCCTATGACGAGTTGGCATATGAGTATCTCACTGTTGAGTGGATTTCTCCCACACGAACTGTTGATGGGATTGAAACTCCTAAGCCTAGGTCCGAATGGTCTTTTGCCGAAGTCACGGCCTCTAGCTCCAACAAGAAGGCTAGAAATGCTATTGTCACTGCACTGTCTTCCTCACAATTTGCACACATACAACATTGTGTCACGGCTAGGCAAGTTTGGAACAAACTTAGGGTTGTTCATGAGGGGGACAAACAAGTTAGGTCACTTAAGCTTCAAATGGTACATGCCAAATTTGAAGAAATTAGGATGAAAGAGTCCGAGTCATTTTCCGAGTTCTATGAAAGGTTGGAAGCCCTCACAAATGAAGCCATGTCCCTAGGTAAACCTTATGAGGAGTCTACCATTGTCCAAAAGGTTCTTAGATTTCTATCTAAGAGATTTCAATCTAAGAAGCATGCAATACAAGAAGTCCAAAATTTGGATGAACTCAAAATTGGTAAATTGGTAGGAAAGCTTAAAACCTTTGAGATGGAACTTGAAATGGATGAAAGGGA
>QANW01013084.1:162365-403245 GCA_003254865.1 Dryas drummondii | reverse complement strand
ATTGTCATGTCAAGGGTCACATTAGACCAAATTGCAACAAACTTAGAGGAAAGAAATCAAGTGAACCAAAGAGAAATATTTCTCTACAAGAGCAAGTGAACAATCTACTCAAAGAGGTAACCAAAATTGCCTTACTTGTCACCCCACTTCCTAAAAATAAGCCAAGTCCACATCAAAGATGGGTTGTGAAGAGCTCCACTAAATGTCTAGTAACCTAGCTTGAATGCTTTTTCAACCACCAAGAGGAATATTTGGTACCTAGATAGTGGGTGTTCCAAACATATGACGGGAGATAAGGAGGTCTTTACCTCACTTGCTCCTTATGATGGTGGTAGTGTGACTTTTGGAGGAGGAGAGAAGTCCTATGTGAGTGGAAAAGGGGTTGTACACATTCCCGGTATACCCGAATTGAAAAATGTAAGATTTGTTGATGGACTGAATTCTAATTTGCTTAGTATTAGCCAACTTTGTGATGAATGGGGTGGTGAAGTGTGTATGTCCAAGAGTGGATGTAGAATTGTTGACTCCCAAGGAAGGGAGATCTTGAATGCCCCTAGGTCTAGGGATGATTGCTATGTGTTTGATGGCAATGTTGGAAAAATTGAGAATACTTTCAATAGAGCTATTGATGACTCTAGCTCTCTTTGGCATCAAAGACTTGGTCACATTAATGTTCATGACCTTTACAAGTTGTCTAAGCATGAGGTTGTTAGAGGTCTACCAAAGATAGGAAAGCCCGAAACCTTTATTTGTGGTCCATGTCAAATGGGGAAACAAACCAAAGAACCACACAAGAGAGTCAAAGACATAGGCACCTCTAGGACACTTGAACTAATTCACTTGGATTTAGTTGGTCCTGTCCAAACCTTGTCAATAGGTGGAAAGAAATACATTCTAGTCATGGTAGATGATTTTTCTAGGTACACTTGAGTGTCATTTCTTAAGGACAAGTCGGAGACCTTTCATCATTTTGTCAAGATTGTGAAACTGCTGAAAAGTGAAGGTATGTCAAGTCTGTCAACCCTGTCCAGAATTAGATCAGACCATGGAACTGAGTTTGGAAACTCTCAATTCGATGAGTTTTGTTGTCAAATGGGCATCAAACATGAATTTTCAGCTCCTATAACACCCCAACAAAATGGAATCATTGAGAGAAAGAATAGGGTTTTGATTGAGATGGCTAGAGTGATGTTGAATAGCAAAAATCTTGCTAAACATTTCTGGGCTGAGGCGGTAAACACAGCATGTTACATCATAGAGTCTACCTTAGGCCGGGAACCAAAAAGACTCCCTATGAACTGTGGAAGGGTAGGAAACCTAAGGTTACACACTTTAGAGTGTTTGAGAGTGCATGTTACATCCTTAGGGATAGAGAACATTTGGGGAAATTTGATTCTAAGAGCGATGAGGGTCTTTTTTTAGGCTATTCATCCAACAGTAGAGCTTTTAGAGTCTTCAATTTGCGAACAAATTCTATGTTGGAATCCATAAATGTGAAAATAGATGATCATGATGCATCTATTGAAATGGCTGCAGATAAGGATGGATTGTTCCCACAATCTGATCCTAAAGAGGATAATTTGGTTAAAGAAGAGTCCAAGTCAGGCAGTGATGAACCTACTGATGACTCAAAAATTGTTGAGTTTGATAAGTCAGAGAGCGAACAAAATGACAAAACCTTGAGTGACAGATCTGAAAAACCAAGATGGGTGAGGTGTAACCATGGTGAAGATGTAATTCTAGGTTCTTTAGACCAGCCAGTTAGGACTAGAAAACAAATGGCAAATGAACTTGCTCATGTGTGCTATGTGTCCATTGTTGAACCTAAAAATGTCAAAGAAGCACTCAATCATGAGGAATGGGTGAGTGCAATGCATGAGGAATTGAACCAATTTGAGAGAAACCAAGTGTGGACTCTTGTAGAGAGACCAGCCAACACAAATGTCATTGGAACCAAATGGATATTCAAAAATAAATCCGATGAATTTGGGAATGTAGTTAGAAACAAGGCTAGGCTTGTTGCTCAAGGGTACTCTCAATTAGAGGGTATTGATTTTGATGAGACTTTTGCACCCGTTGCTAGACTTGAGTCCGTTAGGTTGCTTTGTGCCATTGCATGTCATCTTAGGTTCAAATTGTATCAAATGGATGTCAAAACAGCGTTTTTAATTGGTTACTTGAATGAGGAAGTTTTTGTAGAACAACCAAAAGATTTTGAGGATCCTCACATGAGAGATGGTGTATATAAATGAGGAAAGCCCTTGTATGGGCTGAAGCAAGCTCCAAGAGCTTGGTATGAGAGACTCTCTCATCACTTGTTGTCCAATGGGTATCAAAGAGGGTCGGTTGACAAGACCCTATTTGTAAAAAGGTTGAAAAATGATGTCTTGATTGCTCAAGTTTATGTGGATGATATTGTCTTTGGTTCAACTTCAGATTTTCATGTTAAGAGATTCATTGATGTAATGTCTAGTGAATTTGAAGTCTATCTAGTTGGTGAAATGAATTTCTTTTTAGGGCTGCAAGTTAAGCAAGTAGATAGTGGGATATTTATCTCCCAATCTAAGTTAGAAACTTGCTTGGTCAAAAAGTTTGGGCTTGAGTCTTCCAAAGTGGCTACTACTCCAATGAGTAAAAGCTCCAAACTTCATAGGGATCCAAGTGGTAAGCAAGTGGACCAAACCTTGTATAGAAGCATGATAGGAAGTCTCCTCTACCTCACAGCTAGTAGACCGGACATATCGTTTGCGGTAGGAGTGTGTGCTAGGTTCCAAAGTGATCCCAAAGAAATTTGTTTGTTTGCAACAAAAAGAATCATCAAATATGTGAGTGGGACTCTTGACTATGGGTTGTGGTATACCCATGATACCAACACTAAATTGGTTGGATTTAGTGACTCCGATTGGGTTGGGTGTAGTGATGATTTGAAGAGCACCTCGGGTGGTGGTTTCTATGTTGGGAATAACTTAGTGTCTTGGCATAGCAAGAAGCAGAATTATGTCTCTTTGTCGACTGCTGAAGCTGAATACATAGCAGCAGGGAGTTGTTGTACACAACTCATTTGAATGAGACAAATGTTAGCCGATTATGGAATTGATGAGAAAATTTTCTCATCTATTGTGATAACATGAGTGCTATAGATATCTCTAAGAACCCGGTGCAACATAGTAGAACCAAGCATATTGACATAAGACATCATTTCATTTGAGATCTTGTGGAGAGTGGAACTCTTACTTTGACTTTTGTTCCTTCCGAACAACAACTTGCAGACATCTTTACAAAAGCTCTAGAGAATCCAAAGCACATTAGTCTTCGGAAGTCAATTGGCATTTGTACACATGCATAATTCCTTGTAGTTAAATGTGCTTCATTGTTTAAGTTTCTTTTATTTGGTTAAGTAGTTTTTTCTTTTAAAGAAAATAACCACTTTGAAAGGTCTTAACATTATTTGTCACACTCTCTTTGATATTCAAAAATGTTCTTGCATAACATGAGTCATGTCAATAAGCATAATCCCTCCTTCTTGTCAAATGTTAGCCTTGAGACTTTTTTATTTAACACTTTGTCATAATCAATCAAACTTGTTACATGCTTTTCAAAGACAATTTGTTTGAGGATACAATTTAGCCCTTCAATATAATTCCTCATTTGTGACCCATCTTCAGCTAAAATTTCCTCATTTGAACAAATGTGNCATGACTGTTTTATGCTCCAGTTCTGTTCTGTACGAACTTTGTCCATTTGGTCTGGTCTACAACAGTCACACAGAGTCATTTTCACAGGACCATTCTGCACCTTGGATTATTGTTTATTAAAGGGCATTTCAATTTTTTTTGCATGCCTATTTTCTTCTCTAGCTGCTCCTCATATTACATGTCTATATTTTGCAAGCCCGGTATCGAGATGTTGCAGCTGCTGCAGATTATCAGCTTTAGGGGGAGTTAGCATTTAAGAGGAATTAGTCTTTAGGGGGAGTTAGAATTTAGGGGGAGTCAGACTTTTATGGAATTTACTCTTTCAGCATGTATTTTTCTCTTGAATATCTCTCCAACTTTATGTGCTTTTGAACTGAACTTTCCTTTTTTGAATGTCCTTTTGTCTTTCCATGACAAAAAGGGGGAGAATGTATTTGTTTAATGTACATTGCTTGCTGTGTTTAAATTGCATTGGTTGCTGTACTATCATATTTTGTGTTGTGCAAGTACTTCTTCTTGCAGGTACATTATAACACAGTGTTGGGCTGAGTGTTGAAAGTCTTGTGAGGTGAATGGGTTGATGTTTTGTCAAGGAAAGCCAAAGGGGGAGATTGTTAGTTTCTAGGATTTGTTATATTGGCTATTTTCCTTGTCAAAACAATTGTATTTATTTGTATTTAATCTCTCACAAGCTCTAGGCTAGATTAAGGTCAAGTTCAGCTGTATTGAAGAAGCCAAGAATGAACAAAGACACAAGGTATACTGCACTTCATTCATTTCATGAAAATCACAGTTTTTTGTCTATTTGACTAGTCATTCACTGATCATAAAGAACACTGTTTTTCACGTACAGTGGCTGTTACTTAAGTCACAGTCACAACAGTAGGTCCATTTTGGGTTTTATTTTTTAAGCCCATTTCATTGAAAGCCCATGTTCTGTTTTTTACTAAACATGCATGTGCATTGCACATGGCTTGGTTCCCCTACTGTAGCAATCAGATCTGATTGCATCTTTGTCATTCACGCCACACACCTTCACACATCAGCACTATTCATCATCTTCCCTATTTCTGATTTTTGCAAAATAAAGCAAAATTCCTTTTTACAGCTCCTCATTCCTATCCTTGGTAATACTAGGCTACCCCTCTAGGAAAAAGAGAATATGCCCCTCATTCGTCTCTTGTGGATAGCCATTGATTGGCTTCCACGTGGCTTGGGCAAAACATGAAAGTGGCATGGGTATGTACGGGTATATGCTGCATTCCTTTCAGATTTTTTCTATGTGTGAATGAGCATTTTTTAGCGTGCATTTTTGGGGTTTCACGTCTGGGTATTTTGGAGATTAAGTGCTCATCTTTAACATTTTCAGAAAATGGTCTTTTAATTCTTCAAACACCTTCATTTTAGATTTTAGTTGAAGGATTCAATATCAACCTTTTCACGCCTATAGCTTGAGAAAGTTGATCTTTGTTTTTGAATCCTACATTGGCATATCATGTTCATGCATTGATGAATCTACTGGGCTTGGTGCGAATTGGTGCCATGGGTTGATGAGCTTGGAGTGGAGCTGCCTTCTTCATGAATGACCGATTGCCTTGCTTATGGAAGTTGCACAAAGGGGTAAGAAAGCTGCCACTTAGTCTAGGACTTAGTGATTGAGCTTGTGTGCTGTGTGCTCCCTTTGTATTGAACTTCTCATTTAGTGGATTGCCTGGTCAGCTGGATAGACCCCCAGTTTTTACCCTTTGTGGTTTTTCTGGGTGAACATATTGTGTGCATCTGTCTTTTTTATTTGTGTTGTTATGTTTACTGACTCACTCAACTTTTAAACACAAATCTGTACTGTAGCTATATGCTTGAAATTGATATATGCCTTATATAATTATCTAGCTAATCACACACCACTGTAGTTGTGGATAACACTGGGATGCCTACTGTGATGGGTCCTCTGAGTGTATAGGATGTCACTTGATCCTTGGTGTGTTTGATTTGTGTTGTTCACAGAAGTGATTTTTGGTTTTTAGAAGTCAATCTGGAGTTTCATATTTTCGTTACTGAACCGTCTGAGTTGTGTTTGTTTGACTAGTTCGTGAGTGATCACATAAACCAAAAATTGGGGTCCGATCACTGAAAGTGAAATTAATCAAGTTTATTAAGTGAACAGATCACCTAAATTAAACTTTCACTAGCTCTTTTCCAATTGGAACCCGACCATGAATTGTCACAATGACGATGCAGATGTGTATGTGATCACAATTTAATTTCTGCAAATTAAATAAGACAAGAAAATGTGTACAAAATATTTGATATTTGTATTTATAATTTTGAGGTTACAATTTCTGGTTCTCCTTTGTTTTGATCTCCATGGTTTTGATCTTGATTCGAGGGTACTAGACACTTGATCTCTAACAAAATAAGATTTGAGAGAGAGCCGACCTTGTGTTAGGCTTGATGGCTTCCTCGATTTGATCTTGATTCAAGGGTGGCAGACACATAAATCTTGAACAAGCTAGACGGGTAATTAGAGGGAGCCAACATTGTGTTGGGCTTGATCGCTTCCTTACTGATTTGTTCTTTGGAGCATTTGGAAGGAAGTCCCTCTTCCTTTCCCCTTCATTCTGAGTAATTGGCCTATATTTATAAGCAAGAACGAGAGAAATAATTTCCATGATTTAAATATCTTGATTTGTGGGATTAATTATTTGACTTAATTTAAATTGAGCTAATTGATTTAATTTAGCTCTTAATTTAAATTAAATTTCTTGATTTAGGGAATTTATGCTCGATTTGGGAGATTCACCAATCAAAGGTCATTTATCATCCTTCAATTTGTTGAATGATTTGAATTGATTCGATGTCTACCATATGCATTTACAAATTCTTGATGGGCGTTGGGCTTGATTTGAGCTTTTGGTAATATTTCACCGAAATTTCGGTGTCTATCATCAAGGCTTCACAATGCAGTGGAAGTACAATGACGAGATTGAACTTCCAATAACCCTAAATCCATCAAAGTGAGAGAGCGAAAGGTTTTGCATGTTGGAGATAGTTCAATATTTTTTGGAAAATAGATCCATACATTTGGGTGGGATACAAATTCATTAATTTTGAAATTGGATGGCATGGGCAGTTGAATTGGTAAAATGAAAGGGACATTTGAGATTTTGTATTAGAGATTTCACAATATATATATGACTGATGTGCATATATTATTCAAATTGGTCGGTGGGTGCATTGCTTTAGAAAAGGTAAGTTTGATTTTAACAGTTGCAAACTTTGGGTATTTAGTTACATCCAATAGATGTATATGTCCACCACGTGGCTATTATGACACCTCTTCACTTTGAATCAAATGAGTGTTTTGGCACCCATTGGAATCTATAAAAACCCACAACATGGGAATTCTGTAATAAGTGAAATTAATCTCTCTCTAACTCTTATTATCTATATATCATACAATTTCTTTGTTAGAAATTTCTAAGGGAATTTCAGTTTTTGCTAAACTCTATAATTTCAATCTTTGTTGCATCCTGGAAGTGTTTTTGTCTAGAACCCATTAGTAAACTCTATCGAGTGGGGGCAATTATCACTTTAAGGAAAACGTTCTAACGTGCCTCAAAGTTCAATTTCTGTCTATTCTCAATTTGGTACTAGCAATCTTAAAGTGATAAAGCAATGAAGAATATGTCAGAAACTATGGCACTCCCTGCAGTGAACGATGCTTCTTTTTGAAAACTTGACAAGTTTGATGGAACAAATTTCATTCACTGGAAGGACAAAATTCGTTGGATGCTTACTACATTGAAAATTGACTATGTTCTTAATCCAAATTTGCAGCCATTTTCATAACCCAATGACAAAGATACTAAACAAATAATTGCTGATAGAAAGAAGCTTGAAGATGATGAATTAATGTGCAAAGGACACATACTGAATACCTTGTTGGACCAGTTGTATAATCTTTTTGCTGCTACTCAATCTCCAGGGGAAATCTGGAATGCTCTTGAAGAAAAATATACTTCAGAGAAAAAAGGTACTGAAAAATTTATTATGTTCAAGTTTTATAAATTCATTATGAATGATGCCAAGTCTATTGTGGACCAAGTGCAAGATTTATTGATATTGGTCACAAAGCTCCGTGAAGTCAAAATAATTGTTCCAGAGTCATTGCAAGTTAGGGCTATCATGTCAAAATTACCCCCTGGCTGGAACAATTATAGGGAAAAACTTCTGCATATGGCAGCAGATGTGAGTCTGCAGAATCTTTTAAAAGGGATCCAAATTGAAGAGGAAACTCAAAATCGAGAAAAATATTTTTCCTCTCAAGATTTTACCAAGGTTAACAATATCGAAGGGAGCAGTAGCAAGTTCAAGAAGAACTTTAAAGTGACTAACACAAGAAAGTTTAAAAAGATTAACCCTAACAATAAGAATGGCAAGAAAGTTGGAGCATGCCACCATTGTGGAAAGAAAGGCCATTTCATTCGTGACTGCAGGTTCAAGAAAAATGAGGATGCCAAATTGAATAAGGCAAATATGGTAAAAGAAACTCCAATCATTACTATGGTATCAGAATTGCAAATTGGCATGATCACTGAATTGAACATGGCTGCAGCAACAAAATCTAATGAATGGTGGCTTGATTCTGGGGCTACAATTCATGTTTGCAATGACAAAACACAATTCAAGACCTACAAGTTAGAAGATGATGGTCAGGAGGTGTTAATGGGCAACCATAATTCAGCCAAGGTTCTAGAAAAAGGGACGGTTGAACTCTAATTTACTTTTGGAAAAACAATGACTTTGACAAATGTTTTTCATGTCCCAGACATTAGGAAGAATTTGGTTTCTGCAAATTTACTATGTAAAAATGGCATTAAGGCCGTGCTAGAGTCCGATAAGTTTATACTATCGAAGAATGGTGTGTTTGTTGGGAAGGGTTACTCTTGTGATAAAATGTTCAAACTCAATATTAATAAAGTGAATTCTTCTGTTTATATTGTTGACTCCTCTTCTTATTTATGGCATTTTAGGTTAGCACATTTAAACTTTAAATCTTTGAAATATTTGTCTAAGCATGGTTTAATTTCTTGCAAAGAGGTTTCATCTAAAAATTGTGAAAATCTATGCTCAATCTAAAATTTCTATGAAACCTTTTAAGAAGGCAGAAAGAAACACAAAAATTTTAGACTTAGTGCATTCTGATATTTGTGAGTACAATGAAACTTTAACAAGAGGAGGAAAACGTTATTTTATTACTTTTATTGATGATTGCTCTAGATTTACTTATGTATATTTGTTGTCTAGTAAAGATGAAGCTTTTGAGTTTTTTAAAATATAAGGCTGAAGTCGAGAATCAAAAAGAAAAGAAAATTAAAGTCTTTCGTAGTGATAGAGGTGGTGAAATATTTACATGAGTTTTCTTTGTTTTGTGAAGAACATGGTATCATTCATCATAAAACTACACCTTATACACCTTAACAAAATGGCTTGGCAGAAAGAATGAATAGAACATTGACTAATATAATTAATTCAGTGATTATAAAAGCTAATGTTCCTATTTATTTATGGGGTGAAGCATTATATACTGCATGCCATATTTAAAATAGAATTACTTCTAAAAAGACACATGTGTCTCCGTATGAAGTATGGAAGGGTAGAAAACCAAATCTTAATTATTTTAGAGTTTGGGGCTGTTTGGCTTTTTATAAGACCTATGATCCTAAAAGATTAAAATTGGGTCCTAAAGGTATTAAAAGTATTTTTGTTGGATATGCATCAAACTCTAAGGCATACAGGTTGCCTAATGTCAATTCCAATGTTATTGTTGAATCTATGGATGTACAATTCTTTGAGGAAAGATTCTATAAAGATCCTAATCCTAGTTCAGTTTTAGAAAAATACTCAAGAGCCAATGGTAGAAACAAATTCTAGTTCATCTCTCAATAAGAAGAGAAAGCAACCTGACGTGGTTTTTGAACCTAGGAAAAGTCTAAGAACTAGGAAAGAAAAGAATTTACATCCTGATTTTATTTCTTCACAAACCATTGTGTTTTTGGTAGAAGGAAATAGAAATCAAGTTCTAAATATAATACCCATCATATTACATGTTGAAGAAGACCCTAAAAGTCTGAATGAAGCAATGACTTCAAGAGATGCTGCCTTCTGGAAGGAGGCCATAGATGATGAGATGGACTCATTGTTATCTAATCAAACGTGAATTTTAGTAGACTTGCCACTGGGTTCTAAATCAATTGGTTGTAAATGGGTATTTAAAAGGAAATATAATTCTGATGGTTCATTGCAAACTTTAATTTAAAGCGAAGTTAGTAGCCAAAGGCTTTAAACAGAAAAAAGATGTAGATTACTTCGATACTTATACACCTATAGCTAGAATCACATCCATTAGAGTGTTGTTTGCTTTAGCATCCATACACAATTTATTTGTACATCAAATGGATGTGAAAAGAGCTTTCTTAAATGGTGATTTGGATAAAGAAGTATATATGGAACAGCCAGAATGATTTTTTTTGCTAGGAAATGAAAAGAAAGTTTGCAAGTTAGTCAAGTCTCTATATATATGGTCTAAAACAAGCACCAAAACAATGGCATGGCAAATTTGATAATGTAATTTTATCAAATGGTTTTAGACATAACAACGCTGATAAATGCATCTATTCTAAATTCACAAATGAGTATGGTGTTATCATATGTCTATATGTAGATGACTTGTTAATTTTTGGAACTAATATGAAAGCTATTTCTGAAACTAAGAAGTATCTAAGTTCCAACTTCAAAATGAAAGATTTAATTGAAGTGGATACTATCTTAGGCATAAAAATAAAGAAGCATGATGGGGGCTATGCTTTGTGTCAATCACATTATATAGAAAAAATGCTACATAAGTATAAGCATTTACACATAATAGAAGCATCAACTCCTTATGATCCTAAGATCAAATTGTTTGTAAATTCTGGAAGATCCGTTGCACAAGTTGATTATGCTAGTGTAATTGGAAGTCTAATGTATGCTACACATAGCACAAGACCAGATATAGCGTTTGCTGTTTGTAAACTTTCAAGATACACTAGCAATCCTAGTACAGCACATTAGAAAGCAATTTGTAGAGTTTTGGGGTATCTTAAGAGGACCATTAATTTGGGTTTATTTTACTCTAAATTTCCAGCTGTATTAGAGGGATACTGAGATGCTAGTTGGGTTAGTAAGAATAGTGATAGTATGTCTACATCAGGCTGGATTTTCACTATTGCAGGAGGATCAATTTCTTGGGCTTCAAAGAAACAAACAGTCGTAGCAGAGTCCACTATGCACTTTGAGTTTATCGCATTAGCAGCAGCAAGCAAAGAAGCAGAATAGTTGAGAAATTTGTTATTTGAAATAGAGTTGTGGCCACAACTAATCTCATCAATTTCTTTGTATTGCGATAGTGAAGCTACTTTGTCTAGAGCTTATAACAAGGTATATAAAGGAAAATCTAGACATATTAGCTTACGACATGAGTATGTCAAGCAGTTAATAACGAACGGAGTTATTAACATAACTTATGTAAGATCAAATAAAATCTTGCAGATCCATTCAGGGGCTCTCGAGAGGTATGATACAAAGTACATCTAGTGGAATGGGACTAAAACCCTTTACATAAAATCACCAGTCATAGTAACCCAACTTTGCCTAGAACATCACTAGTTTCAAAGTTAAATGGGTAATAACAAGTTATTGATAAGTGATTTGAATATGCACTGAATCATATATATAGTCCATTCTAGGATGCTCAGTGTATATTGCTACAATAAAGAGGATGAGTTTTAAACTCTTAATGAGGTATAATAGTTTTGTATGTCTTAAGTAGCAGGGACATATATTGAGTAACCTAACCTATATAAATATAAGAAGTGGTGACGCTTCTAACAAGAGTTATAGGTATTGCTCTTGTAAATGTTTATGAAACCAGGAAGTAGCACAAGGCCATAATAGTGCTAAATTGATTCAGAATTTTCTCCAAGGAAATTTTAATATGATCATGTGTGTGGTTTTATCCAGTTTTGACACAATGGAAACACAGTTTAAGGTATGAAAATGCCATTGATGTCCCTGTCAAAACTTTGATATACTTACACTAATTGAAGGTTAAAATCCAAAGGTACCTTCTTGTATACATGAAAATACTAGTATGATTTAATTAAGTGTTTAAAATATATTACAATTTATGTGAGAATTGTTGGTACTGTAATATATGTTTATAACATTGATTTGAATGAGAAAATGATATTTCCAGTTTGTATATTTTGAAATGGGAAGGAATTTGTTAGAGATTTCAAAATATATATATGACTAATGTGCATATATTATTCAAATTGGTCGGTGGGTGCATTGCTTTAGAAAAGGTAAGTTTAATTTTAACAGTTGCAAACTTTGGGTATTCAGTTATATCCAATAGATGTATATGTTCACCACGTGACTATTATGACACCTCTCATTTTGGATCAAATGAGTGTTTTGGCACTTATTGGAATCTATAAAAACCCATAACGTGGGAATTCTATAACAAGTGAAATTAATCTCTCTCTAACTCTTATTATCTATATATCATATAATTTTTTTGTTATAATTAAATTTCTAAGAAAATTTCAATTTTTGCTAAATTCTATAATTTCAATTTTTGTTATATCCTAAAAGTGTTTTTGTCTAGAACCCATTAACAAATTCTATCGAGAGGGAGCAATTATCACTTTTAGAAAAACGTTTTAACGTGCCTTAAAGTTCAATTTTTGTCTATTCTTAATTTGGTACTAACATTTTGCATTTCCAAAAAATGATATTTATGCAGAGATTAATATTGGGTGCTAAAATCGTAAAAGCATCATGCAAAAAGGTGATAGCAGTGGCTATTTTTTTGTTGTTCCAATTTATCTAACATCTTTTTTTTTTTGTCATAATTTAGCTAACATCTTAAGAAAGAATTATCTTAAGAAATGGTCCTTGAAATTATCCAATATTATATACTCTGCCGCCAAAGCGATGTACTCTCAAAAACTTGGCTCTGCCAGCAGACTACCAAACACTGCAAGCTATACATCAAACATGGCATTCTCAGTCTCCACAACACCATCAACAGCTTCCAGTCTCCATCTTCCCTTGTTCGCTTTCCACTTCAACCAGCTATTCCCAGTCTCAATCTCGCTCCCAACCCCTTCCTCAATCCCCAGACTCCACATCTCTTTCTGCGCCACCGCCAAGTCGCAGACTGGGCCGGTGAAGAAGCGGTCTCCCTCGGCCAACAACAGCAACAACAAGAAGAAAAAGCGTAAGGGTGGTGGTGGAGGTGGTGGTGGCAATTCAGAGGATCTGAGCTTGAGTGATGTAGAAATTGTGGATAATCTGGGTGCTGCTGGTAGTGGGTCTTCCGTTTCGGGTTCGGATTCGTCGGCTTTCCATCCCACGCCGCTGCCAAAACCGCCAGCTGGGTTTGTGGTGGATGATCATGGGAAGGTGCTCATGGCTTCTTCTAAGCGAATTGCCTCCCTTGTGAGTTCTCTCTTGCTTAATTAAGTTCTCTTTCAGTTAGATAGTGCAGAACATAATTCAAAGTTTGGAACCTAAATCTGAAAGGCAAATGAGTTTTTAACAACTATCTTTTTAAATTAATCCATGTGTGGAATGAGCAGCAGCTAGAGGAACTACTGCCTGTAGGTAAATGACATTTGTTTTGGTTACTTTACGTAACAAGTTTTAAGGTTAGAGCAAAAAACAAAAGAGAAAAAGAGCAATTATCGGACTGATGATTTAGGTGCAAAATTAAAAATTGGTACACAATTGTATATTTCTAATGTTCTTGTTGTTTCATTGGAGGATAAGAGAAAAGATTAGTGCTGGTTGTAACTAAAAGCTTCATAAATACAAACCCATTCTAAATTGTTTATCAAGAAAAAAAAAAAAAAAAAAAAAACTCATTGTAAATTTGATAGGATACCGATTGTGGTGCCATTATTTTCTTTGTCATTGCAATTGCATCTTTAAATTTAAAAAATTCTGAACCAGTCATGGACAGGTTGATCCTACCAATAATTTCCCATTAGAGTGCGTTATAAGGAGAGTGTTCAGAAGCTCACGGGGGGATGAATGTATGTTGCTTTGCCCAGTTGACACGTAAGTCATGTTGGATTTTGTGACTGAGCAGTTTATCCCGAAACCTTGTTAAATTTATATTAATATTTACTTTATATATATATATATATATATTTCCTGCAGGCCTGTTCAGATATTAAAGAGCACAAATATAGATGGCTGGTCAGCTGTATGTTCTTCTGGTCCACATCTAGTTTTCAGTTCAGTCTTAAAATTGTTTAGACTTCATTTGACAATGTTGACACTTCATATTTTCTGAATACAGATATAATAGTCCATATGTTTTCATATATAACTTCAACTTTAAATCACTTATTGATTTCCCATGAAAAAATTGTTTGTTGATTTATTTACAGTTTATTTATTGCCATGACTATGAATGATTGGATGTGACTGTCCTTATCAGCTGTTAAAGCATGAATCTGAATGATTGGATGTGATTGTCCTCTTCTTTCTCATCATTCACCTTCATCTCCATTTCTTGCCAAAAGGATAGAATGGACTTTTACTTGGACAGATGAAAAATCTCAATCAAACATCTTCTCATTCATACATGCACATTTGAATACAAGTTTTGTTCCAGCCCATGTGAATTGATGCAGAAGCAAATTCTTGGGTGGGGGGGAGGGGGATTAGAGATTGAAGCCCAATACTGACACCTTCTACCCGTTCTTTGAGGGAAAGGAGGTGCCACTACGCCCAAAGGCCATCAGAAAACTGCAACTGTATTAGACTCTTGGTTTGTTTATTATCAATAATATTAGTTTTAAGCTTGCCTTTGGAACTTTAGGGTTTCTCATTATCATGCAAACGAGGATTTTCCTTTGTTTCTGTCCAAGATACATAGGCTTTGGCATCAGTTGAAGTATATGTCTAAAAGAACTCTAGAGTGTGTTGCCCAAAAGACATAAGAACTCCTATAGTGTATAATCATACGATCATTTTTAAAGAATTGCTTCCAATGATAAACTAAATTAGCTCAATCAGTGACCATAAACTAGCTAACCAAATCAGCTGAATTAGCTCAATCATCCCTAAGCATAAGGCTGTTTACAGCCTACATCGACCTGATCTTGTGCATAAATCAAAGATGAAGGTATAGCAATTGGAAATCTATTGAAAGGAAATAGAGCATTGTTAGGCAAATGGTTGTGGAGATTCCCACTTGAGAAGAACTCTTTGTGGTGCTCAATCATTAGAGTAAATAAAGATTGAAATCTTAATGGGTGCGATTCTTGGATTGTAGACAAAGGTTGCTTTTGGCATCCTTTCAAATACATACAACTATTGAAACTTGTTATTGGGAATGAGAATACAATTAGATTTTTCTGAAAAGAAACAAAACTTTGTTTAGATTAAAATTATATTTTGAAAAGATATTTTGCTTGGTGAATTGTCTTTTCAATCTTTGGTCCTTCACTTGTACCGACTAACTCTGAATTATAAATGTAGCCATCTGTT
This sequence comes from Dryas drummondii, assembly GCA_003254865.1. NCBI lineage: Eukaryota > Viridiplantae > Streptophyta > Magnoliopsida > Rosales > Rosaceae > Dryas > Dryas drummondii. Next base: position 387,943 of record QANW01013084.1, on the reverse strand, counting down.
CCATAGCTTCACTTTCACCTTCTTGAGTCACTTCCTGGGATTTATAATTTCGAAGGAATTTAATGATATAGAGCTCTCGAAATTTCTGTACTTGTTGTCTCGGATAAATAACGCCTCCTTGAATCCAACGGTTGGATAAAAAATTATGGTTTCCCACACTTCTGGAAAGTTTTCTTGTAAATCTTATTTTATCCATCACTTGATAAAATAATGGTTCTGATCAAGTTTTTGAGCCATATAAGATGATTTAGAAGGGTAAAGTGCAATTTATTTGTGAATTTTTGAGCCATATATGGTTTGCCCCATATACAATAAAGTTTTTGAGCCATATAAGATTATAGTGCACCCACTAAACTGCAATTCCACTTAGTTGGTGGTTCATGGGTCAATAAATAGTTTACTTGTGATGCGTTTCAAAGAAGAAGATATGCATGTTATCACCATATTCATGTTTTTTGTGAAAAAAAAAAGAGGGGGAGAGTGCCTGACTATTCTTATGCATTGTCATTTCATAATAAAAATCTGGGCTCGGTTGTTGATCTTGAATGTGTTTGTAATTGTGTGGGTTTGTCCTTGGAATTGTTAGTTCTTACCGGTGGAGAATTACTGGATTTTAGGACCAGCACAAAGGTGATTACTCTTTGGCAGTGTTCCTGTAAAAAATAAAATAAAATTACACTTTGGTGGTGTGTTTTATTAACTGTTATGTGGATTGTGTTGGAAAGGAATTGGTTTTATGACGATAACTTTGAGAAAGTGGATCTAATTTGGGATAGAATTAAACTCTTACTTCTCTAGTGTTTTGACAACATATTTTAGGGATATTCCTTTTAGTGTTATTCATTTCCATTTGGGGAGTGTTTAATTGAATGTAATATGGTTTTTAGCTTGAGGGTGTCAACCAAAGAGTCTAATAGATCTTGGAGCTTCTCAAAGATTTTTTTTTTTTCTTTTTCAATGAAACATAGCGGAAAAACTGTGAGCACTTATTTTCTTTTTCTTTTATTTTTTTCCATTTTAAGAACATTAAGAAGCACATAAGAAATGAATTCGTGCTTAAAAGAACTAAAATATGAATTTTTCTTGTTGTTGAAGAAAGCTCATATGCAAACCAACTATTGTTAAAAAATGAATTTGGTTTATGTATATTGGGAAACTTAAAAGTCATGTTTTTCAAAATTATAATTTCAATCAAATATATAAAACTATCAAGGTACAGCAGGAAAGATAGAGGTTGATGCAAGACTGAGTAGGTTCTTTGAAATAATTAAAGGTCTCTTAATCAACATGTCAGTGATCATTATGAAATGGAAGTGTTTGTTTCTGGTAGCTTTAATTTTCCTTATCAATTTAATCTATGGGGTTCTGTTTTTTAGGTCAGCGATGAAGAAGTTGAAGCTATTCTTCCCTCTGCTGCTTATGCCCTTGCTAAGATACACATGCATCTGGTACATAGCGGGTATGGTTATATGGATTTGTATCTTAATTTTATAAAACCTGTTATCTTGGTTCTTCTAGTATCTTGATGTTAATTTGCTCCAAATTTGTGTCTTCCTATCAGATTCTGTTATACAGCAAGAGGAGGGTTTTGTTACTCAGAAGATGACATATTTGATTTCCGCACAGGCAATAGTTCTCTTGTCTCTTTTCTTTAAACTGTTTTATGCTTGTTGAACTCTTAGGTGATTATGATATCTGTATTTGATACAAGCCTCTCTATTTCATTCTCTTCCTTTCCAATATTAATGTATGCTGCTAACTATGTTTGCAGATGATGGTCAAGATGTAGATGGCTTGCCAACTGAGGGTGTAGAGATTACATGTTTCCATTTGGTAATTTGATAATCATCTATTTACAGTATAATTCTCTTAAGAATGTGACATAAATGTGAATTTTGTAATTTTTAGTACTATTAGGTTGCAGCAAACTGGCTTGTGCTTGACTAATGAGTTTTTGCTTGTAGAATTATTATCTTGTTCATTAAAGTACAATTTTATTGATGAAAAATGATTGTGTTCTTTGAATATCATTTTATATATTTTTTCATAGTATATTAACACGTGTGTTGGACTTGGACATGAATTATACAGCATAATAAAGTTACTAAACAATGTAGAGTCATTGTCACTAGTATAGGTAGTTTACAGCCTGGTAGATAAATATTGATTTAAGGATAATCGTCTTAATTCAAGGCTTACAGTCTGGTAGCTTAATTGTTGTCTAATTAACTTAATTCTCATCTAATTAGCTTAGTGAGAGGATGATTTCTAGAGCAGACTCCGTGTTTCTGAGTCCTTTTTAAACACCCATGTATTCTCTTTATATGCACTGTAATACACTGATCTTGTTTTGTCTTTTTAAATTTGTTTCTGGACATGGTATCAGAGCACCATAATTCTCCATTTCTCCGTAACCCTCCTTTAACCTCCCCCCCACCACCTCAAACAAAAAAATAAAAACAAAAATTCTCATTATCATTATTGCATGACTGCACCAGCCTATCATCGTTGTCGCACTGACCAGTCCACCAGCTTCCACACTCTTAGTATGGCTGATTTCTTAAGCAGATTTCATGTATTGGAGTCCTTTATAAACACCCATTTGTTCTCTTCATATGTAATCAATGCAACACAAGGATCTTCTGTGTTTCCAAAAAATTTATTCAACAGTTGTGATAGATGATCATAGTCTGTTCACTCTTCAACAAATTTCTTCAACTCTTCAGGACCAGTCGTGATCGAAAATCATTGTCTATTCACTCTTCAAGAATTTTCTCTTGTAAATCTTTCTTTATTTGATTAATAATCTGTTGGATCCTACCATGGAGCCAAACAAAGTTGATTTGGAAAGCAGATGTTCCCACAATATTCACTTGGTGGTTCATGGGTAGATAAATTCGTGTGATTTGTTAAAGAGAAGGCCCTTCACATGCTTATCTCTACATTGGTGTGTTTTGCTTAAATGAGAAGGGGAGAATGTTGATCACATCTTTTTACGTTGTATTTGCACAAGACAATTGTGTGCTCGTTTGTTGGGGTTGCTTGGTGTAAGGTTGCTATCTTTTGATGGTGAAGGTTGCTTTGTTGGTGGGGATTAACAAGAAGGCAGTTATTCTCTGGGGATGTGGAGTTTTGGCTATCATATGGACTGTTTGGTTGGAGAGGAATAAGAATTGTTAGAGGGTAAGGAGTAGAATGGAGTTAAGGTGGTATAGAACCAAATTCGCAGCTTCCTTTTTGTCACTTTGCCAAAACATTTTAGTGAAATGCATTTTAATGTTATTTTTCTTTATTGGAGGAGCTTCGATTTGAATGTAATTTGTGTTTAGGATTGCTGATGTTATCAGGATTCAGATAGACATCTCGTTCATCCTCCTTAATTTTATTTATTTATTAATGAAATACGTGTTTCTAATTGGAAAATACTTTATGGTATAAAGGTATATTCGTGAAATAGAAAGAAAAAAATTTACTTCAAACTAATACTATTGTTGTTCATTATAGAATTTTTGTTTTTTTCTTTTTACAAGTAATTATTATAAATGGTTTTAAATAATGAGATTTCATTACGAGGAGAGTTTTTATGTATTGGTTTCTCTGAATTCCATAAAATTCTTGTTTATTAGACATGTTCTCGTGTTTCTTTTATGTTCATCATCATTAAGACTTACACATTGGGCAATATATTTTTAGAATATGGAGAACAATTGTATTCACTTATTATTTTAGTTGTCTTATTCATTGCTTAAATTGTTTCGATAGCACGATATTCTTCAGTTTACATCTATTCATTTGTTAACTTTTAATGTTCATAATTTAAATATGAACATTTTCATTATATCGTTGATATGTCAAAAGATTGAAGTATCAAGAATTTATATGTGTGTGTGTTCGCAACTATATGATTTTTGATGATGTATACAAATACTTAGATGGTTTTTTCATTCCACAGTCTTGTTAATCTATTGTTCTTTGCTGCAGGATGGTGCACATTACATGATTTATACACCATCTGATCCACTTCTCTTTGTTGCTGTAAAGGTAACCTTCAAGATTTTTAAGACACTGTCTGCATCTCAATTGAATTGAATGCATCTATGTTCCTTTGCTCATTTTGACAAAGAAGTTTCTTAAAATGTCTGTCAACATACTACTCTAGATTAATTTGGTTCAGAGCTGTCACTGATTCCATGATATGGAAGCAGAACCTAAATATTGTTGGATTTTGTTTGTGCAGGATAATGACGGTCTATTGCAAATTGCTGATGATGTAAGCAGTCTCACTCATTTCGTAGTAGACAAGAATTTCCATTTCGCCATTTCTTTACCATCTGACTATATATGCTGTCTGAAGACTGTTAGAGTTTTAACTCTGACCATTCGCATTCTGATTAGGGTCTTAATATTCTCCATTTTAGTATTACTTCTGATAACTTTTTTTTATCTCATGTGTTTTCAAGAGTGTTGGTGTAGTGGAATCTTGAAGCTACACTATATTCTTTTAAGGTTATAGGTTTTCAGCATGAACGCAAATGATCAATTGACGTTTTCTAGAAGCTTATATCATAATTAATACACTGCATTAACTTACGGTATTTAACTACAGTCAAAAGAAGTATCTACTATAGAAATTTGGGAATGGTATGTAAAGTACATATATATAATTAGCAGATAAATAAAATGATGAAAATATGAGACATCTCTGACTTTTCGTCATCTAATTTGTGTAGAATATCAAGGTGTTTTTGGGAATTATTGTTCCAAGAGATTGTTTACCCGGCTTTAACAGTTCCTCTCACATATTGTGTAATAGAACTTTCTTGTCACTGGGCTACCACCGTAAAAGATTTGTAGGATGCACAGTACTAGAACAAAATTGAGCTTCAAACACCTCTGTAGAATTTTGTATGTTTGTGCCTGTCTGTCTGTCTTTGTATGCCTGTGAGTGTGAATTAAAATTTATTTTTCTTCCAAAGACACTTGAGGAGGTATTTTCCCACTGAATAAGCTTACTTTTAGAAGCAAACAGTAGTCAGCAAAATGCAGTGAGGCTCAATTGTTATTTATTTTAAGAGAAAATTGAGGAAGTGTGGAGAACTAGCAATGGATGATAGCTCCTGTGTAAATTTTGGTTCTGTTCTTGGAAACAGGATGTGCTGGAGGATCCTGCTATCATTAGTGCCATAGATGAGGAGACTGAGTTTAACGCCTTGGTGGTACGTCACTGCACTTTGTTCATACCATTTATATTATATTGTTAATGTGAGGTGTAAGTGATTGCTTAGGCTTTTTCTTTTTCATGTTTGCAGGAGGAAGAAGCAGCTCTTCTTGATTCATTGGTAGGTAAAGAATAGCATGGTGCTTTGTGGGCTGGGGTGTTTCTATATGTTAAATCTTTCCCTCTTTTGTCACTTTAGTATAAGAAAGCACTTCCAAGGACGGTGGGCAATAGCCAATAGGCCTAGAAACACTAACATTTAATTTTTACCCATTTTGCTTTTGTATATAACAATTTTTTTTTTTTTTTTTGTAATACATGTATAAATATCGTCGTGTAGCTCATTGTTGCTCAGTGCTTAGATTGTTGTTCACTAAGCAGAGTTAAACTTCAACGAGTTGAAGCAAAGTGTTCATCTCTTTTATTTTTCGGTGGTGCAATTTTACTTTTTGGTCAACGCCTAATTTGTCGGCTTTATATTAGGTTTTAACTCTGAGATTTTGGGTAAAAGCTTCCACAAACCTTATTCTATACCCTAGGAATGTATGAGATTAACCTTAACCCTATACCCTCAAAAAATAAAAAAAATAATGATATATTTTTTTGACGAGACAATGATTAAATGACTTTATTTAGAAAAATTAAGGATTTTATTTGGAAAAAAAAAAAAAAAAGTCAAAGTTTTTTTCTAAATAAAAAATGTTAGAAGGATTAAACTATAATTTTTCTTTTTTTTTTTTATATTGTCATGTATTTTTTTTTTTTGTAAAACAAAAACTTCCTTTATTTTTTAAAAAAACTTCTTTTACGTTAAAGGTTTAGTGATAGCCACTGGATCTTATTTGTAGACCCTAAATGTAATTAAATTCATGAGTCTAAAATCATTGTTAAAATATGTGTAAAAGTATTTGCCTATGATCTTGCCCATAAGTTATATATACATTATAAGCTAATCTACAATGGATAAATTAGTTTTAATATACATTGTAAACTTACACATAACATTATAACCTAATAAAAAATGATCACCCGCTCACCTAATCATCCACTCACTGCAGAGCGGGAAATTCAATAATCGGGACTGTCTATTTATTAGGTCTATTCTCAAGAGTCGTCCTTGTAAAAAATCAATTAAATCAGTAATTGTTTGGTCATCCAAACTTTGCAGAAAAATACAATTCGTCAAATAAAGTTTAAATGATGTTGACAATGATACACGGGCTAAACAGTTTCTGATTTGAATGTTTTTTCACAAGAGTAATATTTGAATAATGCCCTAAAATATAGACGGTTTCAATCATTGAAATTCGTTGCTGAATAATTACGTGAGCATGATCATTACTGTATAACTAATTATCAAACATAAATTAGTTATTTTATTTGTTTCATCTTTCATGTACCTTGAGATTGTGAAGTGTAAATAATTAATTGGTGTGTACGTGCCAACCTGAATAAGATCTCACATCATCTTGACATCTTTAGACTCTAATGAATCAATGTAATTTATATGATCTTTAGACTTTTTTGGTAGAAACAATGAAAGTAGTCAGAAACAATTTTGGTTTTGGTAGAGAAAAAAAAAATATATTGCAAGAGTATTAACAACGAAAAAGCTATCGAATAAAAAATATTTTGTATAGATAGACTCCCAAAACAAACAGAAGAAAGGTACAGTAATTGCCAAGTTTTGGCTTTATTTATTAGCACATATGATTACTTTCCCTAGTTGAAAATGAGCTAACCAAGAGAAAGGAAACATCTCATTAAGATGGCCACCCACATTGTAAATCATACAGTAGCAAGTTGTCGAGCCCATAATGTCTACTAGTTTTGAAGTTGAGATTTGTAGATGTCATCGCCAGAGGTAGCTGGAGTTATCGGACACAACCTAATTGAGAATGAATATGGAATCGCAGGAGTCAGATACTTGTCGTGGACACAGGGGGACCAACTATCATCGCCACCCAGGCCCATATGCTTGTGATCAAGATGAACCTGCAACACCAGAAAACCCATTATAGATAATCTCTCTGCGAGAAGAACTTGGGTGAGACGCTCATAACACAATCATGATAATGTGATCGGTCTAACCACTAATAAGAAGCGACGTCATCAGACTTACTATAATAAATAATAAATTTAAAACTTTATTTTACATTCCCAATGCATGGTATGTAGTGGGAAAAAAAAAAAATTAAAAACATGACTTCTTGTGAGTGGCTAGACCACCACATCTGCTGATCACATAGTATTGAGTGTCCCACCCAAAATTTTCTCATTTTCAACAATCTACTGGTACTAAAATGAATAAGATGCAATTACCTCAATGTCCTCTCCTTTGATAAGATTTTCATTGTGTGTTGCCCGATCAAGCTCAGCAGTGGTGTAGTAACTTGCATTCATCTGCATAGGTGGAGAGCTCCCATAAACTGAAGCATAGAGTCCCAAACCATCCTTGTTTTGAAGTGTCACCCATCTAACATCAGCCCTACCTGAACATTCCCCAGGAACTATATAAGGGACATGCATATCACCCACTTTCTGCTCATAGACCCCAACATGAGCAGCTGCTTTCCTGTCTGGATAACATTCAAATGGTCCTCTTCCATACCATTTAATCTGGTCCATTGACTTATCCAGATGGAACTCAAGTCCCACACGTGGCAGCGGTGGAAGGTTCGAACTTGGACTTGCATTGCATTCAACTATAACATCCCCTGAACCATAAATTGTGTAAACCACATCAATTTCAATTAAGGAAATTCTGTTGTCCACCTCAGATAATGTACCCTCCTCACTCTTTGGAACACCGTGAAAAACAGCAGCTATTTTCACAAGATGGTCGGTCTTATTCTGTATAGAACAGCTTTTGGTAATATAATGAAGGTTATCAATATGAGCAGCTTTCCACAAGGAGATATAACTACTGGGACCTCCTCCTTTGTCATTATCTGTGGGTGCTCGCCAAAAGCATGGAAATATGCCTTTCGTCATCAAAGAAACTCCTTCAACCTACCATTTTTTACCACAGAGAATTTTATTTTATTTTTTAGTACGAAACAGAATTGAGTACATTAATAAAAATTGCAATGCACAATTAAAGTGGACCAGTAGTCCACAAATAAAAACCCTTAATGAGACGAAACATCCTTAGCAAAAAAAGATGAAAAGTCAAACATTTATCCAAGCAGAAAACATAACAACCAGGAAACTATCATGAAACCTAAGAGACAGCAGCCTCCCAATCCGAGTTACGAGACAGAGGGCTAGTCATGAAATGGATTTGAAACAGATGCCCAAAGCGAATCTTAAAATCTAGCCTTATCCCATAAGCAATGCAGACTACATCTTTCCCCTAAAAACCTCACATGCTTTCATGTAGAACAAAGTAATACACGAGGTACATTAAATTACTTCTATAAAAACATTTGAAATGAAACGGTTCCAAACAATTATGCATATTTCATTTGGTTTTCAAAAGCATGTTTCTGTACTACCCAAATACTTTGTGACAATCACTCTTTTGTTGTCCAACTAAGAAGGATAAAGGGTAGAAAAGAAAAAAAAAATTGATAAAAACCATCAAAAATTAAAGGCATGCAAGAAGCCTTCAAGGAAATTCTATGAAAAAAATGGTTACCACCTGAGAATTCTAGTCAAACGCTTAAAAAGGAAAACGAGTTTTCTTCAGTTCAACAATAAAATGGTTCTCTTTGAAGAGAAATTACATGCATCCTTCTATTCTCACATATATGAAGAAATTTATGTACATACACACGATATATGGAGGCCACCAGAAGTAATTCGAAAAGAGAGAGGAGATCAAAAATGAAATTTGTTAACGAGAGAAGCATCATAAGATGTTTAGTATAGCTGGGGTTGTTTGAGACAATACTACAATCTGTTTCATGTTAATGTGTTAAAGAAGCATGAATTTCATTCATGAATGCTGGTTTTTTTTTTTTTTTTTTTGTAAGACTGAATGCTGGTTTATCAGAGACAGGGAATTGACAGCAATAATGTATAATCTGATTGTCCAAAAACTGAAGACTTGTTAGAAGGAAAGAATGAAATAGTTGTCAAAATTACTTTTGATTTTTAAAGTGGAAGAAAATTGTTATGAGGGATTCTAAACAAGCTCCAAATTGTTCTANTTTTAAAAAAAAAAAAAAAAAAAAAAAAAAAAAAAAAAGAACAACGGTGTTTAATACCTTCCAGCTTTCAATTGTTCCCCTTTGAACATTAAATATTATCTCCCAAACATTTTGTCCACTGACTCTAAGTGTATCCCCAAGAATTTCAACAATGAATGTAGCATCTTTAGTCTTGATGACCTGGAAACCAATATCAATTGTGAAAAGGTTATCAATATAGTGAAAGATACAAACTTCATTCTTTAGTGTCAAGTAGGTACGAAGCAAGAGCAACTACGTGAGGAACAATCTCTCTTTTGGCAGGCAACTGGACTTGTGTAGATGAGATGACATGACCAGCTTCAACCCAGCATGTGGAATGCAAAAGCTTAGCAGTTATTGTTAAATAAAGTTCCTCTGCAAATGACGTAGTCCATAGAGTATACCACGGAGCTGATTGCCACTCAATATCAAAACTCTTCTGAGGTTCAATCAAGGGAAGAGATAGAATGCCAGATCCAAGTTTACATCCATCCCCATGAGCAGCCCAACTGAATTCCAATCCTTGTGTTGAATCATAAAAGTGGTTATTTGTTATCTGCAAGGTGAATTTCAGGTAAAGAGGTATTCAATAACAATACGTAAATGCTGAGTATGTGAGAAGTACCTTTAGTGTTCCTTCCCTAAATGAAACCTTGATTGGTTGGTACACGTACTTGACTTCTGAAAAAAAACAATCAAAGCCATCATCCATGAGTCATGATTTAATTGATAAGAAAAACAAATTTTATCTTAAAGAACTCCAAGGGCAGTGCTAGTTCTAAGTATGACATAAATCATCAACTTACCATGCAGTGCAGGATGAGGAGTTCGATCCGGCCACACAATGCCGTTCAAACAGAAGTTCAAATCATTAGGAACATCACCAAAGTCACCCCCATATGCCCAATGTTTACTACCATCAGCACTATCCTTCAATAGGCTCTAATTATAAAAGAGAAAAACCAATTACCCCTTGATATACTTTCTACTTCTAACAACTAAGAATGGACAAACAAATAAAAGAACTAAGAATGTGTGTGTGTGTGTGCGCGTGTTAGAGAGAGAGAGAGAGAGAGAGAGAGAGAGAGTACATTTTAAGAACTAACTTAGCAACAAAAGACTTCGATATTCTACTTAGATTACATGAGATGGGTTGGCATTATTGTGGGAATCGTGTTGAGTACAGGAAATCTACAAAAGATACAAATCTAAAGGGGTCATCACTTTTCCAAGTACTTCACTCATCTTAGTCATCTTTGACCATGGAAGTAAGAACTAAGCCAAACCAAATTATTCATTATGTGCTTTAGTTAATGTAACCTAAAACCTGAGACATGTCACAGTGGTTGCTCATTTGCCAAAAGTTAATACAATGGACTATTGTTATTAACCTTATTATGTAGCAGGGACATAGACATAGGAATCTATGACATGGGGGAAAGGCAAGATTCAGACAATACAATGTTACATGTTTTGGAAAGATGCATAGGCCTGGTGACGGCAAAGGGATGCACAAGCACAAGGATTAGTTATTCAACATAGAAATTTAAGGTTGGAACTTGTAGAAAGAAAAGAAACAGGAAAATGAATATGGGAATTCAGATGGATGTGGAAAAATTGACAATGTCTTTTGTTCCCCTGAATAATACATGATTTTAGTCAATGATTAGTAGCTAAGAGTGCCCTTGTAAATAAGATGCAACTCTTACAAGGTTGTATAATGAAAATGAAAGGACAACAAGTTTCAAGTTATAGCTTATAAGAGAACTTCATACATTTATAAATATGCATAAAGTTTATAAAGTTGAGTTGCTTTAAAAAAAAAAAAAAAACATTTATAAATATGGTGTGATTTTATTTTTGAAAACAGCACACACACACACACACACATATATATATATGTATACATACAGGTGTATACAGAGGCCGTCAAGTGTGGGATCCCCACATTTAGGCTTATTTGTAGGATCCCTCATTGGGCTCACTCCACATTGTATTTTGATAATCGGAACCGTCTACTTTTTTTGTCTCCATTGAAGGATTGTGCTTGCAAAAAATTAGGTTAATCGGAAACCATTTAACCATTGATTAAATGATCACCATTTCAAGTGTTTATCGAAAATATTTTGTTTGTCTATTTATTTGATCAAATTTTGATAGCTTAATGGTTTCTGATTTGCTTAATTTTTGCAAGGATGATATGTGAATATAGACTTAAAAAATAGACGGTTTGGATAGTTGAAATACTATATGGAGTGGGCCCCCATGAGGGATCCCACACTTGAAGGGGCCTGCATGTGTATATATATATATATGTGTGTGTGTGTGTGCGTGTGTGTGTACCTAAATATTTAAATGTATACAAAAGTGACAGGACCTTTACAAGGACCCTGAATCCAGGTTCATGCCTCTTTCTGTGTCTACATAGAGCATGAAGTACCTCTATGGAAGTTGAGCAAGTGGCATGTCTATGGACATTTCCCCACTGCAATAACTCTTAAATTTCTGTGAACCGCATACTAAGTATGCAGTATCATTGTGATGCACCCAGATGTTGTATTTCCAACAAAGCTAAATCAAATTCTACTGTTCTATGTTATGTGGTTATGCCAAATAAATTAAATGGGGTTGCAAGAGTGTGAGATGGCATGAAATCCAATTTTTAAAGTAGGCTTGATGTATCATCACTGTTTTTCTTAAGGACACCAAGGATGTATTTCTTAAGGACACCAAGGATACTTTACCTGATCAACCCATTCCCAGATAAAGCCTCCTTGGAGACCGAATGTGCTATCAATTGCTTCCCAATATTCATGTATATTCCCATTGCTGTTTCCCATTGCATGTGAATACCTGCCATTGTTTTATCATAATGCTTATGTCAAGAAATTTGCTAGGCCATGAGCATAAACAGAGGCATCTTGCACAACTTCACAAAATAAAAAACATTTTAGAATATAAAACAATTGTTGGACCATAACCTAACAACTTAAGCTTTTGGAATGGTGGTAAACTAACAAAATTAATCATGGAATTAAAGGAGGAGATTATGAGTTCAAATCAATAAATTGCAACCTCCCTATCTAAGTTGAATTCCACAAGTTGGACTTTAGTAGTGAGAGGCGCACATGTGAGGAGTGTTAAAATATATAACATAATTGTTGGCTCATATCCTAATAACTTAAGTTTTTGGGAATAATGGCAAACCAACAAGCTTCATTAAAACAATAGTAAGAAATCAAAATTACATACTCGCACAATATTAAAGGACGTGTTTCATTTGGATCTTTCGCAATCTTCACCATGTCCCAAACCCGCATATACATGGGACAAACAATATCTGTAGATGGGGTTCTGGATCCGCCCCCTTCATAATGCAACAGCCGTGAGGGATCCTTTCCACGAACCCAACCTAAATTCAAGTGAGTCTCCAAAAGAATAAGTGATAGGAAAAGATGGGGAAATGGAGATGCCTTGGAAGCAACTTCAATTATACTGTTCAAATCTTTAAGAAGAAAAGGTGATCATAATCCTTTTTAATAAGAAACATTGTCAGTTTAAAAAATAAAAATTAAAGTACAGAAATAGATAGACAAGGAATATAATCCAATCTATAGAAAAGGTGATCTGAACTGACTAACCCAACTTTTAGTAAGCCTACTCATACAATTCCCGCACAATGATTAACTTCAGGTGCCAGAACTTTAATAATCAAGAATTATCAAAAAGTAGAATGCATGCTTCTTTCTTTCCACAAAATTCACCTTCTCTACTGTAATCCCATCCACAAATTATTGCCAACTCTTGACCATTACTTCCTTATTTTCAAAGTTTTTGAACCTAAGTCTGTCATCATTTCAAGGTAAAAAACTTATTAAAGCCACTCCAAGGGCCATTACGAGATTTACTACTGAATATACTGGTTGACAAGAAGGCCCTAGATGGGGAGATTCACAGGAACTCTCTCAATTCAAGAAAGAAATGTAGTCCAAGATCCGTCCATCATGTTCAGTGGTGAGGCTCAAACACAGGCCTTGAGAAGGAGAACTTAACAGTTAACACTGAGCCAACTGACACTGTGCTAAGCACAAGTGTTGCTTAATTATTAAGAAGTCTTTTCTTAATGATTGAGAAGGAGTGCAGCTATAATGTAGTCTTGGTAGTCTCTGTCTTACTGTTTGTTAAAGTTTTTGGGTGTTATGTGTGACTTTTGAACAATGGACATATTGTCCTGTGTTGTATTTCTTTCTTCATTAATAAAAGTATTGTTTCTCATCAAAAAAATTTAAGAAGTCTTTTCCCTTGTCAAGTACAAGTTCCAAAGTTTGAATATTTTATTTGTTGTGTGCTTCTACATTTGAAATTATTGTAATGAAACCTGAAGAACTATCATTAAAGAAATTTTCAGAAAGTTCTGCTCTTTTCCATTTTTCTTTATGGTGAGTCCATTTACCTTTCTCTAGATGAGACTCCTACTTGTGAAACTTCCAAGTTTCCTGATTTCTTTTAAAATTTCTTCACTTCTGTGAAGAGCTGCTAGCCACTGCCAGCATAATTTTAACACTTTCTTATTTTTTATTTTTTTTTATTTTGTTATTTCCATTGTTCTTGTAATGATTGAGTGATCTTTCTACACCCAGTTTACCCTGATTGTATCATTACCTCCTTTTTATAAAAAAAAAAAATGGTACGTTTCCTCTAAAGAAGTTTATCCTTTATCCCAGCTTTGCTGACTACATGATTTTGACTTTCCTGGGAATACAACAAGCAATTTTTTATTTTTCCTTTCGAGAAGAAACGATTTTTATTTATCCAAAGGTAATTAAAATATGTGAACAAGCAGTCCACAGCAACAGAGACGAAACTAAATAAGATTGCAGTTTTACATGAAGAATCCTTGTACAGAAGCTAAAAGCTGGAAAGCCATTATACCAAATCCCAAGGCACAAAAACGATACTGACTGTAACCATCAACTCACAGCTGCTTTCCAATCTAAATAGATGGACTGACACGAAAGCTCTTTGGACTCCCAGGCAACCGAAGCCCAAAGAGAGGACTAAAACAAATTCTTGACCAGAGTTCCTCCACTCGCTCTCCTTCATATCCTTCAAAAATCCTTCTATTTAGTTCCCACCAAACTACCTATACTATAGCCAATACAATGCAGCCCCAGACCACTTCAGCTTTCTTACCCCTCCCTGCGACCCTATGCTTTTCAGGCAGTAAAGAGAACAATCTCTTGGGACAACCAAAGTCACATTTGCCTCCCTAAACAGCCTCCAACACAGGCTTAGTAAAATGGAAATTTAGAAACATGACTCACACTTGCCCGATCTCCTTTACACAAAACACAGCAAACAGTTTTCTTTATTTCAACCCAAAACCACTTAGCACAAACATACTAAATTGTCATTAAATTCTTTCATTAATTTGAAACAGAAACAAACTTCTTTATTTCAAACATTAAACTTTAAAGCCTTAGCCCACTATAATCTATAAGCATTAAAAGTACCAAGACAATAATCTTTAGAAAGTTTCCCTGTAAAGGCCTAACATGATTGGTAATTAACTAACCCCGAAAAGCATGTGTGCTTTCCTTCGGAGCCACTAGAAGAGCTATGTCTATGTCCATAGGATAATTAAATAATATTTATATATGCTGAATTTTTTCTAATGAAGAATAGATAACTTTATATGGAAGTTCTTCAAAGCTCAACCAAAATCAAATATGATTAAAGAAAACTGGTTACCAGCTAAAGCAGAATGATTAGGTCCATATCCAGATTCATTTCCTAAGGACCAAGAGATAATGCAAGCATGATTTTTGTCTCTCTCAACCATGCCTAGCACACGGTCCATCATTGCAGTAGCCCAACTGGGTTCCAATGTAGGATGCTTCACATGTCCAGAAAGATCAAAACCATGGGTCTCAATATTGGCTTCATCTATCATGTACATGCCAAACAAATCACAAAGCTCATACCAGCGGGGATGTTGAGGATAATGGCTGTTTCTCACAGCATTGATATTGTATTGCTTCATTAAAACCAAATCCTGTACACAGAATAGTGATGAAAATATAGATACAGTAAACAGGCCATCACCTCAAGTTGCAACATCAACTTGGAAAGCAGAGGACAAAGGTAACTAAATTAGGTGTCACCTTAACCATGCAGGATTCCATGTTTGTCTTCCCCAGACGTGGATGATGCTCATGCCTGTTCACACCCCTAATTATTATTGGATTCCCATTAACAAGCAGTTGTTTAGGGGCTTTTGATATTTGTCGTATGCCTACTAGGCATGATTCACACTCCACAATGTTGCCAGATGCATCTTTCAGTATAACAACAAGAGTGTACAGATTTGGCTGTGGATGAATGTAAGCAACCGGTTAAGACATTAGGATGCAATATATATGTAGGGAGGAGAAGTCAAAAGTGTTAAAACTAAATTGTGTAACACAAAACCTGCTAAACTCAAATCGCATGGAAACAAAAAAACTACTCCGTCAATATGGAAAAAAATTAAAAATAAAAAACACATAAATAAGAAAAGAGAAGCTCTTCTTTATCTACTTTCTGGTGCAATAACAAAGGGCTAAAGGGATGCAGGTATGCAACTGATAGATATTCAGGTGAGCCCCTTTCTCATACCCTTTCTTCAGCTCTTCTTCTCCCCTATAGGATGCAACCAGAAAGCCCTATCCCCTTTGACCCTTTGTTGTTGTGTCACACCAAAAAGTAGAAAGGAAGAGCTTCTCTTTTCTTATTTATGTGGTCTTTTTACATATTCACCAATTATTTTTGGAGTATCCATGCTTCAATGGAGAAAGAATGTCAAAACCATGTAGGAAAGTACCAACTTCATAGTCTCCACACAACTTGACTAAACCTTAATCCTAACTAATGCTTAGTAGAGCCCAGCTGCATAAGGAAGGAAGTTTTGTACTCTCCTACATAGTATTCACAATAACATGAATTTTAAGATAAAAATAAATTTGCACAAACTCTGGTGTTATATGAACAAGAAAAATCCAATTATTCTACAGACTGTATATAATTTATGTATTTAACAAGGCATTATTATGATCAATCCAATGTTTCCTACACATCTAGAAAAAGAAAGCAAAGTTATATACACAAAAAGGTGCAGCACACAAAAAAATTACTCATTTGCTTAAAATATTCCCAGTGCCAGGGAATCCACTTCCACGGTTCCACCACATGACAGACATTTTTAGAAGGCATCAATGACTCAATGAAGTTCATAATACTAATAATTAGGAAAGTATATATTGCTTAAAATGATTTAGCTTAAGAACAAAATATGAAGAAAGAAAATAAATTAATGAACTGAGCTTCCTCACTTGCTCTGCAGACCAAAGTCTTGGCATGTCCAGTCTCCCTACGAGCAAATAACCATGAAATCCAAGACCTGTGCTGGGCGAGAGATTAAGCTTTATATTAGCCACATTAGATGAGAGCAGATCAACATGTCCATCACTGCTGTACCAACTCCCAGTGTCAAACAATGCAGCTTCTATAATGAAGTTGGCAATAACATTATCTTTACATGTTTCCCGGGAGTTATCAATTTTCACTTCAACCTGGATAAAAAGTGGAGAAAAACAAGATTTTAAAGTGTTTTCCATGTAGCACTGAGAAGAGAACATAATCTCATCATATTGCCTATTCATAAAAGGGTAGATTCCAAAGGCATGACTGATAAATCAATGACAATGTACATTTAATAGACAATGGGATATTAAAAAAATGTGAGCATACACAAATATAATTAGATAGTATGAATAAAAACCATTAACAGACAATTCACCCCATTAAAAGCCAAAAAAAAAAAACAGACAATAACTTTCCAAGCCCAAGCACATAAACCATTTCATGTACTTTTTATTTGTTATCATAAGAAATGAAGACTTTATCATATAAAAGTCAATGGATTACAAAATACTGTCCAGCCATAGGCTAGAGGTCCACCAACTAGACAAAAGTCACAAAAGTACAAAATACTATGTTTGTATTTATTACTAATTAAACACAAAAAGATCCTTCTTCAATTAATAAACACTTACCTGTATGTCTGCATATGAAAAATCTTCAGCCAGATTTGATTTGAAAAAATAGTCTGCAATGAATACCTGCACATCAGTTATTTTCAAAGATTTAATGTTATGCAATGCTCCAGTAAAGTCAGCACCAAAATTTTTATTTTACATAGTCAAGATAACAAGGAAATAGTTTGGATAATCCATATGTTTAATTATAATAAAATAAGGATTAGCGCATCAATGAACTCAGTCAGACTTCCAAGTGCACATTATAGCATTACATTGTCCAAGTGCACATGTCGATTTTGCAGAACGGGGAAAGGGAGTTGGTAAAGATTAATAATGACTCGCAGGATGTACATGAGTTTTATTTGTTATAAAACATATCTGTAAACTGACTTAAGAAGAAATGGAATAATTACAGAGAAGTAACCACAAGAATCATCAATGCATACATGTTTGCCCTCAGTCTCCAATGATGTACTAACTCCAAGAAGTGCCCATTTCTTAAAGGCTAATTGTAATTAAAAAAAGGATATAAGAAAGAAGTTAATACAAACCTGAGGCTTGGAAATAAGAAGCACATCACGATGAATGCCAGATAACCACCAATGATCTTGATCTTCAAGGTAAGATCCATCACTCCATCTAAATACTTGAACAGCTAGTACATTTTTCTTTTCCGTACCGCACGGATAACAATAATCAGTTATTTCAAATTCGGCAGGAAGTCTACTGTCCTGACTGACCTAGCACAATATTGAAAAGTTTGTTAATGTATCTGGGAGGGGATTCCAACCAAACCATGCAACCCTTATAAAAAAGGCATTCTTCACTCTGATGTAGCAAGTACTTGATTGACATGATCCATAAGACTGACAAGGATGCATCTGACTATCTCAAATACATAGGTTAGGACTCATTTTCTTTCACTGTGAAAAAAGTAAACAAGACTCCACTGACATCCTAACTGATTAAACAACCATGAAATGATTCAATTGTAGATTGCAAGAGAATATCTTCTGTTAGCATCTTAAACTCACTCTCCATAACTCTTATCCACTAATGTAGGTGCACTTAATCTGTGAACCTCTACCTTACTGAGATAATTTCCATGTAAAAAAAAATATAAATGGTCAGTGAAAACAGTTAATGCACACTGAGAAGACTCCATGAATGAAACTTTAACGTATAGAGTATAGAAGGTAAGCATCTGCTTCAGTATAATTATGATAATTCACAAAAGTCCTTACAAGTACTTATTACCTATATCCTATAGGGATCCCATTTATCCACGCACAGAAGGCAGAATCAACAGCTTCGAAGTGCAACAAAATCCTACGCCCTGTC
Source organism: Dryas drummondii (assembly GCA_003254865.1). Lineage (NCBI taxonomy): Eukaryota > Viridiplantae > Streptophyta > Magnoliopsida > Rosales > Rosaceae > Dryas > Dryas drummondii. Next base: position 369,131 of record QANW01013084.1, on the reverse strand, counting down.
AAATGCTAATCAATATAAGTACTCCTAGCTTGAAACAGCAGAAAACATTCATGCACACACGCACGCACAGACATATATACCCAAAATTTTATATTGCAGGACATCGTGGTTCACCGTGGATCACATTAAATATATGGTTTTATCAACGTAATCAACAGAGTTCAGGGGTGTCATGCAGCTAAAACACCAAAGTGTATATATATATATAGGTACATGCATACATTTGTATGTAGATACAGCAAAGATCCCGTGATGCAGTAGCCAATTTCAAAGTATATTGAACATCCCCATCCATGTACCAAGCACCATATGTTTAAGAGTCTTTGTACTTTTTTTTCTATAATAAATGCAATTTACACGTCTTTTAAGTTCATTGCTTTGGAGTCTTCTATTCATTGTCTTAGTGTCATTCTGTCACATGATGAATGCATTAGGTATCATGAATTATGCCTTTCCAGAATTTGAGTCCTTTCAATGATTCATCTACCAATGGCTCTATTTCGTTTTGGTTGTCACTTTGCCATCAATGGCACCTGTTTTTAGAGATGTTTCTCTTTCTGCTATTTTATTAGATTGGAAGGCTGCGGTCAGTTAGGCTGTTTGTGTATCTTCTTGGATCTTGTTTGTAGTGTTGTTAATATGGCTTTGTACTTTAGGTGAACATCTTGTTCACAATCCTGTACCATTTGTCTTTTTTGTTAATAAAAGTTTCTTCTTTTTTTAATAGAAACCAATTTTATTTATCAACTTTGAGAAGGAAAAAAACAGCGCTGTAGACAAGAAATCCACATCAGAAATACAGCAACAATGACAGACATACAGAAAGAATGAAACAGAACATTACATCAGAAATACAGTTCTAATGAATAAACAAAATTAACTGGACAACAATAAAATTCAACCTGCAGCTGCCCTCCAATCCAACATTACAGAAGAAAAGATAGGCCGTTAAATTTCATTGAAACAGAAGCCCACAGTGAAGACCAAAACACCTTACTCTCTCCCAAAGTTCCTCCACCCCTACCCCTCTATAATCTTCAAAGGGTTATAAAAAAAAATAAAAAGCAAAAAAGCCTATCAATGGTTCTATAAAAGGGCTACTTTGAAATTAATTTAATGGTGAAAGAAATTAAAGTTCCTGCTTTTGTGTGAAACATAAGTTGGCTTGGTTCAAGTCAACCTTCAATGTGATGCTGAAGGCTGGTGCGATGCTGGAATTTTTCTAATTTCTCAATTGGAGTGATTCCATAACACCTTTGATGCAATGCCAAAGGCCAGAGTGAGTTCAGATCTCTCTTTTCTTCCTTTCTCTGACTATTATCCTACATCATTTTGGTATCCAACGGCGTTTTGGAATCACTCCAATAGAGAAATTAGAAAAAAAAAAAAATCCAACATCGCACCAGCCTTCATCATTACAATGAAGGTGCCTTGGACTCACTCCAAGTCAACCCATGCTTTACACACAAGCAGGAACTTTAATATCTCTTACCATTAACTTAATTTCAAAGCTTACAAAGTACCCCTTTTATAGAGCCACTGGTACATATACCCAAAATTAATACACTTAAATGCTAAAAGACATAATTCATGACATCTAATGCAATGAACCTAAAATACAAATGTAAATTGCATTTATTACAGAAAAAAATTACTCTTAAACATATGGTGCTAGTACTTGGATGGGATTCTTAATTATACTTTGAACTTAGCTCCGGCATCATCCCATTTGTCAACCAACACCTATTTAAAAATCTATTAGTCGCATTTCTGACACATTAACATAGATTCAGGTCATAAACAAATTTCTTGTACAAATTTACATTAAACAAATGGTTGCATATTACAGTAATACCAAAGTTCAAAATATACTTATTCCAATATGCAGAAGATAGAATCGGGTACAGTTTTGATATGATACTTACCAAGAAGCTGAAAAATTTTATAAAAAAAATAAAAGAAATAAAAGAACCCCAAGGCCTCAAAATATAGTAATCAGCTATGGGTACCAACACAATCGAGTTGATCATACCCTTCCATTCTTTAGAAATGTGAAAGTATGTCCTATAACAGCCAGTAGGGTTGTCCACAGGAACAAAAGGTGGATCAAGTGGAAATGGATATACAACATTTGTATAAATAGGCCTGTCAAACCCATGCATCTGCCAATTTGAAGGAACTGTTCCATTAGAGAGAAAATAAAATCATGAGACATGGTTGTAGGATAAGAATTACATGCCTTAGATGTGGAAAAATTATATTGAAGAATAACATAAATAGTTCATAAACTTGTCCAATAACTATACTGGTAAAGTTCAAAACAGTAAAAGGAATAAGGATATCATCAACCAAAAAATATCAAAGATTATTGAAATGCCTCTTTAATGTCAATCATTTTCCTACAACTTAGCTTCAAGCTTAAACAAGAATAACCCAAAAGGTTTATGGGTGTTCGTACACATGATACACAAGATTTCAGGTATTCGTAAAGATTCCTTAACATGCCTTCAAAAGTCTGTCAAGTTTCTATAAAATGACATTGAATGCCATATTACAGCGTTGCAAATTACGAAGATATAAAGATAAGCAGTTCAGAGAAAACTCATGGTAAAGCGATGCAATAGATCTTTCTTATGCATGCATATATATAGAATCTATATTATAGATACATACATACTTGCATTAATACTAATGGTTTACCATTGCTCCCAAAAACTTAAGCTATTAGGATGTGATCCAACTATTAGTTTTATATTCTAACCAATAGATATATACATATATATATATGTATCTGTCCTTCTCTAGGGCAGACGCCCGCATTTTTTTTTTTTTTCACGAATTCCTGTTGCCGAGCGCTTAGCAGCCATTGCCGAGTGCTCGGCAGTGTATTTTTCTTCTTCTCCGAGAGCTCGGCACATTGTAAGGGCCGCTCTCAATTGTAGTTTAATAATCCAAACTGTCTATTCTTTTAAGTCTCCATTCCAGGAACATCCTTACAAAATAATTAGACAAATTGAAAAACATGAAGACATCTAATTGTGATAAAATAAATAGACAAAAACAGTATTTTCAGTAAACACTAAGATGATCACTATTTTATCAAATGGTTAAATGGTTTCTGAATTCTCTATTTTTCTGCAAGGAAGCTCTCTGTATATACTATAAATATATATATATATGTGTTAGGTTTTAAAGGAGAAAGAAAAATTGAAAGATACATATATACTTACCAGGCAAAGTTTCCCACTCAAAATCCTGAAATGCAGTCTGATAAAAATTGACAGGTGCATTTCTAGGACTGGAGGCCAAGAAAAATCTCCAATAGCCTGACAAAGACTTCACAAAAGGCAACCCCTTGACCCAAAGAGCTGCACTATCAAGAGCTCCTGGAACAGCATCATCATTCCAAACAGCAGAGTTGGATACCAGAAAATTCACTTTATTGCGTTCATACCAGTATTTAAGAGATCCTACACAACATACAGAACATCAGATATCTTCTTAAAGTAAGAGATAAGATGCTAGAAGAATCAACAAATTATCAACAATGTAAAAAGGTGCTTATAAATGGGAAGATCAATTTAATTATTTATGAACCATTTCAGGTTTTTATGTATGAGCCATTTGAGGAATTCAACAAGGGCTACTGTTGGATCAAAACAACAATCAGAATTCAGATTGAAGCACCAAATCCTTGGAAGACATGCATTTAGAAGATTTTTCAATTTCCTAAAAGAATCTAATTTGCATTCCTGTAATAAACCAAATACGGCTGAGATTGAACACTAACACAAACATACATACATGCATACATATTATGTGTACTCGTGTGTGTGTGTATGTGTGTGTGTAATTTTGCGAAGCCCAAACAGCTAAATGAATTGCCAAATCATCATTCCCAAAGTAAATAATAAATATTGCATGTACAACCTGAAATCCATAATAAATGAAACAGCTAAATGCATTTATAATGTATGTGTACTTCATACTAAATCTACCAAATGACAAAACTCACAAAACCCAACATTCATAATCCTAAACCCACCATAAAACTTTACACATCTGAAATTTAATACGATTCTGAATCAAAGATATATATTCCAACCCCATTTACAGAGTAAACCCCAAAACAAAATCCATCAGTCTTAACACTTAACAGAAAAAAAAAAAATCAAAATTTAACAAAACAAATTTCTAGCAACATGAAAACACTGTTAATTCAAGTAAGACACTGAAACTGAAATGGTTTAGTGCTTTTTGTCTCTTTCTCACCTTCAATTGAATCATGGCAACGTAAAGTGACATGTGAATCTCTCTTCCTCCACTTGATGACAGATTGGTCCTCCCACACCTGATATCCATTCTCTAAGGGAAAAACAAGTTGACCCGCCAAAGAAGAAGCCATGGCCTATCCAAAACTGTACCCACAATTGAATCCTAGAAACAAAATCGATCACTTCGATTATCTTACTAGTTACTACAAAATCAAAGAAAAACGAATTCGAGAGGCGTAGCGCATATTCGCATACCAGTGGACTGTTAGCTGATATTGAGGATCAATCAGACTGAAGCTCATTAACTGATCTAACAAATTATGGGGACTAGTAATAGTAACAGATAATTGGATAGGAAATTCTATTCTGAATGTCGGCCAAAATGTTGCTTTTTGAAATTCTAATTTTAAAATTTTAGAATATATAAATTTTTTTATTTGAATAAATGTAATCATAATATAATTTAAATATAAAATTTATAATAGTTTGATAAACGAGTAATGATAATGGTGATAATAATAAAAATGATGCTTTTGGTGAATTGCCGATGATAGTAGGGTGATAGCCCACGAGTGGTAAAAAAAATAATGACAATGAAAATTGGGGTGTTGGAGGTGGCAGCATTGGCAGTAGTGGTAATGATGGTGGTGGCAGCGGCGGCGGTGGCGATAGTGATGGTGGTGGTGGCGGCAATGGTGGTGGAAGTGGCGGTGTCAGTGACGGCAACAGTGGTGGAGGTGGTGGTGGCAGTGGCGGCGGCGTTAGCAATGGCAGTGGCAGTAGCGGTGGCAACGATGTCAGTAGTGGTGACAGTGGTGGTGGTAGTAATGGTGGTATTGTGCTTTTGGATAAAGTAATTTGAAACTTCTAAAATATGTAAATTCTCTTGTTTAGATAAATGTAATCATAATGGAATTTAGATACGGAATTTATTGTAGTTTTATAAAAGAGTAATGGTGATGGTGGCGGTGGCAACACTAAAAATGATGTTTGTGGTGAGTTGACGATAGTAGTAGGGGTGATGGCCCACCGACGGTGGGAGAAATGGTGGCGGCGACGGTGGCATTGGCGGTGGTGGCGGCGGTGTTAGTGGTGGTGATGGTGGCGACGGCGATGGTGGCGGCAGTGGTGGTGGTGGTGGTGGCGGCGGCAATGGTGGTGGTGGTGGTGGGGGGGCGGTGTCAATAGTAGCGATGGTAGTCGTGGTAGCTGTGTGTAAGACCCTTATAAGGTCCTATAGATCTTGGCCTCAGCATAGGGTGGATGTCGATGGCATGGTGCGCTTATGACAAGCACACGCACTAACACGGATGCATGGAAAATAGCATGTTTGGGATATGCATGGCTTGGTCGAGTTGCTAGGTCAAAGAGGGTGCACAAGAAAGCTAATGCAATAAGGCAGCAAGCCTTGTTTACTTGATAGGCGCAGGAAGCCTTGCTTGCTAAAGGCAGCAGTCTTGTTTACAATGTGAATACAAGCAAGAAGCTCATGCAAGCAATTCAAGCAAGGAGCTCATGCAGACAACTCAAGCAGGCAGCAGCCTTTGGGAATTGCTGAAAACCAAGAGGCAAGTGGCATTTTGGACATTGAAGCAAGAAGACAACTAATGTGAATGCAAGCAAGCTGCTTATGTAGGCAGCAGCCCTTGGGACTTCCAAAAGGCAACAAACAACAGCCTTTGGAGATTACAAAGAGCCATCAACAAGTGGCATTTGGGCGTTTGAACAACCAAGCAGCAGCTTTGGAAGTTGCTGGAGCAAGAAGGCAACAGCCTTTGAGGGAACAAGTGGCAGGCAACCACTGGAACAGGTTGGCAAGTTGCTGGCAGTAAGCTTGCCATAACCCTCTATAAAAGCTTGATGAGGTGCATGTTAAAACCCTAAGCAGTTATGGGTTTGTGAACTGATTGTAAGTGAGAGAGAGTGAGAGAGCACAATTTTGTGAGTGTGTAATCTTTAATCCATTGTGAGCAATAAAGGTTGGGATAGAGTTCTTATAAACTAAGTTATGCATGCTTTACATTTGTGTTGTTCCACTTATAATTTGTGTGAGATTGGCTGAGAGTGTGAGTGCATCACACTGCCACAACAAGGGCAGTTTGTGTGATTTTAGAGGTCAAAAATTTGTCCATGTTACAGTTGGTATCAGAGCCTTAGTTTGGCTTAATCTCGAGTTGTTCTAGTCTGTGAAACGATGGTCGGAAAAGGCGACAATATGGTGGAGCGACTCACACTACTCGAGAACTTTATCGGCACTTCGTTGGCTGATGATGCTCGCAACTTGGCAATGCAGTGCTATGCATTGAAGGATGAGAATGTTGCCTTACGCGAGAAGTTGAGTTTGTTTAGTGAGCATACAAACACCAAGTGCTCATCCATTGTTGAAGATATGGAGTCCCTAGCAGAGATAATCAAACATAACTTCAAAGAGCTTGAAGATGATGTTGCCCTGCTGAAGAGGGCCATGCTTGGTCAGACAATATGAGTGAAATCCATGTCAATGATCAAGGTTTATGAACCTAAGCAATTCAATGGTGATCAGAATGTAAAGGATCTTGAGAACTTTGTTTGGAATATGGAGCAGTATTTCAAGGCTGCTCGTGTGTCCGAAGCGAAGAAGGTATCAGTAACTAGCATGTATCTTGTTGGAGATGCAAAGCTATGGTGGCGAACTTGAATGGCGGATGATGCTAGTGTTGGCCGGGCTGTGATCGAGACATTGGATGTTTTGAAAAAAAAATTTAAGGATCAATTCCTCCCTGGCAATACAACGTAGATCGCAATGGAGTCCCTAAAAAATCTAAAACATACAAGCACAGTGCGTGTGTATGTGAAGGAATTCAATTCATTGATGTTTGACATTAAGAACATGCCCGAGGAAGACAAGTTTTTCAATTTCATGTTTGGCTTACAAGCTTAGGCACAAACAGAGTTAAGAAGGCAAGGGGTGCGAGACTTGCCTACTGCCATCTCAGTGGTAGAAGGGCTAATGGACTTCAAGACGGGAAGCACTCTTCAGAGAAGAATAAGGGAAATGATGGGAAGAAGGACATCGGGAAGGCAACCTTTTCCAGGAAGGGTTCATGGAATAAGAACAAAGATTGGAAGAAGCGAGATGCTCCAGCGGACAAGTCCAAATCTAGTATGGGTGCGAGTGCAAGTGGTACAAAGTCCACTGGTTGTTTCCTTTGTAACGGTCCTCATCAAGTGAAGGACTGCCCAATGAGGGAAAAGTTGAGTGCCCTAGTTGTTGAACATCCAAAGGAAGATTCAAATGAGGATGCGGGAGTACAACCTCGGATGAATCCTTTGTAATTGACAGCCATCACTTCGGTCCCAATTCAACCAAAAAAAAGATTGATGTATGTGGCTACCACGATAAACAAAGAAGAGACGTATGCCATGGTGGACAATGGTGCTACCAATAATTTCATAGCCATGACGAAGGTGCAAAGACTTGGCTTGAGCCTCACCCAAAACTCAAGCACGCTAAAGGCTTTGAATTCGGAAGCTGCTCCCATAAGTGGATCGGTTATGGTGACTTTGAAGGTTGGTCCGTGGGAGGGGCAGTGCAATATGATGGTTGTTCCCTTAGATGACTTCGATGTCGTGCTTGGAATTGAGTTTTTTGTCTAAGCAAAGGTTTCCTTGATATCTTATCTTAGAGGTCTATTGATTGCAAAAGGAAACTTGTCATGCTTTGTCCCTGAAATAAATATGAGTAGAGAAAAGAAGGCAGTTCAGCAGAAGCATGATATGCAATCTGCTATGCAAGTAGAAAAGAGGTTGAAGAAGAAGGAGGTGACCTACTTGGCTGCCTTGGTGGAGATCAAGACGAACATAGTTGTTGATGTTCCGGATTGTGTGGTCGAAGTGCTGGATGAATTTTCAGATGTGATGCCTTCAGAGTTTCCTAAACAACTTCCACGTCGACGTGCCATTGATCACAAGATAGAGTTGGTCCCTGGTGCTAGACCCCCTATGCAAGCTCCTTATAGAATGGCGCCTTCGGAATTAGCGGAGCTTAGAAGGCCATTGAATAAGTTATTGGATGCAGGTCTTCTTTAACCCTTAAAAGCTCCCTATGGTGCCTCAGTTCTGTTTCAAAAGAAATTAGATGGATCAATGAGGATGTGTGTGGACTATCGTGCATTGAACAAGGTTACAATAAAAAACAAGTATCATGTTCCAAATGTGTCGGACTTGTTTGTTCGGTTGTCCAAAGCCTCTTACTTCATGAAGTTGGATTTGTGTTTGAGCTATTTGTAGGTGCAAATTGTTGAAGGAGATGAAGCTAAAACTACTTGTGTTACGAGGTACGGCTCGTATGAGTTCCTTGTGATGCCGTTTGAGCTAACCAACGCCCCAGCTACTTTCTACAATCTAATGAACGATGTCCTTTACAAGTATTTGAATTCATTTGTGGTGGTTTACTTGGATGACATAGTTATCTACAGTGATTGCTTGGAGAATCACTGAAGCACCTTCAGTTGATTTTCTCACGACTTAGAGATTATCAACTCTATGTGAAGAAGGAGAAATGTGAGTTTTGCTGCCAAGGGATTATGTTCTTGGGGCATTGGATTAACAAAAGTAAGATACAAATGGATGAGAGAAAGGTGAAGGCAATCCTTGACTGACCTGCATTTACGAAAGTATCATATTTGAGATCTTTTCTTGGCTTGGCAAATTACTATCGGCGGTTTATCAAAGATTACTCAAGGAAGGTGAATCCCTTGACAGATTTGCTGCGGAAAGATAACAAATGGTATTTGACAGAGAAGTGTGAAGTGGCGTTTGAGAAGATGAAACAAGCAGTTGCTTCAGAACCTATCCTTAGACTGCCTGACTTAGAATTGCCTTTCAAAGTTCACACTAATGCTTCGGATCGCACACTTGCAGAGGTGCTGGTCCAAGAAGGTTATTATATTGCCTTTAATGCTGCCAAAAATTAAAAGATGCAGAACAGCGCTACTCAGCTCATAAGAAGGAGATGGTTGCAGTTGTGCATTGTTTAGAAGTATAGAGGCACTACTTGCTAGACACTCATTTAATGCTGGTAACGGATAATGTCGCTAACACCTACTTCAAGACCCAAAAGAAGTTGTCTCCTAAACAAGCACAGTGGCAAGAATTTCTGGCTTAATTTGATTTTGTGTGGGTGCACAAACCTGGCAAGCAGAATCAAGTGGCAGATGCATTAAGTTGCAAAGAGTATGTTGCTGCCTTGACTCTTGTACATTCAGATTTCTTAAACAGAATTCGAGAAATATCCAAGTCAGATATTGCCTACACAAACATCCAGCAGCAAGTTAGAGAGAGACTTGTTCGAAGATATTGGTTGGAAGATGGCTTCGTGTATGCAAAATGTGGAAGAGTTTATGTTCTAAGTAGAGGTGGACTTCGCAAAGAACTAATGCGGGAGATGCATGACTCGCAATGGGCTGGACATCGTAGAGTTGATCGGATGTTAGCCTTGGCTTCAAGGTCTTATTATTGGCCTAAGATGGAGGATGACATTGAAGCTTATGTCAAAACATGTTTGGTGTGCCAGCAAGACAAGTTTGAGAAAAAGAAAGAGGCGGGCTTGTTGCAACCACTGCCCATACCAGAGAGACCTTGGCAGTCCGTGTTTATGGACTTCATTACGAACCTGCCAAAGGTTGAGGGAATGCATTCTATTTTGGTAGTGGTTGATCGATTCTCGATGTATGATGTATTCATAGCAACTCCACATGCTTGTCCTACAAATGTAGAATATGGTGAAATACTTTGGTTTGCCGAAAGATATCATAAGTGATCGTGATGCAAGGTTCAGTGGCAGATTCTGGATTGCCTTGTTTAACATGATGGGGTCTAAGTTGAAGTTCTCTACAGTCAACCATTCTCAAATGGATGGACAAACAGAAAGGATGAATCAGTTGTTAGAAGAGTACCTCAGACATTATATGACGACAAGTCAGAAAAATTGGATAGAATTCTTGGAATCCGCACAGTTTTGCTATAACCATCATTGGTCTTAGGCTACAAGAATGAGTCCTTTTGAGTTGGCTATGGGCCAACAGCCCCGTACTCCTCAAGAAGTTGCTGCACAATGAACGGGAGGCAAGTGTCCTGCAGCATACCGATTTGCATGCTCGAAGAAAGAGTTGCTAAATAAAACGCAAGATAATTTAACTAAAGCAATCCAGAGAATGAAGAAATATGCTGACCAAAGGAGAAGACCTTTGGAATTTCAGGTTAGGGATAAGGTTTTCCTTAAACTTACTCCCTAAATTTGGAAGAAGATAGGTAGTAAGGCGGTGCATAGAGGGCTGATTCCTAAATATGATGGTCCCTTTGAGATAATCAAAAGGGTTTGGAATGTTTCTTACTGGTTGAAGCTACCAGATCGCGTGAGATACATCATACTTTTCATGTAAGCTTCCTAAAGCCATTCCATGAGGATGTCGAGGATCCTTCTCAAAGTCAAGCACGGAGAGCCCCTTCGGTTATTTGAAAACAGTTTGATAAGGAAGTCGAGAAGATACTTGCTCACAAGACCGAAAGTCAAAGCAAGAAGAATTTGAGGATTGATTACTTAGTCCAATGGAAGGGAGGTAACGACTCAGAGGTTAGCTGGGAAAAAGATGTAACTTTATGGCAGTTTAAGAAACAAATACGGGAGTATATGAACTCGAATCCGACGAGGACGTCGAGCTCATATAGTGGTAGTGGTTTGTAAGACCTTTACAAGGTCCTATGGATCTTGGCCTGGACATAAGGCGGATGTCGATAGCATAGTGCGCTTGTGACGAGCACACGCACTAACACAGATGCATGGAAGATAGCATGTTTAGGACATACATGGCTTGGTTGAGTTGCTAGGTCAAAGAAGGTGCATAAGAAGGCTGATGCAAAGAGACATCAAGCCTTGTTTACTTGATAGGCGCAGGAAGCCTTGTTTGCTAAAGGCATCAGCCATGTTTACAATGTGAATGCAAGCAATAATCTCATGCAGGCAGCTCAAGCAGGCATCAGCCTTTAAGACTTGCTGAAAGCCAAGAGGCAAGTGGCCTTTTGAACATTGAAACAAAAATGCAGCCAATGTGTATACAAGCAAGCTGCTTATACAGACAACAAACCTTTGGAGATTACAAAGAGTCATCAGGCAGTTGCCTTTGGCCTTTGGGCGTTTGAATAAGCAAGCAGCAGCTTTGGGAGTTGCTGGAGTAAGAAGGCAACAACCTTTTAGGGAACAAGTGGCAGACAACTACTGGAGCAGGTTGGCAAATTGCTGGTAGCAAGCCTTGCCATAACCCTCTATAAAAGCTTGATGAGGTGTAAGCTAAAACCCTTTGGTTGTTCCACAAAAACTTCTTCATTCAAGTAACCATTTAAAAAGACCGTTTTAACATCCATTAATACAATTTAAACTTAAGATGACATGCAATGACACAAAGTAACCTAACGGACTCAAGTCTATCAACGGATGCAAAAGTCTCATCAAAATCAATACCCTATAATTAAGAGTACCCTTGAGCAACAAGTCTAGCCTTGTTTCTAACCACATTCTCAAACTCATCAGATTTATTTTTGGTAGAGGTGTCTATGTCTTTGACCCTTTTTTGTGGTTCTTTAGTTTGTTTCCCCATTTGACATGGACCACAAATAATAGTTTCGGGTTTTCCCATCTTTGGTAGACCTCTAATAGTTCAAGATCTCCCTTCCTTGAGAATCAACAATTTTACATCCACTCTTGGACATACACACTTCACTACCCCATTCATCACATAGTTGACTAACACTAAGTAAATTAGAATTCAATCTATCAACAAACCTTACATTTTTCAATTCGGGTATACCAGGAATGTGTACAACCCTTTTTTTACTCACATAAGACTTCTCTCCTTCTCCAAAAATCACACTACCACCATCATAAAGAGCAAGTGAGGTAAAGACCTTATCTCCCGTTATATGTTTGAAACACCCACTATCTAAGTATCAAATATTCTTTTTAGTGGCTGAAAATGCGGTCAAGGTTACTAGACATTTAGTGGAGCTCTTCAAGAGCAAGCAGACATTTTATTGTCTCCATCGCCGAGACCACGATCGGAGTTTTGGTGGACTTGAAGCTTTAGGAGGAGGAGAAGAAAAAGTTTCCAAGAATTCAGCCAAACCTGCCTCCATATCTAATGTGAACTGCATGAATGGCCAAAAAGAAAAATAAGGTCAGAAAAAAAAAATACAAGAAATCATAAGTTTTAATTTAACTTACATGTTCACCATAAACGGCCTCTGGCCGGGGGGTTTCATCCCTAAAGATCTAATAGGCTAACGACTAGATACCCTCTAAAGTACTTCTCGATCCCCGGAGGACCATCCCGAGATGGATTGTTCGGGGGGTCATCTGACCCACTTGAACTACATGAAGTTTGAAGATGGGTATGCTTGGATTTTTGCTTTTCAAGACAGGCTCTGGGGTTACGGCGAAGGTGGTCTGAGTCCTATTTAAATATGGTCTAAGTGAAGGCTGAGTCTATGATGTGAACAAAAGACATTGAAAGGATGATATGAGTACTTATAGAAGAATCGCTAATATTGACTGTTTCTGAAGGATTCGTCGAACCCGACGCAGCGCCTTTTGTTCCCTTAGCCGTCTGAGATCAAGAAAAGGTTAACAAAAAATCTAAAATAATGAAAAGGAAAAAAGAGAATAAGAAAATCACCACTGGGGATTGCGCTGGAGATGGAGCCCTCGGTGAATATTGTAAAGGAATGAGATTGCTCGGCAGGACAGCATGAAGGATGGTTGGTTGATTGGCTGAAGTTTGGCCTAGAGGTTCCTAGACAGAGATAGATGGCGGGTCCTCGCCAGAGACATTGACTGGAACGTGGTCATGCATGACCACATTCTCTTGAAGTTGTTCAACAACTTATTCTTCGAGAACGGCATCGTACACGACCACGTCCTCTTGAGTTTGTTCAGTGATTTGATCTTCAGGAACAGTTTCTTCAACGACCTGCTCCTTGGCACTCTAAAAAAAAAAAGAGCATTAATGACTGTTATGCATATTCTCATGAGATTGTTATTGTGTTTGACTTGAGAGTGAAAGGTTTCTTACGGTAAACCCTGGGTTTCGATCCCCAAAACCTCATGAGGGGTTGTAAGGACGGACTGGTCGATTGTCCTTCTTGGGAGGCCAGTCTAGGCGGTATAACCATGAAATGGCCACTTTTGCTACCTTGTCTCAGTCAAATGATTGCAGGACTTTGTTATGTTTATGTGAGAGGGTAGTTAGCACTAACGGCTGGTCAACATGTATAATTCTGAACTTGGGCCCGGAAAACTGTATTTTGAAAACTGTATGAGCATGCTACTAGTTTTACAAAGCTTGACAACTGGTTTGTGTTATGCATTTGATTTTAAATTATCTCAAACTATTTTTCAAACCTAGTAGGGAGTTCCCTAAGGGGGAGCAATGAATGTATGTGATGCTCACTCCTATATTGTCGTTTTTCTCCCTCTTAGGTGTTGCGCGTGTGGACTTTGACGGCCTCGATTGAGGGGGTAGTGGTGCGGTTTCGAGCTTGTCAACTCATGTGTTCCTGTTTAGTTAGTATATTTCCTTAGACATGTCTTTGGTGACTTTTACTATCTTTATATACCCTTGGTCATATCATGTATACCCGAATTTTGGGGCGTGACAAGGATAGAGATTTCAGCCCCAACAGCGATGGTGACGTTAGAACCAGCGGCGGCAGATGCATAAGAAGAAACCATTAAGGGATTTAGAAGAGAGGGTTTTGGGATTTCTGGAAATCTCAAAGAACAAAGAGAAATTGCAGGAAGAAAGCTTGAGAAAATTTGAGATTCTGAAGATTTGAAAGCGTAAAGAGAAGAAAATGGCGAAATGGGGTTTATATAAGAGATGTGAAGATGAAGGGGTGCGCTTAGAGTTTGGTGGGAGTTTTTCAAATTTGATTAATCAAAGGTTAGTGATTATGAATCATGAAAATCGAGGCAATTTTGGAGGCTGAAGTGAGTTTGATGATTGAGATTGATTTCGGGCCTTGTGAAACGTGCGCCGTCAAGTCACTTATGATGGGGGTGGTTGAGAGCATTTGATGCTAGAATTTTGTAGCTGTTAAAGATCTTATCCTAAACTATATTCTCGGCGTGAAAAGTGAAAAGATCAAAAGTAAGATTTGAAATGTTACAAGTATTAAGTAAACAATGGTGCCCTGCCGTGACTTGTGAAAGATTGAAAAAACAAAAACGCATTTCCTTATTTTGTCGAAGATCAAGGAAATGGGGGAGCATATATTTACACTTTATTTTGGTTTTGGGCCGAGACCACGGTCAAGCCCATCCTCTTATTAATGAAGCCCTATGGATGGCGCCCAAGTTTTTTTTATGCAAGCAAGCCCAAAAAACAAAGTCCAAGAGTCAAAGCTCAAGTCGAAAAGATCAGTTAAGAGAAGTTCAACCTCACCGAGATTTATTGAGAGATTAGGAGTTTTGAATAAGGTAAGAATTCAGTAACTTAGGTGAGAAGAAAGGAGAAATCAAGAAAGAAATAGAAACCCAAAGTCAAGTAGGAAATGGTCTCTAACCCTAGAAGTTGATCACTATATAGCAAGGCATAAGGAGGGAGGAAAAAGCTCTCTCCAACACATTCAATACAACTCAACTTAAATCTTAGATCAAGCATCTTAATTTCTCAAGTTCTTCAAACTCTCAAGCAAATTGTTCTTTTTGTTTTAGCTCTGCTAGGATCTCATTGTTCTTAGTATTGATTTATTTTGTTTTAATCCTGGTTTTTCATGTCTTTTTCTCATGATATTTGTTATTAGAACTACCATTGTTACTCATTTTCAAGATAATCAGATCGTCCATACTTTTTACATCAAAGTTCATAATTTCTTGTTACATCTAATTACTCAAGCACTTATTCATCGCATCTTTACTTTCGAGCATACTATTATTGTCACACCAAGTAATTAGAAGTCCTTGAAGACCAAGGCTATAGAAACAAGGCAAGTTTCTTGTTCATTTCTCGCCGAACAATTGTTTGGTTAGGAAGTCAATTTCACGGTGCAGTACATCAATTAATTCAGTTATAAATTCTGTTCGCAGCTTCTCAGCCGAAAGACAGTGGCACGCCCGCAAGTTTATTTAAAGGACTACCAGTGTTCTAACCAATTCTCTCGGCAATTTTGGCCCTAATTTTTTAGGGTAACAATTACTAACTATATTTGGTACATCATATATTATATAACCCAGGTATTGGTATAACAGGCCCATTTAGGTGCGAACATCCGCACATTCGCACACAGCGTCGAGCGGTTAGTAATGTAAAATTTTCGAAGTACTGAGCGCTCGGTACTGGTTTGACGGCTTTCATGTTAGGGTTTAGCTTTGGTAGCCCAAAATCCTAGAGATACTTTAACATAACGCTTTTATCAGGCCCATTCTATACCCTATGAGGGGATGAGGTGAAAAAAATGAGAGTTTACCCTCAAAACTCAGGGAGGGAAGCAACGGCGAACGCTAATTGCAACGTTTGAAACCCTTAACCAAAATTCCTAAACCCTAAACCTCTACCCTTAAAACCCTTTACCTTGAAACCCTAAACCCGAAACCTTAAACCCTAAACTCTAAACTGTAAACCTTAAATCGTCAACCCTAAACCCTAAACCCTCAACCTTAAATACTAAACCAAAATCCTAAATCCTAAATCCTCAGCCCTAAACCTGTACACCCAAAATTCTTATGTTCTTGTGTGTTGCTATTGTTACTGGGGTTAGGTACATTCCCTACAGTATATATAGGTCATGTACATGCTAGGTAATGAATGTACTAGGTATGTTCTGTTATCCATTGTGAAATGAAGTGAAAGTTTTTATTTGGTTTGGTACTTTTGGAGACAAGCATCGTCGGTATGTTTTTTTCGTTTTAAAAATGTACCCATGTAATTTTTGGTGTTTCAAACATTTTTTAATGTATGGCCCGTAATTTGTTAATTTTGGTGCTTTTCAAACCTTTTCTACTATTATTGGGTAGTAAGGGCCTGAATTATTTACAATTCCATAACCTTAAACAAAGCCAATTGGAAAACCTGGATAAAATAATCATGTAGCATTATTGGAAAAATAATCTCAGTTATAATCTGAACATTTATTGTAATACAAAACTAATTCAAACCAAATACAAAATAAATTCATAACACATTCGGGCATGTCGTCTTGTTATGGTTGCCTTTCTGATGACAACGACCACACGTAATTTGCCGCTTCTCGACTCTTGATTTCTTCCTATTTACTCTAGGCCTATGTAACGACCCGACCCAAATTTCACGATAAATTTAAATTTTTATTCGTAATGGGCATTTAGAGGCGTAGTGGGAAATTGAATTGTGAGACCTTGTATTTTTCATCGATTTATTTTAAATATTTTGAGAATTTATTTTGAAAATAAAAAAGTTTTGGTTAATTTTTTTAATTTAAGTTTTAAATTGGGTTTGACCAAAAAGGTTGACTTTTTAATTAACGAGTTTTGGACTTCGAGTTGTGCTTGTTAGATAGGTTTCGAGCCCACGATTTCATAGACATGTAGCACGCGTCGATCAGAGTTACGATTTGAGAAATATGGGCGTTTGAAGCGAGGGGCAATTTTGTAAATTAACAAATTTGGGTTTTAAAAACCCAAAATCAGATTTCTTTCTCTCTCTCTCTCTCTCTCTCTCTCTCTCTCTCTCTCTCTCTCTCTCTCTCTCTCTCTCTCTCCGACCCTTCCCTGAGCTCCTCTCTCTCCGGCCTCCCTCACTCGTCGCCCGGCCAGACGCGGCGACGCCACCGCCTCAGCCCCCTCATCTCTTTCTCTTCCCCCGGCCTCTCTCTTTCTCTCTCTCTCTCTCTCTCCCTCTCCCGCAGACTCTCTCTCTTCCCCTCTGCGTGCAGCCTCACCATTGAAGGCAATGGTCCGGCCACTTTCTTGGTGGCGCGGGACCACCAATGTGATCCCCTTAGGTCGGCCGTCCATCCCTGAAGCTCCCCCGAGCTAGCCACCGCCGACCTTGTTCTTCGATTTCGGCCGTTTCCGGCCACCATTTGTAGTGATTTTTGAGGGGTTTTACTTCTCTAGGTATGGGCTTTCATTTCCGCCTTGGTTTAGTTGATCAATTTTGAGTATTTTTGTGAATTGAAATTTGAGGATTTAGCACTCATTTCGAGTTCCTCTTAAAATTGCAAAAATTGATGATGTTGTATGTAATTTTGGACAATTTACACCCCTAGGAAACGTTATTTGATTTTTAGAATTAGAAAATTTAAGAAATTTGGACAATTGGTGACTCTTAGGCTAGACACCACCACTTTGGGCGGCGACGGCGGTGGTTCCGACCACCCAGCCGTCAAATTCTTTGATTCTTATGAAATTTGAAGTTTTTTTTAGTTGGTTATTGAGTTTAGATGGGTTGAGGTTGCTGAGACGTGATAAAACCCCAATTTGAACCATAATTTGGTTACTTTTTCGGTACCGAAGGACTCCTAGACGAACGCTGGTTGAGGTATAGCGTGTATAAGATTTATTTGAGTGAATCGAGTGGATTAAAAAGTTGGGTGTGACTGGATTTAGAGCCGGGAAAGAGCTAGAAGGCTTTTGAGTGATGGGGCTTTAAAAGGAATTTTTATTATAACCGTGAGGAAATACAGATTTAAGCGGAACATTTAGGTTCACACACGCACCTTATATTTTCGTTGAGCCGAGCCTAATTTCATATTTATTTGCGTATGTTATAGGCAATATCAACAAGGCTTAAAACAATCCGACGGAGGATCGACGTTGATTTCGCACTGTAAGTGGACCCTTGTTTATAATTTATTTAGTGAATTTCATATTTTGACTCATATTGGTTATTTGAATTTGTTTAAGAAATAATATAAATTGGATTAGACCATTATCCTGAAAGTGTTTTTTTTAGATTATGATTTTATTATTTATTTTGGTTATCATGAGTGTTGGCTTAGAAGTATTGATTGAGAATTAGACATTTTCCTTATGAACATATGTGGTGAATTTCAATAGTTTAAGTATCTTTTGACATGAGTTTGATTTGAGTTATAAGTGTTATAAATTTAAATGGGCAATGGTGTTTTTATACACATATGTATATATATATATTTAACTTATGTCAAATATGTTGCAAATGAAATATCACGGAAAGGCCTAGTTCAATATGATGTTACGGGTTGGTTCCAATTGTCAAAAATTATATAGATCTATAAGATATTTTTATTCTCAAGATATGTTGAAACGAGGTGATCTTTGAACGGTCAGAAATCTTGTTTGGGCATGAATGATTTCGATATTAAAATGAGCAGTTTAAACCGTCCTATTAGTACCCCCTCAGCAGGTATAAATTTGCTCTACACTCGCCTAGAGATGACTCGGCGGTGTATAACCAACATTTGCTCTGCACTTGCCTAGTCGACGATGTATGACCAGCATTATATATTGCTCTACACTCGCCTAGTCGGCGGTGTATGACCAGCATGGCATATTACTCTGCACTCACCTCGAGATAACTCGGCGATATATAACTAGCATTACACTTTGATATGCATTTGCCTAATCAGCGATGTATGACCAACATCACAAACTCTACGTGCACGTATGACCAACAGTTCTCCGGGTACTAGTATGATGTGATTTTATGCAGTCCTTGAGATTTTACTTTGATTGAGTGTTAAGTTGTGAGATTTAATAATGTGACTATTAGTGTTCTTATTTGAGGTTTTAATTGATAGCACTATCTAATATTTTTTAGTAGGAAATTTTTTTTAAGTCTCTCGTATAGATGAGTTATTTAAATCTATGCGTTTGAAGGCTTCATGATGTTTTCGGAAAGGTTTGTAAATTGGTTTTAAAACTGGGGGAAATCAAAGAGTGAGGTGAGACTTTAGAGTTAATTAAATTTAAGCCTTGCGAAAAGATAAATAAATTTTATGCTTCATTTTTCATAACTTGTCCACTAACTGGGTTTATCTCACGTTTTCTCGGTTTGCTAATCTTTCTCCAGGTAGTAGCGGTGGTGGAGGTCGAGCCATACACGTCGAGGCAAAATTTTCATTTCCTTATTTAAGACATTGTAGGCAACATGTCAACTTTATTATATTAAATTATAATTCGTTATAAGAAATTAATTGTGATAGTGGCTCTGATAACCATACTTGGACTCTATGACTAATTTGTATTTTGGTGGTCCTGAGATTTTTTTTTTTTTTTGTGGTAAAGGCGATTGAGGTTTTGAAGTGTTTTTACAGGTTTTATAAATTTTGGGTTAGTCCACTTTTAGGGAAGGTTCTGCCGAATTTTCGATAGGATTTTCCTTGATCTTGGATTCCACAGGACCACTTCGGGTTTCAGGGTAGAATCCGGGGGGCGGTTCTATCAGCCTACCAGGTTGTTTCCGTGTGAAAGGAGGATTGGTCACTTGTCCTTCAAGGTCTACAATACGAGAAATTATTCTTTGTAACCGATACATTGTCAAGTAGTGTAACCAATCTAACGTGTCATAATATGGATGAATGTTATTAATACTACACCATACTAATATAAATATATCATCTAATAATACTCTTACACGTTGGATTAGTTACACAAATATGGATGAATGTTATTAAACTATACCCTACTAATATAAATATACCGTTCAATAATACTCTTACACGTTGTATTGGTTACACTACGTGTCGATGTATCAATTACACCTAATAATTTTTCCTACAACACATGGTTGTTCTATCTCTGGAATTGGTGAAATGGGAAATGAATATATCAATTTGTAGTGTTCCGTGGAGAAGTAAGGCTCTACATGTTCATATGGGTTCCCTGTTTCATTCTTTATGACTGTAGCAAATGATCACACGTTGATAAATAAAAAACATCAAAACTGATATACGTCTTAAATGGATATTATCTCAAAAAATAGTCCGTAATTTTAAATCCCCTAACCACCCAAAAAATTTGCCTAAACCTCCACTCATCTAAAAATTCTTTCAAAATCCTCTATAATTTATAATCATAAATTACTCTTCTGACGCACTGACACGCGTTGATGCACTGACGCGCTGACGTCACTGTAATTGAATTTTGCTGAAACTATTGCTGAAACTAATTTTTTCTGAAACTGAATTTTTTGTTGAAACTTGATATTTCCCTAAAACTAATATCAAACAATGAAACTGAAAATTGAATATTGAATATTTACTAAAATTGAAAATAGAATATTCCCTCAAAATGTAATATTCAAATTGTAACTAAATTGAAAAAATAAAACCACAAAAAATAATTTAATTACACCGTCACACTAGTTAAACATTCTATTACACCTAAAATGAAACAATTTCACATAAACTAAAAAAAATAGTTACATAGTTACAGAGCTCTGGGCATTTTTTCAATTATAATTGAAACTAAACCAAAATCTTTAGACCTTCAAATCCTCAAATCTTCAAATCTTTAAATTTTAACTGAAACTGAACAATAAAAAAAATTCAATAGGAAAGAAATAAAACAAAACACTATAATTATATACAAAACATAGTTATAAGTGAAACTTAATTTTTACGAACCAAAACTATTTCACAAATTGAATTTTCACGAAAAAATGCCCATGAGACCATTTCACTAGCCAATCCTAATATTGAATCTCAATCAAAATATTTATAGTTTTTCTCAATTCCCATTTTTCTGTACAAATATGGTTCCATTTATTGAATTAATTAAACAAATCAAAATGTACAAGTTAAACTATATGATTCCAACAAAGAGATCTAAACATTATATCTTACAAACACATATTAATAAGGTTTTTTTACATATTACTCATTTGAATTTTGGAGTCGATCTCACTTTACCACCTAAAAAAAATTGTGTCAATGTACCACCTGAATTAAAAATTTATTGCAATGTAACACCTCTGGCTCATTTTACCTAAATTTTTGTAACAAATAAAGGTGTTTTGGTCTTTTTCAAATTTTTATTGTTAGAAAAAAATGGTTTTTTTTACACTTTACCCGCTTTAACACAATCAAAAATTAACTTGAAAAGACCAAAACACCCTTATTTTCAAAAAAAGTTTAGACAAAATGAGTCAGAGGTGGTGAATTGCAACAAACTTTTAATTCATATGGTAAATTGACATTTTTTTTTTAGGTGGTGGAGTGAGATTGACCCAAAAGTTCAGGTGGGTAAAGTGTAATAAAGCCTATAAATAATGAACATAAAATATGAAAAATATATATACACGAGAAATGTAATGATGACCCAATAAAACTAAAGCTCTAATTAAGCTTAGCTGAGGCATAATTCAGTTTTATTTTCTACAATTTTCTTCAATTACTTAATTAACCAAAGCGCTCATTGACCTGAAAAACAAAATCCAATCAAATTCCCAAATCATAAGCCAAAATTGGCCCAGATCTCAGAAATTGCAGTCAGAACAGATGTAAACTTCTACCCAAATTAGATTGAATTCTCACTCATCTAGATGGGATTGATGTCCACATTGCAACTTGGCCCAAGATCTATCCCCATTATTGGCGACAATTTCAAGGAAAATTAATCACGAGACGGAGCCTCTGTACGACTTGCCTCCACAACCACCACCGCCGCCACCAACACCATCGTTGTCTAATGGCACCAGTGGACTCGGGACAACGGGAGGAAGCCATCCATGGCATTCAGGCACCTCGTCGTCACCAGAATCGGCGGATCGCCAACAAAGGAGCTTGGGTTTGCTTGGGATCTATCATGTGTAGTCGTTGGCTTTCATGGCGAGTGGAAATACAGGGGAGGAAGAGGGAGGAAAGACAAGAAGATTGAGACTAATCTTGCTGGCAACCGTCGCCGGACGACGGAGCATGCGTTGGCAACAGCCGTGCATGTGGGGAGAGAAAGAGAGAGAGAAATGTGTTTTAATGATATTTTGTCTAGGTTATAATTGGAATATTAGAAAAATAGGAGGTCAAACCTAGTTGAGTATTAGTTTACTAGAGGGTTTTGGGAGAGATTAAGTGACTAACAAGGGATAGAGAAATAGTTTGATTAAGGGTTGAGATTTATAAATAATGGTAAACTATTCATAACCCCCTATTTTAAACTTGATTAATTCAAAACCTTCACCCTTAATGAAACTAATTCAAAACCCCCTATTAGGGACTTAATCTCTCCCAAAACCCCCTAGTCAATTAATACCTATCAAAGTTTGACCCCCATTTTTTTAATATTCCAGTTTTACCCATTTTTTTATTACTCTAGTTTCACCCTTTTATTGATTTCGTTCATTTACTTTTTTGCAGTTGCTTCCTTCCCTGATTTGTAAGAGTATCCCTATTTTTTTTATCCAATCTCCTCCTAGGGTATATAATAGGTTTGGTGGAGGCGTTATATTATGATTTAGCTTCGAAATTTTGAGCGGGTATTTATAATATTGAAACTTATTATTGACTTGTTTATAAATGGGCCAATAACCCTTTATTATGTGTATGAGGGTACAAAAGAAATTGTAAGTATTAGGGGGTTTTGAGAGAGTTTCTATATTATCGAGTGAGGGTTTTAGACAAATTTTTTGAGTGGTTAGAGGGTTTAAAATTAATCACTATATAAATAAAGGTAGTACTAGGAAGACCATCTTTTTGTATCATCTCTCTAATAGAGGTGAGACTCACCAATACAAGTGGGGCCCATCTCTATTAGAGAGATGATACACTAGATGGTATAAAGAGATCGGCTCTCTAACATTTTCCTATAAATAATCAAGCTCATAGTAGAGGGTTTTAAATAATTTACTACTCAAAAAATTAGTTAAATTAATTATAATAATTATCTGAATTCAAACTTTTAAAAAATACTTGGGGTCAATATAGGTATTCTTTAAATAAATTTTTAATTTTAAAATTAATTATTGTTGATGTGTCATGGGTATTTGGACCTCAGTCAAAATGGATTTTAGTAAAATCCTTGGGTTTTAGTCTAAAAAATTGGACCAAATCCTAAGGGTGCGTTTGGTAACGTTTTACAAAACGGGTTTTCATTTTACAAATTCAAAAAATGACAAAAATGCGTTTGGTTGCTGTATTGAGAAAACAGTTTTTGAAAAACACAAAATAGAATTTCTAGTTTGTAGTATAAATTCAGAAAGCGACTAAATGATGTTTTCAGTAAATTAGAAAACATAGAGAATACGGGATACAAATTAAAAAAAATTGGAATAATTAAAAAACATGCAATCTGCATCTCCTCCTCACCCAGCCAGACCCATCTCCAGCGGTAGCCCTACCCTCCTCCATTGCCCACCTCACCCATCTCTCCTCTATTCCTCTATTTTTTTTTCTCTCTTTCTCTCTCTCTCTCTCTCTCTATTTCTCTTTCTCTCTGTCCATCTATGTCTCTTCGGGATGTTGATGTCGGGACTCGTCGGAGGGTTCTGGGTACAGATGCTTGCATCCGTTCCTTTTAAAAGGCGAAAACCTGATTCCATACTAGGTTTTGCTACTTCTCAAAATATATGTTTTGTAACTCCTCTATAGTTTTCAATTCTCGCTTCAATAAATGGATCAAAACTGCCCGTAACATCCATGACAGGAAACTCACGAGCCATAGAGAAAATACATATGTTACACTAAATCATAGGTGTTTGCAGTCTTGTCTCTATGAATAACACGACCACTAACAACTCTTCCACCTCCAAAGTAGTCGCAACGACCGAGGTAGGTTGGATTTTATGAAATTCTTCTTTTTAAAATTATTTTATGAAATTGATTAATAATAATTTATAATTAATATTTTTTGTGAGTATAATTATTTAGTTGTAATAATTAGTTAATATCAAATGTGTTTTCGTTATTTTTGTTTTATAAAATTATTTTTTAATTACGCTACGTCTTTTCATATTTTGTGAATATAAAATTTAATTTGTTATTTTTATTTTACGATATAATTTTTAAAAAATTATTCCGTAAAACATTAAGAGACGGACCATAATTTTCTCAAATACACGACCCTACCTCAACAGTCAATATACGGCGTCTCACACTCTCAGACTCCGAGTTCTCTTCTTTTCCCTCTCTATTCTCAATTTCTCACGAACTCTTTCCAATTTTGATTTTTCCCTCCTCCTCTATCTCTAGGTTTCTTCTTCTCCTTGTTTTCTGCACCTTTCTTTTTCTTTTCGGTCCTCTCATTCTTCTTCTTCTTCTTTTTCCTTCCCATTCAATTTCTCGTGCTCTTAATCTGTCCAATCGCCTCCCACCCAGGTACTTCATATCTTCATTTTTTTTGGTTTTCTGATTGAGGATTTTATTAGGGTTTAATTTGGTTATTTATGGTTATAAGAGTGTCGATGCCAGGGGCATGGGGCTATCTATTTTCTGGTTTGCTCAAGTTACATCACTTGCAGACTTGCAGTCTTGTTTCCTTGTTTAGGGCAAACAAATATTTGAGTTACATTATCTTTTTAATATTTAGTTTGGTACATTTTGTTAAAATTCGGTTGCTATCAAGTAAAATAGATATGTTAATCAATGTGCCCTATCAGTCAACAGACATTAGATATATTATTACCCAATTCATGGTTGCTGTTTTTTCTTTGTCACTGGATTGTTTTAGAGTTAGCACATCTTCTCATGTTATGGGTATAATGTAGGTTTGGGTTTGTTGTTTGCCACACTTCATCACCAAATTGCACTCTTTATGTGCATAATTGAACACTCCACACAATATTGTAGCAATTTTTTTTAAAAAATTAAAGAGTAAGGCCCTGCTTCTTTTTTTTTTTTTTTTTAATGGAATGCTCTACCAAAATTTTGACAGAATTTTGGTGCTTCGAATTTTAATTGAATTATTGTTCTAAATGTTTAGAAAACATGCTAGACTCATCTTACCAAAAACAAAAAACAAAAAACAAAAAGGAAACATGCAGACTTCTAATAGGTCTATGCATAGCAGTTATTTTATTAAGAAACAAACTTAGAGAGCCATTTGATTGAGATGTTCTAATAAAATTATTAATCTTAATTTCTTCTATCAGTTCGAAGTTTTGAACAAGAGAGGGAGTGCTAGGGAGCAAACAGAGAGAGGAAAAGATGTCGGGTATGGGAGATGGATATGTGGGTACGGCCCAAGATGCTGTGAGGATCCGAAGACTCGAGAAACAAAGAGAAGCCGAGCGCCAGAAAATTCAGGAGCTCAAAACCAAGTCATCCTCCGAAAAAGGCCAGCCGGGTCTCCTCCAATTTGGGTCAAGCACTTCTGAGGTTCGAGTTCAAAACCTAAAGTTCCCTATGCGCATATACAGATATACTTCATCTTCAAAAATCTTATGAAAAATGTGAAACTATGCATTAAAATTGATAAACATAACAAGTTGTGTATAGACAGAACTGACTAATGTCATTGGTTAATAATATTGTTAAATGAATATTTCAGATTCTTGAGACAGCTTTTAAGAAAGAAACCGTCGGTTTGGTTACAAGGGAGCAATATGTTGAGAAGGTAAATTCTAAAAGCATTAGCATTTTTTTCCTTATAGATTTACTTATACTAATGGAAACAGAAGTTGGTGAAAAAGTGGTATTGTGGCATCAATTTATATTGTAGAGAGTAAATATCCGGAACAAAATTGAGGAGGAAGAGAAGGAGAAACTTCAGAAGCTACAACAAGAGTAAGTTTCATAATGAGGATTGTTACTGTGAAAATTTTCAAGTTGTCACATTGTCAATCAATTTAACAGTCAATCTTTTTTTTTTTTTTTTTTTTTTTCTTAAATGTCTTCTGTATAATTTAGGGAGGAGGCACTTCAATTACAAAAGCGTAAGAAGAGGAAGATAAAGGGGAGTTCTCGATTGTCCTTTGCGGATGACATTGAGGATGGAAGTGAAGAGGAAGATGGAGAAAATAGTAAGCATTTCTCTCCTCAAAGACATTAAAAAATTAATTAAGATTATGTAGTGCCTCAAGTTGCTCTCAGCCACCTTTGTGTCTGATGATTATTGTACTAAATTTTAATCAGCATCTCTATCACTCAATATCAATATGGAATTTTGAATATTAATTTGGCATTTCTTTTTCCCCTTTTATGTGTAAATCTGGAATAATTAATCTGTTACATGTATGAAAGTTTTGATTATTATCTTCTGACATGGTGCATATTTGAGATACAGAATTCCAGATATCTGACGTTTTAGTGGTCACTCATGAGTAGTCTCATCTAATGTTTTTATGGATGCCCTTCAGAAACTTATTGCTGATTCTTTGTTCTTTCATTTTGATTGTGCTTTCTACAGAAAGTTCAGAGGCTACAAGATTATGGTGTGGTAGACTTGGAAAAGATCCTACAGTTGAAACTAGCTTTCTGCCAGATAGGTGTAATCTCTCTCTCTCTCTCTCTCTCTCTCTCTCTCTCTCTCTCTCTCTCTCTCTCTCTCTCTCTCTCTCTCTCGCGCACAAACATTTCTGTCCCTCCCTCTATTTGGTTCTTGTGGCTCTAAAATTTTAACTTAGAGGTGCTATGGATTTATTTCAGTGAGCGGGAGGCAGAGGAACAAGCTGAGCGTGAAAGGTTGCGGAAACAGTGGCTTCTTGAGCAGGAGAAGATACAAAGTAATTCTGTTGTCTTATTTGCTACTTCTTTTCTTTTCTCTTTTCAAGTAAGAAGTTTTTAAAAAACGAAGCTCTTACTGTGTTTTTCCAGATGAGCCACTTCAAATTACTTACAGCTATTGGGATGGAGCAGGGCATAGGAGAGTGATCCAGGCAAGTAAAGCATGCTCGACTTACATTTGTTTTCTCCTTGTGGTTTCTCTTTTAAATTGAAATTATCAATTCATTCAGTTTCCATATTCTTTTTGTTACCATCCAGGTACGAAAGGGTGATAAAATTGGAGACTTTCTTCGGGCTGTTCAACAGCAACTTGCGCCTGAGTTTCGAGAGGTTCGAACCACCTCAGTGGAAAATTTACTATATGTAAAAGAAGATCTTATCATTCCACACGTAAGATAAATATGATAGAAGTACTTGCAAACAATTCTGCTATATGTTTTTCTGTATATATGCTAATTAATTTTGCATCCTTTATTTCATGATTGTGGAAGTACAGCAGCATAGTTTCTATGAGCTAATCATAAATAAGGCTAGGGGCAAAAGTGGACCGGTATGTTCAATATTTCTTGTCTTCTTTATCTTCCCTCCCTTGGATTGAGCTGTGTTAATGTTAAATTTGTCTATTGTCTCTTGTAGGCTGTGCTCATTAGTGGTTACTCATTATTATATTCTGTTTTATTTTGCATAGCTTTTTCATTTTGATGTGCATGAGGATGTGCGAACAATTGCTGATGCTACAATCGAGAAAGATGAGGTACATTCTTGTTCCATATTTGTCTCTAATTCTGTATTATTTAAGAAGTTTCCGAAACTGAAATGAAACACAAGCATAAACAGGCTAAAGTTAACTTCATGGTATAATTTCTTAAATGCTCTTCATAGGTACTTTGAAGTTGAAATCTAGTTAGTATTTCCCATTATATCAATTATAAATGCAGAATCTGTGCTGGGCATCTGAGCAATGTTGGATGCTAGTTAGACAGCTTGGAGAATGGGTCCTTAAGTTCACCTTGGCTGTATCCATTCCACTATTTTTCTCTAGTCCTGTATTTTGTAAGAAGTTTCTGAAACTGAAAATGAAACACAAGAATAAATGCCCTAAAGTTAACTTCATGGGTATAATGCATTAAATGCTCTTTCAATGTACCATGAACTTAAATCAAGTCAGAGCTTCCCATTATTTCAATCGTAGATGTGGAATCAATGCTGGGCATCTTAGCAATGTTGGATGATAGTTGGCTAGCTCGGATAATGGACCTTTAAGCTAATTTTTGCAGTCTCGAATCCTTTCTTTAAGAAGCTTCAGGATGTGCAACTTTTCGATTACATCATCAGGATTTTCCAACTCAGGATTCTTTGCTGTGAAAACTATTTTCTTGTTTTGAGAGAAAACATACTTGAATGATAAAAGTCAAAAGTTAAAAATATTTACCCCAGCTGTTGACAAGAGGTCTGGAATCTAGGCTAAGCTTAAAAAAGAAAAGAAAAATAACTTTAGAGTATAACATCCCAGAATCAAACCACAAACTTCTCTTTAACTACAAATGACTAGAACTAAGATCAACTCACAGTTGGCCCTCAATCCAAGTGAAGAATATTAAAAGGAATGTCCCTAAAAGCTGCAGAAACCAATGCCCATAAGGAAGCCCAAAACCTCATTCTACCCAGAAAGATGCCACCTCTTTCCCTAGCCTTTCTTCTAAAATTTCTAGCCTTCCTCTCTGACCAAACCACCCTTAGCAGATGCCCATATGTGCAGATGACTGATGATGGATGAGTTAACAAGTTAGGCAGATGGAGGATATGTTGGTGATAAACATTCTAATCACCACTTTAGTGTTGACCTTACCGCCGAGCCATTATCTTTTAGGGAATGAGAATTTCCTGCTTTAGTGTTGCCAGTTTTAGATACCTCTGTGGGGATGGAGATGGTCTTCTTTTCCACTTGGCAGGCTTGATTTGGAAGGCAATTTGGAAGGCAAAAGTCAAAGTTTTGGCATGGTTGGTAGCACATGCAAGGATCAATACATGTGATATTCTTCAGAAGAGAAGACCAAATGTTTGTTTATCTCCAAGCTGGTGTGTTATGTGTAGGGAAAAGAGGGAGAGTATAAACCATGTCTTTATTCATTGTTCTGTGGCTGCAAAGATGTGATCCAATCTGTTCAAGGCAGGGATGTTGTGGGTGATGCCAGATAGGAGCTGTTTTTTGTTGAGTGAAGGGTTAGAGGTTTTGGTGGGCGAAAAAGAGCCATGGTGAATTGGAATTGCAGGATGTTGGCCGTTATTTGGATGCTCTGGATGAAGAGAAACAAAAGAATATTTGAAGATTACAGAGGGGCGAATGTGGAAGAATTGTGGGTTAGAGTATTTATTCAGTCATCTCTTTGTGCCTCTGTTGGTTGCTAGTGTCTTTAGGGGTGTGTCTTTGTCTGCCATTTTATTATATTGGAAGGCAGCCATTAGTTAGATTTTCTCTGTTTGAGTTTCAAGGGTGTTTTGTTACAGTTTTGTTTCTGGTTTGATATGTACTGTAGAAAATGGAGTTCTCTTCCATTGTTTGTTTAGCTTGAGTTTGGTTTATTAAAATTTTCTTTCTTCTCAAATAAAAAATAAAAAAATAATATCAAGTTACGGACATATATTTGGGACTTCTCTGCATTCAAATCTGGGATCACATGCTACATATCATAAGAAACAGACTATGTAGCCTTGAGTATGTAATTCAGGTATCTACTTGCAGTAATGCCATGGCTCTATTGCCCTCTATCCCTGTTCTCATGTCTTTGATTTTATTTTTTGGCAGTCTCATGCTGGGAAGGTTGTTGAAAGGCATTGGTATGAGAAGAATAAGCATATTTTTCCTGCTTCTAGATGGGAGGTGCTCTCTCTCTCTCTCTCTCTACCCACACACACAGACACATATATATGTATATGTCTAAACACCCACGAAATGGCCCTTTCACCTGTCACTGCAGTTAGGCTTGATACTGTGGTATAATGCTTGATTCTACCTAGTGTTCCTTGAAATATGCACTAGAGTGCTTTTGAGTACTCAAATTCTCTGTATAATTTGTTTTAATTTTTTTTTCTATTTCTGTGGGATGATATATTGTGCGCACCAGCCGGTGCGCTAAAATATAGTTTGATTGAGTGGGTGGGGGTTTGAATCCCCAACCTCCCTCACTTTCAATGGGATGACTGCCATCTTTGAGTATACAAGAGATGTTTATTATACTTAATAACTACCCAGAAAAATAGACTTGCAGCTGATATTTGATGTCTCTTTTCTGCTTTTGTTTTATATGCATCATGTTATTAATGATGACTGTTAATTGCTTAATCTCCTAAAGTAGAAGTATTATTGTTAATTTATGATTTGTTGATTACTTGATTTATTAATACTGTTTAATTAAGCAATTTGTATCATACATTTATAAATTATAATGAATAATTAAGTGCTTATACTTGTTGATTGGTGAGGTATTTATTGTATTAGATCATTTATATACTAATTAGTGAATGAGTGATGTTATGTGCATTGATTTTTTGAACCTGCTAGGAACTCTATGTGATACTACAGTATAGACATTTGTGTTACGTCATTTATAATTTGAAGTATATTCAATCAAATTTTTAATTAGTACTAAACAATTTTTGAGTAACAATGTTGCCAGCATGCAGTGTATTGATTCACCCTAAATCATATAAAGCCTATCATGCACCAAAGTTTTACTAAGATTTTTTTAAGCAAAATAATAGATAATTGTTTAAGTACACTTCTCATAAAGATTTGTCCAAAATTTCTGCCATTTCTCTGGATATTTTAGTTGACAGCATAAATATCTTTTGGTGTGACAGAATGATGAGACTGGAGCGGCATTTTGCCGATTATGAAGTGCAATTGTGTATGATTTCTCAAAGTTTTTTATTCACCCATGTCCTTTGATAATGACAGATATATGATCCAACGAAGAAATGGGAGCGTTACACCATCCACGGGGACTGATTAATTATCACAAACACGGGATTCAGTGCATTTGTGAGTTGTTTCTTGAAAGCTGCACATCATCAATAGTTCTCGGGCTAAAATTTTCTACCCATACTCCTGTATAAATTAGATTAAGAACTTGTGGCAATGGGTATTCCTCAGAGGATTGAGGTTTGGTAACTGCAGCCCCTTAAATTTTTTTTTTTTTTTTTTCCCAATCAGAGATTAATATACAGATCAAGCAAAACAATGTGTTTAGGAGATTGTAAACCTATATGGGAATTGGAATGGAATTTGTTATGAGCATCATTCTTTTTTGTGGTCAGACCGAGTATCATTCTTGTACAACTCAATTTCTTTAGTTTCGACTAGGGGTGTGCATGGTTCGAAAAACCGAACCACAAAGGCGTAACTGTAACTAAACTAATATTTTCGAAATGACTAATTTGAGAACCAAAATCAAACCAAGTCTAACCCAAACTGACTTGTTTGATTAACCGAGAAAATTGGTTCGGTTAGTTTGGTTATCTGAAAATCGGATAATAACTGATATATTCTAAACGCCATACCCTATACCATATTCCTTATCGCATATATTCATATGGCTTTTTAACACTTTACTCATTTGAAATTTGACCCGATTTTTACTTCATCACTTAAATTTTTTTTTTTACTCAATGTGGCACTTGAATTTGAAAAAAATTGCAATGTCAGATCTCAATTACATTCTGTCAATTTTTCTGTTAAAGATAAGGGTATTTTAGTCTTTCATATTAATTTTTTATTGTCAAACAAAAAAAAATCACAGCAACCCCACTTTACTTGGACCAATAAGAAGTTTACACGTCTTTTTTACTTAAGAATTAATTTTTTTNAAAAAAAAATTGCAGCAACCCCACTTTACTTAATAATTATTATTTTTTAATATTCTCATTATTGTATGTATTTAATATACATCCATTATTATTTTTGGAAGACAAAAAAAAAAATCACCACTACCCTCACCGAGCGCACCCACCCAGCCACGAAACCTCCATCATTTCCAGAGATCTTGCAACTCACACAAACTTCCTCCTCAACCCCACCTCCACTCCACCACCAAACCCAACAACTTAATCTCCAAAAAAATCTCCTTTCATTCATAAGGCTTTAATTTTAACCCCTTCATTTTCAAACCCCTCTCAGACCCTCTCTCCCATTTCTTCATCACCCCCAGATCTCCACATAAAACTAGTTTGTGTTGGGGTTGCTACTGTTTACTTGTGCAGAAAAGAGAAAAGAGGAGGTGGATTTTCAGAAGAGAAAGAAAGAGAGAAAGAGAAAGAGAGGGAGAGAAGGGAGGGGGCTGGTCAGGAGGAAGGGAAGGGGAATGAGGTGGTCGGAGTGAGGGACCGTCAGCAGTGGTGGAGGGAGGGCGCCGGTGGATTGCTGCTGTATTTTTCTAGCAGAAAAGGGAGAAGAGAGAAAGAAAAAGGAGTTGTGGGGCTGCCATGGCAGATCTGGGAAGAAGAGGGAGGTGTTGGGTTTTAGATTTTTTTTTAATAAAATAAAATTATAAAAAAAAAAGTAAAGAAATTGTGTTTGAATGTGCGGTAAAAAAAGTGTGTAATGATTGTTGGATTAAAAAGTTTAGAAAATGACACATGTCATTATCTCATTTGTCCACATATATTTTAAATACAATTGGACATAAAAGATCAAATTGTCCTTTAAAAATAGGTCACATGCGACACATGTGACCATTTTTTAACAAAAATTTTGACAGAATCAGACGGAGGTTGTACATTGCAAAACGTTTTAAATTCAGGTGTCACATTGAGTCAATTTTTTTATTAAGTGGTGAAGTGAAAAATAGATCAAAATTTAAGTGGGTAAAGTGATAAAAAACCTATTCATATATCATATACTAGTATACTCTATACCAATTACCTATACTATTATACTTTTTACCTAAACCAGATATCTTTAACTATAATTGTTTTAGTATATATAGATATACTCTAGTAGTATAGTATATACAAATTATAAATTATAAACTAATCTTATAAAGTATAAACTATACTATAAACATATACAAACATATATAAACATAGAGGAGCGCTCTAGAGCTAACCAATTAGTAAGATAATATGACGCTAACTATCATTTTGAGCCCACTACACTATAATTTTATGATATAGACCGTTTATTTTTTAGGCTTTCATTCAAAAATCATCCTTAAAAAAAAGTAACAAAATCGGAAATCGTTTAGCCAACTATTGGTAAGCTAATTGTGCTCATGTAAATTGACGAACACAAGTTTTTCAATAAAAGATGAAATGATTGTAATGATAATCGAATGACTAAATGATTTCTGATTTAGTTAATTTTTTGCAAAGTTAATCTTTAAATGGAGACCTAAAATATGAACAGTTTGGATTATGAAATTATATTGTGTAGTGAGCCCAAAATGATGATTAGTATTGTATTATCTTACTAACTAGTTAGTTCTAAAGCATTTTTGTATAAACATATACTATAAACATATACAAACATATATAAACATATACTATAAACTTATAAACTTTACTATAAACTATAATAAACATATACAAACATATATAAATTATAGGCTTATTTGCACATTTGTCCCTTTACATTTATTTGTCTCATATAACCCCTGAACTTTTATGTCATTTCTTACATTGCCCGATTCTGTTAACTCCATCTATACCACTATTACAAATGCTGACGTGGCATCTACATGGCGGGGCAATTTCGTCTTTTAGTCACAAATGACCAATTTTTGCCATGTGGTCATTTGTGGGACCCAATGTGCCATGTTGGCAACCTTACCACATTTTTTTTAGGCTTATTTGCAAATTTCAGTTTTATGTTTTTAATTAAAAACATAAAACTGAAATTTTAATTAAAATAAATAAATATTTGGATTGTGGGTTTGAGGTGAGGCTGGGGGAGGGGAGTGGGTGTGGGACAATGGGAGGTGCTGGGTGGAGANGATGGCCGGCATGCGCAGTGGGTGGGGAGGGAGGGGTTTGGTCTTTTTTTTGTTTTTTTAATTTAATTTAATATAATTTTAAAAGTTTTATTTTAATTTAAAGTTTTATTAGTTTGTTAATTTAAATATTGTTTTAAATATATTTTTCGGGTGAAATGACAAAATTACCCTTTCACGTCAGCATTTCTAACAGTGATGTAGACGGAGGGAATCGGATAATGTGAGAAACGACATAAAAGTTCAGGGGTTATATGAGACAAATAAATGTTAGGGGGCAAAGTGAGAAAAAATTTAAAAATTAGGGGCAAATGTGCAAATAAGTCTAAATTATAATAGGTATAAACTATATAGTAGTATAAACTATATACTAAATAAACTATAAAGTATATAAACTATAATAAACATATACAAACATATATAAACTATAATAGAAAATTTGGTTTACTCTATAATAGGTATTAAAATTATATATAAAAATAAATATATATATATTATAAGTGGTGGTTTGGTTTGGTTAAAACCGAAAATTTCAATATTGAAAACCAAAACCAAACCACTTATCATTAGTTTGGTTTGGTTTATTATCTAAAAAAAAAAAAAAAATCAGTTTAGTTCGGTTGAAAACTCAATTTTTCAGTATTTTTGCACACCTCTAGTTTCGACTATGAAGAATTCACAAATGGTATCTGTTTGCTTATCTACATTTTAAACAAGAAGAGTTCTATGGGTAAATAATAGACTACTTGTGCCTATGCTTTTAGAAAGATACTACGGAATCTTTTTTTTTTTGTTTTTATAATGAAAAACAATTATCCATTTAATATCTTCCACTCAATCAAATGGTGATTGACTACTACTGAATATCTTAAATAATTTATTATTAGTTGTGACAAATATTTTACCTGCCCTGGGCATGAGGGTTACAGGTGTCACAAACGCAATGGTTTGTGACTTGGCATCTCCGGGATAGATAAGTTTCTCTCTTTTTTCAAATATCGAAGTCACGGGAAACCTACACACAAATAACCATTGTGCTTTCCATGTTGCATCAACCAGTGAAAAGCCTGGTCAATGAATCAATTTCCTTCTTGGGCTTCTTCTGAGTTTTGTGATCCAAAATAGGCAGTAACAAGCTAGCAGTTGACGTTAAATGTTTACACTGGCCCCCACTTTCTTTTTAATCAAGGATAAATGAAATACTAGATGAATCCTAGCAGCAATTAGCATATCCAATTTATAAGTATATATATATATACGGCGGCCTTCAGTTGAGGGATCCTACATATAAGGCTAATTGCGAGACTACACTTTAATCCAACGGTGGATCTTATAACCACACTTTAATCCCTTTAACCCACTTAACCCATCCCCCAACCCACGTAATAGAACAACCCAGCTACAAAGAAAACGCGAAGAGGAAGA
This sequence comes from Dryas drummondii, assembly GCA_003254865.1. Taxonomy (NCBI): domain Eukaryota; kingdom Viridiplantae; phylum Streptophyta; class Magnoliopsida; order Rosales; family Rosaceae; genus Dryas; species Dryas drummondii. Next base: position 333,799 of record QANW01013084.1, on the reverse strand, counting down.
GAGACGCGATGGGGAAGGGAAGATCGTGTTACGTGAAGAAGAAGAAAGACGCAGAACTTGAAGAAGCAGATCGCAGAGGCGGGCTCGCGATGGGCAAGGGAAGATCGTGTTTTGTTCACGATGGCTAAGAGGAGCTCGCGACGGAGAAACGTGGTGGGCTGTTCTTCGATTTGCGCTTTGACCGAAGCAACTCAGATTCGCCTCCATTTCACCATCTGTGTATGCTTCCAAATCTCATTCATTTGGGGGTTTTAGGGTTTACGATTTAGGGGTTTTTGAAACATGAATTTAAGTTAAATATTGCAATAGTAAGGATATGGTTTTTTGATTTGTATGATGGGGTTTTCTTGAAATATTTAGGATATGGTTTCAAACTGATTTGGGAAGGGGTTGGGGATTTGGGAATTTCGAAAAATCAAGTGATTTGGGGTTTTTTTTTTTCCTTGTAATTCTAATTTGGTTTGTTTTGTACAATTTATGCTTATTATTGAAAGAGTTGCTGCATTCTTTAAGTTCTAGTTCCACCGATTGGTTGTAATTTTTTTTTGTGTGTAGATTTTAGCAATTATAAAATGTCATTGCATAGAGTTGTCTCATTTTGGTCTTCTCATTGAATGATAAGCATTGATATAAGTGCATAATGGTAGCTGCTAAACAATGAAATTCACAATGTCTAACCGTAGTGGAAGCAGTAACAACAAAGTTCAACATAGGGCAAGACAACAACAATGTGTGTGTGGCAGTGTTTTGGAGTTGAAAATGTCTAAAACAGATAGGAATCCAAACCGTCTATTTTGGACATGCATGAATTGTGGGAAATTTATATGGGCTATTGAGAATTTAATTGATGAGGTTCATGAATTAACAATAAGATTGATGTAATTAAGCAAAAGTTTCGAACAATGAGAAATTTGAACGAAATTGTGATTCGATTATCTGCACAGGTAGCCCATATTTCAAGAAAAAATGTAGCACTTGAGGAAGAACTTCAAATGAGGAACCAAGCTAGATTTGGCTTTCTCATGAAAACTCTTGTACTACTTTTGATGTTTTTTATGTTCAAATTTACTTTGTTGTAATGTTTATTCATTTTGTAATAAAAACAAACTTGGTTGTGTTATTGCTTTAGAATGTGATATTCAAATCTTTACTTTTGTAATGGTTGTACGTATGAATGATGGCCATGTGTGTTCTAAAAATTTGACAATGTTCTTGGTAGAATGATTATTGCATAACACAGCAGCCACTTATAATATATATAGCATCCTCATTAGAATTTATTCCTACCATAGAAAACTGCAATCCAAGGTTGTCAATCCAAAACACGGTAGACATTCATCACACCACATTAACATAGACGTGAGCACTCTAGATCGTTATATATTATGAATTTTCCTTTTTACTTTATTGAAGCTATAATCATATTTATTCCAAATATAAAGCACTTATGTAGCATTTCAATTTTTAGTTAAGCAATTACAAGCATTATAAAGCTTAACTATATGGTTCCATGTTTTTTGGTTCTTGTTCCTCTTCCATGTACCACTAAAACTCACATTCTAGTCAATACACACACATAAATAAGGTCTTTTGTGTGATTGTGTCCCAACAATGAAGTCATAGCAATGTAGACATTCAATTACTATCATGCAATAATCAATAACTCACAAAAAATATCCTTAACCAAACCTAGAAAACATAGACAACCAAAACCCAGGTTACATTATTATTACTCACTGATTTCAAGATTTTATAATTACAATCAAAGCATTTCCTCATTGGTTACAGCTACCGAAATAATATTCCAAATGCATTCATTCACAGCCAAATCTCAAAATTCATGTCAAAGTTACATAAGGCATGAATGATGTCCCATAACCTTAATTAAAGAGTTACAATCACACCCTTCACATAAAGATGAGATGAAAAAAGAAACCCAGAAACTTAAAATAGTAAAATAAAGTTGAGGCACTTTGAATGGATAGCAGTAAAAGGAAAACACAACAGCCACTTATGGTCCCAAATGCAGCAGCCCATCATCCTGATAAAAAAAAAAGTACCATTACTAACAAAGGGATGAGCAAAGATCTTGGTCAGTTGAAGACCTACAACAAAATAAAAAATAACTCAAATCAACTAACAAAGTCTATGTTACCTCTGACGAAGAGTTATCATCATCCAAGGCCTCAACTTAAGAATCATTAAACTCTTGGGGATTGGAAGACCTATCAGAAAATATAAAAAAACTCAAATTGATCAAACCAATCACCTAAAATATACAAATAATGCACCAACAAAAAAATAAAACAGAAAAATAGCAAATGAAGAATTAGTGCCAAAAAGGTACAACTTCTTACCTATTTAATAGCAGTGGATAATTTCTTTTGTCATGAGACACTTCAGTTTTCCCACAACCATTATAATGCCTACCATTTTCACGTCGCTTTCCTTTCGACTTCTCTTTTCCTTTCTTATGTCTTTTTCCACTTCCTTTAAACTTAACTAGATCCGGTTCATTATAACTAGCAGCACAAGTAACACTCGGTCTATTAGAAACTCTAACACAAGAGCCACCACTACCAATGTTTAAGATGGTCTCAGTCCGGTCAATAATAGAATCCATGGCCTCACAAAATATTAGTCTTGCCTCATCATTTAAGATGGCCTTATCAATCACGTATGAGTATCGATGAAATAAGAATAAGGTACTACGTTTTTCAAGTAAGGATTTGTCAATATTTATCTCCACACCAGAGTTGTCCACCACAACATCATCTTTAGCAGATCTAGTCAATTTCCTCAAAATGTATTGATCCGGCAAGGTATGGAGTTGACGTACCTTCTGTAGAAATGATAAAATATGGCTGCATGGAATTCCTGCACGGAATTCCTGCACAATCGAACATCTGATAGCTACATGATGCAAAGTCCAGAGATTTGTCATACATAATCTCCCGGACTCTCCCACTATGATCATCCATGTAACTTTTATAAATGCAATTAGTGACACTCTCTCTAATAATCTCTATGTTATAGTTGTAACTCTCCCACAACTCATCTTGAAACTTATAAAAATATTTGCGTGTGTGAATGTCAGCCATTTGCTTTTCCATCTTAATAGGGCACTTAAGTCTAGGCTTCTTAGTGATATCAGAATGATCCACTATAACCTCATTTTGACGCTATAGTAAAAGTCCCCTATTGAATTGAATCATGAAGTCCACCAAAGAATTGGTCTTGGGCACATATACTTCAAAAAATGAGTGCCCACTTTTTGCTCGTCCACTACTAGACATGTCAGCTCTGAAAACATGGTTTTCATAGGCCGGCACCCATTTAAATCTAATTTCATATAGTGATTGCAGCCACTTATTTTCTTTTAACCCACTTTTTTCAAGAATATCTTTCCACCTTAAGTCAAACTCATCTCTAGTCTCTAATATCCAAACACAACGTCTGAAGTCATCCCAATAATCTGTATATTTGACCGTGTCAAGTTTCTTGGAGAATTTATTTAGAATATGCCAGCTACAATATCTGTGATATGTGTTGGGAAGAGTTTATGCAATTGCTTTTGTCATTGCTGAATCTCGATCAATAATGATCATCTTAGGAGCATGACCTACCATAAATTTTAAGAATTCTTTGAATAACCAATTGAATGAGTTCGTAGTCTCGTCACTCAAGAATGCCCCAGATAAAATGATTGTATGGCCATGATTGTTTACCCCCATCATTGGTGCGAATATCATCTTATACCGATTAGTGTTGTAGGTAGTGTTGAAAATAACCACATCAGTATAAAAACCATATGCTTTCCTAGAATTTGCATTTGACCAAAAACAATGAGTTATCTTTTGTTTGTCATCTGCTTCGATCTTGTAAGTGAATCCAGAATTTCTCTCTTGTTCCAATAGAAAATGGTTCCGTAACATGTTTCCATCGTGCCCCTTCAACCTAGCATATTTATCTCTGCGATAGTTGTACATATCTTGCATTGTACAACCAATGTTTTCAATTCCTCCTGATTGAACTCCAAAAATGTCAAATTGTTGATGAAAGGGTATGTTCACCATGCTTAGTTGTTCACTTAATGATTTTTGAGCACTTGAAAACCGACGACGAGACATCATCAAGTGGTGTCTTCGTGGGCTTAACAAGGCATGGGTGTGAGTCTCATCAAAGATGGTGACTACAAATCCATTTACTTTCGACTTCACAACTATTAATCTCGCTTTACAACTCTATCTTCCTACTCCACGATGCCTTTTTTTTCGGTACCTTTCAATTCTTTTGGGTCTTCTCCCTCTTTATTGAACACAAACTCCTTCATTGTGATCTCATTATCCTTACTCTTCTTAGTTGAGTGACTTCAAATGTCAAATCCAACATTTTGTGCATACCTAGTGTAATAGTGCTCAACTTCTTCCATTGTCTGAAATTGTTGACCTTTGAACGGCTTTAAGCCTTTAACTCATTGTTTTCTTGATGATTGGCATCACATATAAATGAATTTACTTATGACTCACTTTGCAATGGAGCTACCATCTCATTAGCTTCTACCATTACCATCTCATTAGCTTATACAACTACCATCTCATTAGCTTCTGCCATCATTGCGCATGCATTTTGAATTAAAACCCCAAAATTGTCACTCCCCGAACCCCAGGCACGTGCGGCACGTACTTTAAGGATTTCAAGAGTACAACGCCTGACTGTCTGGCATTGTATTGTCAAATTCCCTAAAATACGTAAGCCTTTTTAAATTTAAAACCATAATTTATTAAAAATATATTTTACTTGTGGAAGCCAAGGAGTGAAATTTTGAAAATTTCGCCGAAATTTTCTTTTTTTTGGGATCCCGAAATTTTATCACATAACCACAAAATTTCGGTAATATTTCGGCGAAATTTTTGAAATTTTGCCAAAATTTCGGACGAAATTTCGATCCCCCTTCAAGTGCATTTATGTGAAATTTCGACGAAATTTCGCTGTGAATATTGAAATTTGGTTGTACAGGCCGTACCTCATCACTCGGATCTTTCTCTCTTTTTCATCCACACACTTATATCTCACTTTGTTCTCTCTGTCTTCCCTGCGCAAAAGATTTCTCTCCCCTTGCCTCCTTCTCTGGCGTGCCTCTCTCTCTCTCTCTCTCTCTTTCTTCACTCTGCGATCTCCGCCTACGACAGCAGCCTCTTGCCTCCTTCGGCGTGACTCTCTCTCTCTTCACTCTGCGATCTCCGCCTTGCCTCCTTCTCTAGCGTGACTCCCTGCCGGCGAGACCCCTGCAAGGTTTGTAAGTTTTAATTTTCCAGAAAAAGAGATGGATAATGGATTTACTTTTATTTCAAACATCATACCCAGCCACTATTTTTTTTTTCTACTTTACTGCCACAGACTACTGCCTTTTGACATTAGTATGAAGGTAGAGAAGAAAAGCCTGATGCATATGTGTGCAAATACACATAATAAATTCTAGCTGCAGATATATTACTTCTGTAGTATACTTGTGCAAAGGTTGTGTATATATGCATGCATAAAAGATTGATATGTTATTATAGTTTGGGTACTGAAAAGACAGGAGGGCCATATTCTGAGAATAGTTGTAAGTTTGTAACTTGTAAGTAGTTTTCAAACAAATGATTTCGGTGACAAAAATTGGATTTGCAAAAAAAAAGTAGTGCATGATCACTTGTATTCTGTATGTCTAGACCTAAATGTCAGACTAAACATTCATGTATAGCGGATATATACATAATACAATTCTCAATTCAAATGAAAACTTGATATACATCATACATCATAGAAAAGAAAAGTTTTATTAGCTTGAGATGGTCTATCTTCTATTAGTCTTGGGTGTTCTAGAGATGGGACAATTCAGTAGTATATAATGTCTTTGCTTTTGGAGGTCTCATATATGGCTTCACTAATTAGCTGCTTTCTCTGTACGGAGATGGAACTTACTTTATTTTGTAGAAGATCATGCCACTCATATTCATATTATATATACTACAACCTTTCTTTTCCTACTTTACCGCCTTTCGAAGGTGGGGTAGTTTTTAATACAGAAAGCAAGAAAAGCAGGTTGAACTGCTAAAGTATATGCAAGTATGCAACTTGCTTGTAGTCTAGTACATGAATTGAAATTTGTTTTGTCAAAAAGCTTGATTTAGTTGATTACTTGATTCTATAATTTCTATTATCGATTTTATTCATATCAGTTTAAAACCAAATATGGCCCATTTGTTCGAGAAGAGAGTAGAAACCTAGAAAGGCTAGAATTCATAATATTCTACAAATTAATGAATTATACTGATTTTATCACCTTTTTTTATCACTTGTTTGGTAATATAATGATTATACAGCCACTTCTTAATTCTTATAGAAACAAATTTATTTATTTTATTTTATTTTGCTATGGCAGGGATTGTTGCTTCTTGTTCTATAACAAGGTTGAGGAGGCAATTAATCTTATCTAAAAAATGGATGATTTGTTTTATATAGAGTTGTATGGATGATTTGTTTTATCTAAGAGATGGATGAAGGTTAATAAAATAATAGAGTTGTTTTGTATATTTTGTTTTTCCAAAAATTTCCTATCAACATGTACTGATCTACCCATTTTCTTGTTTCACAGTTATTAATGTATATTTGATTGTGATTTTTCATATTTGATTGTGATTGTGTATTTATGTATATTTGATTGTGATTTTGCAAATTTGATTGTTATTTTGCATATTTGATTGTTATTATGATGATTGTGAATTTGTGATTGTGTATGTCTTTTGTTATTAGGTACTAATATGGACAGTGGAGGAAGAACACGTGATTCAGCTTGGAAGCATGCACTTCCAAATCCGGCTAGTAAACAAGGTTCAATATGCAAATATTGTGGCCTTGTAATGAAGGGTGGTGGAGTGACAAGATTGAAATACCACCTTGCAGGTATGAATCTTGGAAGCAATGTGAAACGTTGCACTAGTGTCCCACCAGAGGTGAAAAAACACATTGCAAACACCTTGAGATATAAACAACAACAAAGGAACAAGAAAACACAACAAATAGAAGAGATTCAAGTAGAACATCGTGGAGAAGGTCATATAAACTTGAGTGACAGTGACGACGACGATGATAATGATTATAATGATGATATGGGGCCTGAAGAGCGAAGAAATTTTCGAGCTGCAATTCGACAATCCAAAGCAGCACAATGGGATAGGGAACACCTACATAAAGTCCCGAATAGGGGACAAGGTTCTGGGTCTAGTAGTGGTTCACAGTTGAGAAGAGGATCAAGCATGAGGGAATCACAACCAACACCCCCAGTAGCACCAAGCCTCTACAAGTCATCTAAAGCACGCCAAAAGAGTGCTAAAAATCTCTTTTCTGGAGGGTCAATCAAAGAGAAGATGCAGGGCTTGATAGCCAAGTTCTTCATCTACGAAAATGTTCCTCCTTCAAAAGCAGCATCTCATCATTTCAAAAACTTGGTGATAGGATGTCAGCAGGCAGGAGAAGGAGTGGAACCTCCATCACCCTATCAGATACGGAATGTATATTTGGAAAAGGAATTTAATGAAATGCAAGAGCATGTCAACAACTTGAAGAAGGATTGGGCAACTTATGGTTGCACAATCATGTCCGATGGTTGGACAGGTCCAACCAAGTTGTCTATTATAAACTTCATGGCATACTCAAGAGGTAAGACTATATTCCTTAAGTCCGTTGATTCTTCAAATTGCATAAAGGATGCAAGATATATATATGGGCTACTGAAGGATGTAATGGAGGAGGTTGGACCGGACAATGTTGTTCAAGTTGTCACTGACAATGGTTCCGCATATGTCGCCGCAGGGAAGAAGTTAATGAAAAAATATAATGTGTACTGGACGTCGTGTGCGGCACATTGCATTGATCTCATGTTCGAAGAGATTGGGAAGAACTAGTCGGTTGCTAAGGTGATAAAAAAAGCTCAAAAGATCACAAATTTTATTTACAACCATAATTGGTTGTTGGCAAAGATGTGTGAGCTTTGTGGTGGAGATATTATTCGTCCTGGTCCCACCCAATTTGCTACCCACTATCTTGCATTGGATAGTTTGTATCGAAAGATGATTGGGTTGAAGCAATTGTTCACTTGTACTGATTGGGGCAATATCAACTTTCGGCGAGGAGAAGCAGGACAACAGGTGGAATCCATAGTACTTGATCACTCATTTTGGCAACAGGTGCTTAAGATTTGCAGTTTGTTAGAACCTCTATACCTAGTTTTACGTGTTGTCGATACAGAGGCGTATCCTACTATGGGATCCGTTTATGATCTGATGCGTCGTGTAAAGGAAGAATTATTACTTAAACACGGTGCACGGTGGGTGGTAAAAATCATCGATGATCGATGGTTTAAAACATTACAACACGATTTGCATGCAGCAGGTAACCTAAATATGTTTAATTTAAATTTAGTTCCGCATGTTTTTTCATTGATCTAAGTTATCTAACTTTAAATTATTGTTACTAAATATGTATTTCAATATTTACTTGATGTAGCCCACTATTTAAATCCTCACTACCAATATAAAGAAGGCGTGGAAATGATGGTGAACTTATTCAGGCTGTGCACAATGTATATTAAACATTGGATCCTTATTCAACATAAGTTGCCCAATTTGGAAATGAGGTGAAAATAACTTGCCATAATACTTTAGTTTACTTTGTGAAAATAACTTGCCATAACACTTTAAAAAATTTAATTGTCTTAAGTTTTATATTTTGATGGATATTGTATGATTTGTATCTAGCTAACTTATTTCAAAGATGCGAAGAGAATGTTCGGAGAGCGAGCTGCAATTGTCGCTAGATCAAAAATGTCTCCTAGTGTGTATACACGGTACTTTTATTAGTTGGATCAATTGAATGGTTGAACTTACAATCATAATTTTGTACAATTCAAGTGAATGGTGGATCATGTATGGGACTGATGCGCCTACTGTAAGAAAATTAGCCATCAAAGTTCTTTCACAAACGGCGTCATCATCCGCTTGTGAAAGAAACTGGAGCACTTTCGCTCTCATACACACCTAGCAAAGAAACAGGCTTTCATATAGTAGGTTAGAGAAGATGGTCTATTGCTACTATAATATGAAGCTTGCAATTCGAGACAAACAAGCTGAGGAAGAACGCGTCAACAACTATGATCTGCTGGATATGTTTGAAAATTGTATAGGGGATGATGATGCAGAGGAAAACCAGCTTTATCAGTGGATCAGGCCCATCCATCTAGATGATGACGCAGGCAATCCAGATCCTGATGTTGCAGCCCAAGCACGCCAAGAAGGTATTAATGTGGAAAGAGTTCTTAATGAGGAGGTGGGCCCTACTGAGAGTTTTGAGGAACTTATGCGAGGTCCAATAAATCGCAACGAAAATGTTCCCACTGATCCTTCTCGATCAGGCAACTCTGACACAGGATCAAACACACCTACCAACAGTGGAAGTAGAGGTGGTGGTGAAGGTGGTAGAAATGAAGATAACACTAGAGATGATCAATACGATATCATTCGATTTACTAGCGAAGAAAACTACACCCATGCAACACAAGATGAGGATCATGGGAGTAGGCGTGCAGGACGGGGAATTTGTGCCATTAGAAAGGACTACAATCGTAGGAAAAGAGGTAATGTGGGTATGATACCAGAAGAAGAGGATTTGTTATCCACCACTTTTGGTTCTATGGGAGTAGCAGATGATAATTACAATTATGGGCAAAACCCTCCAATAGTCTACCCACCATATCCCTTTTACTTAGGTGAATCTAGCAGTAGCTCTTCAAATGAGTATGGCTATGGGCAAATCCCACCACAAATACCACCTCCTGATCCATACGGTTGGCATGTTGGGAATTATATGCAAAGTTATGCTGGAGATGTATCTTGGGGTGATTATTCTTCGCAATTCACCTACTCTGGACATGATGATACTGAAGATAGCGAAAATTTTGAACCTGCTAGGAACTCTATGTGGTATTGAATACTTATTTAATTCATGATTTAAAATTGTAATATAAATCAATTTGAGGTGTTATTTATATAATTATTAATTAGTGACCCATTTTTTTAACAGTATTTACCACCAGCGCACATTATATTTATCTTATATCACATAAAACCTACTATATAATTTGGTTTCTTCAATGTTTTTTATCAATATAATAGATAATATATTAAATAAGCATATGGTCAAGTTTTATTCAAAATTTTTGTATTTTGATAGCAATTTCCGTCGTTTTTATCTAATTTTGTTGAAATCAAAATTTTAATCGAAATTTCCACGAAAATTTCCATCGAAAATTTCCTCGAAACCGAAATTTTACTCCTTGGTAGAAGCTAATATTTAAAGAAATACAATTTAATGAGCCAAAATAAAAACAATTAATATTTATTCTTCAACTGGGGTCCCACTGCCTTGTCCGCTCCTCGCCAAATCCTCAACTCAATTCAACTGCAAATCAACTCCTGCACCGTGAAATGGTGCACCGAGTTACACAACAAACCCGGTAAGCTGTGAAGCTCGTATGAGTGCAACCCAAAATATAAAGAAACTTAATACATTTTCCATTGGACATTTAACCACATTTCTCACTTTCAGTATTCAAGCAACAATATGGATCCATTTCGGCAACTCAAGCCGATTCTTTAACACTCAAAATCAATCACAGTCATCACACGTTACAATTAGCAAAACTCAATAGCATTCCACAATAATCTAGTTATTCAATTAATAACAAAATCATCAGTATATCAGTCCTTAACATCAATGGTATTCAACTAAAGCACATTCCAAAATTATAGATTGTCCAAGTAATAGCAAAACATCACCAATCCAATTCTCAATATTCAGTTATGGAAATATTAATTAGGTCAATGTACCAACATAAATTAAATTCTTTTAATCCACCAAAGAGATCAAATATAGTCTCATAACGAAATCAATAAATTCAATAAACCACTTTCATTTCAATAGGTTCCATAAACTAACATAATTTATTTTTAATTTAACCATGTTCACTAACCAAGGTACCTAATTATACAATTATTCAGTTAAGTACAAGGATTATCTCAACAATTCAAAACCAATTCACCACATTATTATATTTGGGAACTTGGAAGATAAGCACACATATATTGACCCAATTTAAACAACAACATCACCAATTCAATCTGCAACGCACAATGATCTAATTAAATTACTCAGCAGCAAATCAATCTGTATTCCTTTATAAATTAAATAACATCCGGACATTATCAATCAAATGGGCAATCCATATAGTGCATTAACAGCACAAAAACGTCATCAGAACAAATTCTGGAGTTTGTCCATTTACGTCAATATGCCAAACAATGTAAAACCTATTCGCTCCTCACAATCATCATTTCAATTTATCCCATTTAGGTAATTAAGAACAAAATATTCTTAGAATTTCCAATCTGATTATTTCTGAATTGTATTTAATTGAGCCACTGAACGACCGAAACGGGCGGCCGCCACCACGCACGGTGGCTGCCCCGCCCCAAAAAACACAAAAACATCAACGAAAAAACTACTAAAAGGACCTGGAAATGTTCCTGGGACCTCAATTGAGCGGAATCGAGTCAAACAACCATTAACCCGCCACCAAAATTGGTGGTTCTGATGGTGGCAGCGGCGAGACAAACCTAGAAATACCCAAAATCAACTCCTAATAATCCTAATTGCACAATAGAACCTTCAAGTGCAAAAAAACAACTCGAATTCGAGTCCAATTTCAAAAAATTCGAAATAGGCATAAATCCTAAAATCGAATTTCCAATTTCTCAAAATTGGACGGGCCCACTTTAGGGGAAAGATTACCCATACCTCAAGGATCAATTCTCGTAATTGGGTCGACGGTCAAAAGTTGCTGGAAATGGCCGAAAATGGTGGTTGGCTTAGCTTCCCGAGCTTATTGCTCCGTCGTAGAACATCGTCTAGACGAACAGAGACCATGGCTGGACTCACCATGACGAGGGGAATAAAGCCCAGTAGGTCCGGTGTCACGTCTTGGCTGGAAAAAATCAAATCGTCGGTGGTGGCTCTGTTTCTGTTTTGCATCGTTACGTCGTCGAGGGTTGGTGGCGAGGTACAAGACTGGGCTGGGGAGGATGACCGGCACAAGGGCTGCACGTCGACGACCTTGGGTCGCCGAGAAACTGGCCGGAAAAACTAGCCCAGCTTGCTAGTGTCGCGGGAGGGAGAGTGCAGAGATAGAGAAAGTGTGAACTTGGGGGAGGGTGGTTGGTGTCAGGGTGCTCGCCGGAGGTCGAAGTCGACGGTGGATGGGAGGGGGGGTGTGTGAGCGGGGAGGAAGGTTCGAGAGAGATAAAGTGAAGTCAGGGAGAGAGAGAAAAATCAGAAGAGTGAGAGAGAGATGTGATTTGGGTTTTTAAAAACCATGTAAGTAAAAATTACAAATATGCCCTCGACTTTGAACGTCTATAAAACTCAAACCGTAACTCCAATTTATGCATGCTTCGTGTCTACGAACTCGTGGACTCGAGACCTATCCAACGTGCCCAAAGTCAAAGACGAAAGCCCAATAATTTTAAAAGTCAAGTTTTGAGTCAAACCAAATTATAAACATTAATTAAAAAAAATTAAACATTTTTAAAAACTATAACTCTCCAACAATTCATGTAAAAACAAGGTAAATTATAAAGAAAATTTGAATTTTCTAGGATATTACAAAAATCTAAGAATAAAACCCTAAATAAATTGAATACAGGGAGCTATCCAATCCATCTGGTGTTCATGATTTCAGATTCATATAATTTAGAAACATTATAGAATGTCTGTTTTATAGGTGTAATAAAAACTGATGGAGAATCTCAATAATATTGTAATATGTAATTATGTACAGGGGGAAAGGTGTAATAAAAATTGATTTTATAGTAAAGTTCACCCTCCCAAATACAGCTAGAAGTTGTTCACTTTCATTTCTTTCTTCCTTTTTTCCCCTTAATTTTTACTCAAACATGTCTTAGAGTCTATTAGTCCTAGTTAATCTTGCAATATTTAACAGCAAAAAATGCAGCAACTCTTCGAGAACTTAAAGGATGCAGCAACTCTTTTTGATATTTCGAAATTCCCAAATCCCCAACCTTAACTCTTGAATCAGTTTGAAACCATATCTTAAATATTTCAAGAAAACCTCATCATACAAATCAAAAAACCAAGAAGAATATACCTGAAACTTGTCGCGAGGCTCCCTTCCCCGTCGTGAGCTTCCCTGCTTCTTCTTCTTCTTCGCGAGCTAGCTTAGTCCCATGGTGATGGTGAAGTCGAGTTGGATCTCTTTGCCGGGAATGGGTTAAGTGCTGGGAACTTAATTAAAATTGGCCTATATGGGTTAAAGTGTGGGTTATAAGATCCACTGTTGGATCTCATTAAAAGAGATCCAACGACCAGAAAGGCAGTCCCGCAATTAGCCTTATATGCATGATATATATATAATTAAGATTATTCATTGATAATTTGAGAAATTGAAATCAAGTGACATGAACTTGTAACCTTAATTACTATTGAAGGTCAATAGATTATTAATCAACCCACCGATTATTTTTTGGTGAATGAGTGAAATTAGAACTTTCCATGATAAATTGTCTATCACTTGTTGTAATTAAAAGAACTTAACAAACATTTAGGGTTTTAAAGTATTAAGAATGAGCTAATCCAATTTATGAATTTGAGATGTTAATAGTTGTGCTTATATATTCAAATGTACTAATAAGAATTTGAATAACAATTATTACTTATCATGCATACTTTATTATGACATGCATGAGCATTGAAATTATTAGATTGTTGATACTAATGAATTTCAAGTGTTTTAACCTCTAATTTGAGATGAAGGGTCATGTTTTGATTGACCTTGGGTTCGATCCTCTAAACCACTAGTGGGATATTAACCTAGTTGTACTATGTGTTTGATTAAGGATGTTAGGTTTTGATCACATGCTTTCTAGCCTTTGAGGATCAAATTTGAAGACGTCTTGTTATTTGCCTCCTACATTATTTAGTAGGGATTTGCGGGGGTAGTTGATAAAGAAAAAATTATCGATTAGGTTTAATTATTTTGAATTGTTGCAAGTATTGGTTTTGCTTCTTCGAGCCCATGGTACACTTGCATACATGAATTACATGCACATAATTTATCATGTGACATATTGAATATTTATGTACATGCATCATAATGTTATTAATATAATATGTGATTAAATGTCTAATGCTAACATATTTATAGTACTATGATTGAAATGCTACTGAGTGGTTAGCATATATTGATTGTTAGTAACCCTTGTTAGGGTTTATGGTTTCTGATTGTGTTTGAAAATAAATTGTTTAAATAAAATAGTTTTATTGGAAAACTTTACTTCTGTACAACCTATGGAGTATGGACTCATGTGAAAAACATTTTTGGGTCAGTTGAGTAAAAGATCAGTTGTTTTGGTGATGCTCACCCCCACAATTATTGTTGCAGAGAATGTTGAGGAGAAGAGCGAAGGGGAAATGACTGTAGGCAATTTAGAAGACAGTTTGTTTTCTGTTTGAATTGTAAATTAACCATTTTTGTGAATTTAAATATTATTATATTTTTTCATTAGTTTTCTTTCACTGTTATTTCATTTATATGTTGCTAATTTTATCTCTGATCCAACTATGTTTCAAAACAAATGGCTTAACTTATTCTAAGGGTTTTGGGAATATAACACTTGATGAGTTGTAATCTTGAAATCCTTATAATAGGTGCTATGTAGTTTCCAAGACGTTACACCTAGTACATAAATAATTTGAGATCAATCATCTACTTCGTTGTGATGATATAACAAGCTAGTGCTAATATCAAAGCATGTGTGCCCAATATGTGATCCATTAATCAGGAATATTCTAGGAAATAAGTGGAATAGGTCTCCTGATTCTAAAAACTTTAGAATGCTATCTT
The DNA here is from genome assembly GCA_003254865.1 of Dryas drummondii. Classification (NCBI taxonomy): domain Eukaryota; kingdom Viridiplantae; phylum Streptophyta; class Magnoliopsida; order Rosales; family Rosaceae; genus Dryas; species Dryas drummondii. The sequence continues at coordinate 318,783 of QANW01013084.1, read as the reverse complement.
ATACCTTAATTTTCATGGACATTACATGCATTATGCAAAATAAGTCATATACTATTATTGTGACGCATGAAATTCTTCATTACCCTTATAATTAAATAATTAAGTATTTACTAAAATTTAAAATAAATTGGCTTTTAAGGCATACATCTATTTCCTTGAAGCACAAGCTGGTTTTTTGGGGTTTGAGCTCCACTACATCACTCGAGGGTGACCCTTGTTTCATGTTGCTCTGATTCCTTACTTTTCATGCAAGGAGTCAACCATGGTCTCATATTTTGTGCGCCTTACTTTTTTGACTTGGTCTCAACTCATTCTTAGACTCACTTGATCGAGTTATTTCCCCCCATATTTATTATATTTGTATTATTAATACTAAATTATATTACAATAGAGTATTATTACAAATACTACAATTAACAGTTTGAGTACCAAATTATATTACTAAATATTATTATTACAATTTTTCACGTAGCCAACACCCAAGAAAAACTAGGTATCCCCATAGCACATTCTTCTTGTGTCAAGCCATTGAAATTTCACCCGCCATTTCTCGAATACGATTGAACAAGTTAGGTATGCTCACAGATCAGTTGATCTTACTACAATAAGAAACCAACCCTTTATTAGATTTGTGTTTGAACCAAAATTTTGCCCATAGGCTAAAATATATTTAGGTTGCATTCTGACAGTTATAGTGAGTTTGGGTTGAGATCATATAATAGAATCCTTGTGTGGTCTGGATTAAAATGTATTTAGGCCATGATTTCAGGCTGTCAAGCCACAATCTTAGGCCGTCACTAAGTTTAAGCCACGATTTTAGGGTCGAGTTACAACACTCAAGCCGCCATTAAATTTGGGCTGCAATTTCAGGTCGAATTCTAATACTCAGGCCATCACTAAATTTAGGCCGTAGCCCGACGGCCAAATAGAGTCAGAAAATGGGATTTTAGATAATTTTTATAATTATCTTGATTCAAGCTAGTTTAGGCCGACCTCTTTTTCGACTCAATTAAGAAGTTAATTAATATTTAGGTTGAATGTGCTTACGGTCATCGACCACATGGATGACCGTATATGCATATCAACCTCACTTAATTGATGGTTGTAGACAAACTTGATTGTGGCCAAGCTATTCCAACTGAGCAAGCGAGCAACCTATGTTGACAATGAAGTTTCGACCGCAGTCTGTAGAAGTGATTCAAGAGTATCATGAAAGTCCATTCAGTGCCCAAGGACAATGAGCCATGGCCGACATCCTAATTATGAGCTTCCATATTTATTACCAAGATCGTACTCAGAATTTAATGTCAAAGATTTTATCTCCAAGCCCATCATGGGAAGAGTTTGGATATTTCTTAGAGACCAAGTGAAGATAAGGATCTTATTTCATCAAATCTCTGAGAGTCTTTGAGGCCAAGTAATGGCCCGGCCCAATAGGGTTGTCATTGAACCCTATAAATACAAGTAGTTGGAGAAGCACAAGAAGAAGAAAACCCCTCAAAAAATCAATCAATCAACAAGATTATCACCAAATATCATTCAAGCTTTTCAAGCTTCCTAGTTATCATAATTTAGTTTTAGTTTCACTTTAATTTGTAATAGTTGTTCTTGAGGTATTGAAGTTAATCCCATGATTAAGCTCATGAACTTATTAGGATTTTAGTTTTTTATTTTCAAGTAGTTTGTAGATTGTTCTTGAGGAGATCTCATAGTTTTCCTCAAGGGTTTAATGGTTTCAGAATGTTTGGTTTTTCAATGGATTTCTTAGTATTAATATGAGTATGATCTTTAATTTGCATATCGTTAACTATGTTTATTTTCCGCACGAAATTAGTTTTATTGCTTTCTTTATCGCTTTCGTAGTTTAGAATAGTATTAGATTTTTGCACTTTTATTGTTCACACTCGTATTATTTCTATTAAATCTTTAGAATTACCTTTGTTTTTATTGCACTTTTACTTTTCCAGCATCTACTTGTTTATTTTTCTTTTTATTTTCATCAAATTCACATCCATCATCCATACGTCCATAATCACCCACTAAATCACTTCTATTTCATCACGCCCTCCCAAAAGTCCTTGCATCATCAAGGCAGTGAGAACCTTTGTGACCGATATCTCGTTTCTTCCTCGGTCCACGATCATTTGACCGAAAGTCAGATTTACGCACAAAATTTACAATTGTAAGCTCGGTATGCAGTCACGTATTGGCATGTCCAACGCATACAAGAAGGACACAGTTTCCTTGATCCGCGGCCTAGTCGACACGTGGCCGTAGAGATTTTGAGGCAAACAATTTGAAAAAAGGATTTAGTGACTCACTATATGTATGTTATTTTCAAACTCAATCATACTTACCACAAATCTATCATACCCAACAATCTTCTACTTGGGTTTACATGTCCATAATGTTTTTTGTTAGGGCAATTTCTTGCAATAATTGTAAATTAGTTCCATATATTTTATGTTCCTCTTTTCTTTTTAATTAGCCATATTTCTCTTTAGTCTGCGTAATTTGCTAATTTTTTAGCAAGGAATTAAAATGACGATAATGAGTATAGATCTTTTTATGGCAGGAAATGAGGTTTTATTGATAAAGGTTTATTACACAAACACCCGCTGAAGTTTTTCGTGTTTTCACATACACCCCCTAAAGTTTCAAAAATTACAGCGAGACCTCATGAGGTTTTAAATCGTTTTCACATAACCTCTTATGTTAAAATTTCGTCCAAAAATATCTCCAAATGACAAATTTAACCTTAAGGTTCATTTACACTAAAACCCCCCCGAGGTTTATCATATTTTCACAAAACCCTCCAAAGTTTTAGCCTTTTTTATGTTACCCCTTAGTCACAAACATAAGTATACAATCTTGTAAATACTAAAATAATATTTTATGAAGTAAAAATAATGTTTCTCAATAATAATATATATATTTTTTACATATTAAAAAATATTGTTTTTGAAATTAAACTATTGCAATTTATTTGTCTTAATATATATATTTATGAACATATGAATTATTTTTCTAGAATATCACAATCAAATAAATGAGTTTTTTTTCGACAATAATTATTTATACATGAAATAAATGGATTATTTAGCAAATAATTGAATTACAATAAAAGAAACACTTATTTTAAAATTTAGCAATATTTCCATACAAGCAAAATAAGATTTAGCAATATTTAAAAATTTAAAAATCGGTAACTTTTTTTCAAGATGTAGGTTATTTTGGTATTTTACCATTTTTGTCATACTTGTTTATGATTAAAGGGTTATGTGAGAATGTGTTGAAACTTCAGGAACTCTTTTGTAAATGAGTTAAAACCTCATGTGGTGTTTGTGTAAATTTTGAAATCTTAGGGAGTTATGTGAAAACATGATAAACCTCAGGGGGTGTGTATGTAAATAACAATAAGGTGAAACTTGTCATTTAGAAATGTTTTTATGATGACGTCATCAATTTTTTTGACAAAATTTTAACGGAAGAGATTATATGAAAACAGTTTAAAACCTCAGGAGGTCTCGTTGTAATTTTTGAAACTTTAAGGGGTATATGTGAAAATATTAAAAACCTCAGAAGATGTTTGTGTAATTAACTTTATTGATAATATAAAAAATTTGAGAAGGCTTTGGGGGGAGTAATGTAGCTTTAGACTCGAGAATGATATTTTTATCCCACATGATAAAATTGGTTTAGAAACTTAAAAAAAAAAAAAAGTTGGAGTATTAAATCAAGGAAAATTTTCAAGTGCGGACATTTGCACTTGAATCGGAACGATTAAATCAAAATTTGGATACCAAATTTATATAAAAAAAAAAAAACATAAGAAAAAACATAAAATATATTTTTTATATTTAATCTGAAAAATTTATGAAATTACACTTAAAAAATTCTGACAAAGGCGATGAAGAGAGAAAAACAAAAAAAAAAGTCATGTGGTGGAAAATACAAGAAATGGGTGGTTTAGGGAGGGCCCTCCGCAATGAATGCCGTTGTTTCCGCATTATTTCACAGTCAGCTTTTCCGTAATCCCTGCAAAGTCCCACCCTCCACTATAAATACTAATTAGGGGGTTAACAGTGGGTGTGTTGTACGTTGTACAGTTACTTGTACTATAGTAGAGCCAGGGGAGGCAGCCATAGGTACAGTGAAGCGTGAAGAGCACATGGCCTTTCGGGCCTATCTCCATCGCTATAAATACCGGAGAGCCCCACACTACTCCTCCTCCACCTCCTTTATTACTTGTCAAACTTCTCACTTGTTCTCGACACACCCATTTGAATATCCACCCCTTTTCTCATTTTTGTCACGTGTCCTTTCGCCTTTTCTCTCGATCTTTCTCTCATGGCGGAGGAGCTAGCGAGTGAAGTCGTCACTGCTCCTACTGCTCCTACTGCTCCAATTCGTCGCGTCCTCCTCATCTCCGCTGGTGCCAGTCACTCTGTTGCTCTTCTCTGTAAGCTTCTTCTTTCTCTCTCTTCTGCTAATTTTGCTTCCATTTATACATATATATGCTAATGGCGTTTGAGTTGATTGCTTTAGATTCAGTCCAGTTGCTAGTTATTGTTTTTGAAAGCATCTTTAGTCTCACAGTGCAAATCTTATATGTGTATATGTTGATCGGACATATAATGATTTTGTTCCATTAATGTAAAGCTGGAAATGTTGTATGTTCTTGGGGACGAGGAGAGGATGGACAGTTAGGCCATGGTGATGCTGAAGATCGACTTTCACCTACACATTTGAGTGCATTGGATGGCCATGAAATAGTATCTGTTACATGTGGAGCTGATCATACAACTGCTTACTCTGACTCACTTTTGGAAGTCTATAGTTGGGGATGGTCTGTTCTTTCTCTTCCAACTCTATCTTTTGAATTTTTTTGTTTCATATTTCGGCTTTTCTTAAAACTTTACTCATACACTATCTTTTGAGAACTACAGCAATTATTATTATTTTTTCAATCATCTGTTTTTCACATTGATATGAACATCTTCAACCACATTTTCTAGGCACCAGTGTTCAAATTCCCATTTCTGTTTTGTTTCACTCTTTCTATCTTTTTTTGTTTTTGTTTGGAATAGTTGATTCATGCCATAATTGTTTATTTACACATCATTTGGATGATTTTGTTCATTACTAATGGAAATGTAAGTAAGTTCTGTGTTATTTATGGTTTTGAGGTTGAATAAATCTTATGGAGCAATGAGAGGTGTGAACAGAAGTTTTATTGTAATTAATGTTGGCTGTATGCATTTGTATTGTAATAAGGGCCTCATCCAGTTAAGTGTTTGCTTGCTTTCTTGTAGCTTCATAAGTATCTAGTGTTTTACTAATTTTCCAGGGGTGACTTTGGGAGGTTGGGTCATGGTAACTCTAGTGACTTGTTTACACCTCAGCCAATAAAGGCATTACATAGTGTGAGGATAAGGCAAATTGCTTGTGGGGACAGCCATTGTTTGGCAGTAACGATGGAAGGTGAGGTGCAAAGGTTAGTTGTCTTCCGTAAACTCTCTCCCCCTCCTCTCCTCCCTTTCTTAATTTTATTGTTTGAACAGTAACTTGACTTTTAAGTAAAAATGTCGATAAAAGATTGACTCCCCGAAAGTGCTTGCCTTGGATTTTGATATTAAGGCATCTCCTATACAGTATTTCTCTCTGTCCCCGTTTCCTTTATCTTTTCCACACCTTTTGAACCGGAGAAAAATCATCCAAGTGTTATACAGATACCTAATGAAATGAATGGAGTAAAATAAGGTTGTTTAGGAACTAGTAGCACCACCTGGAACACCCCCAACCCCAACAGCACCAAACATGCTATTTAATCTTGAGGGCTACTATTTGAACACCCCTCTTCCTCTCACTACACACCCCTTTTTCTTTTTAATTTATTCAGTTTCTCAATACACACCCGTAAAATTCTTAAAATATCTTCATTACACAAGAAGAAAAAAAACCAAAACCCAGCACAGCCCCTTACCCCACTGCCTTCCGCCACTGTTTCCTGTGGGTTGACCACCAGTGACAGTGGCGGCGGGCGGTGGGGTTGGGGTCGGGACTTGCGGTGGTTAGGTGGGTTGTCCTTTATGGTCATTTGGGTTTGGGCTAAAATTGTAATTCACTAAATAAAAGAAAGGGGTGTGTAATGAGAGAAAAATGGGTGTTCATATAGCAATTCTCTTAATCTGGAACCACTCCCATTTGCTATGTTCAATTGGCTGAGTAAAGCTTGATTGCCAAATTGAATAACTTTTCACTCTATTAATTGAGCTCCTATTCTAGGTAATTAAGTGATTGATCATATGATGGCATAAATAACCACGTCACACATTCTAGTTAGAGAAACATAAGATAATTTCTTGAAAATACAGGCTCCTTTATTGTCTAGCTGGCTTCCCATGCTACACTGATAAATGATAGTACATGCTTTTTGATAACACAATAGTTTTTATTTAATATGTCGTATTGGATCTAGCTTCAGTTTTTATGTACCAGAACAGTACTGACTAAACTATCTTGTAAATTAATATGCCCCAATGCCCTGCTGTGAAAAATTATAACTCAACTAAATTACTTACCTTTTTGGTAGTAATTTAGCTGACCATGGTGGGTAGCAGTTGTGTTTTATCATGTTTTGACAATTTTATTCCAAAAACTAGGGGATGAGTTTTTTTATTTTTAATTTATTTTTGGTACGCATTTGGTTGAAGTTGGGGGAGGAATCAAAATGGTCAGCTTGGTCTTGGTACCACAGAGGACTCTCTTGTGCCACAGAAGATTCAAGCATTTCAGGTATTGTAGGTTACACCGTTCTTTTTAACGCATTCACTTTGATGATCCTCCACTCTTGCCTGTGTTTGTATTAATATCAAAGCTGACATTGAATGATATACATTATGCAATCTTTATTGATAATGATGTCATTCCCATGAGGGTAGATACTAGAGTCCATGAAAGTTTCAGAAGCATCAGGTGAGAGATATGCTTTTGTAATGAGAGTATTGAATATCCAATGACTACTGAAAGTATACCAAACCAAACCTTTCATCCAAAGAAAATTGGGAAAGCATAGAAAGCACAGAAGTCAAGCAGATTCAGCCAAAAAAAGCACTAGAGATTGCTTCTTCTTAATGTTGATGAGTTATATCTTTAAAAATTCCTAAGTGCATTAATGTGGGTCATATTATTCATGTGCTAGTGGCTCTATAAAAGGGCTACTTTGTAATCTTTGAAATTAAGTGAATAGTGAAAGAAATCTTGTTGTGTGTGAAGCACAAGTTGACTTGGAGTGATTCCAAGCCACCTTTGGTGAGATGCCAAAGGCCATTGTGAAGCCGGAATTTTTCTATTTTGTATTGGAGTGATTCCAATACACCTTTGGTGCAATGCCAAAGACTGGAATGAGTCCGGATCTCTCTCTTCTCTTCCTACTCTTACTATCATCCTACATCATTAATGCTTATGTATCCTATAAAAAATAAAACAAAGAACTTTACTATTTGTTATTTTGGTTTATGCATACCTCCTTGAAATGGTTTAGGCAGTGACTTTCTTGTATGTTGTTGCAGGGAGAACCTATCAAAATGGTTGCTGCTGGTGCTGAACATACTGCTGCTGTCACAGAAGATGGGTCACTTTATGGATGGGGCTGGGGCCGATATGGCAACTTGGGCCTAGGTGACAGAAATGATCGCTTAGTCCCGGAGAAGGTTTCTATTGTTAATGTATGTTAAAATTCTGGTATTTTTTACTTCATTCTATTTGTAGCCATCTTCTACGGGATTGAGTACTGACAAATTCTTTTTTTTTTTTTTTTTTTGTGATGAGAAACAAAATATTATTAGCCGTAAATTAGTACAAAAAAAAATGGAAATTATTAAGCATTCCTGAATGAAATGAATGACCCATCAATTAAAATAAGGAATCACTAATATGAGAGAGGAGCTTAAATTTGGTGATGCTAAGTAAAGAAAAATGGCCAAGGTAAAATTCTGGTGGGGTAGGTTAAAAAAGACACAAAAAATTGGACATTAAAGCAAAAAACTTGTTAAGTCCTTTTCACCCTGCTTTAGGACTCAGTTAATGAAGTCCTCATGTGATGATTTTGTTCTGAACCCTCACAGGTTATAGTTGGAGGCTAATTAATTTGTTTATTTATTTTTAATAAGCTCCTCTCATCATTTGATTGAAAACAAACAATCCTCATTATTTGATTGAAAAAAAAAAAAAAAAAGATTCCTCAATGCTTTTGATGCTAGATTCTTATATGCCATTATCTTTCAAATTTTACTTGGTCCAAATCCCTCTATTGCCTTTGCTTCTTGATTGCATTAAACATCAACTTGCTACTTTAAAAAAATGCAGAGTGAGAAGATGGTTATGGTTGCATGCGGATGGCGGCACACAATATCTGTTTCCTCATCAGGTCAATTGTACACATATGGGTGGAGCAAATATGGTCAACTAGGACATGGCGATTTTGACGATCACCTTGTTCCGCACAAGCTAGAAGCCTTGAGTGACAAATTTATTTCTGAGGTGATCTCTTAGCTTTTACATTGAAACATAATGTTTTCCTTATTTAATTTAAGATGTAAGGGATTTTGATACTAGTTTTGAGTTACAAGTTTCCTGCCTTGTCAAAATTGACTTGATATGCATTGTTTGCTCATCTCTTTTGGAGTCCAATGGTTGTCTGTCATGGTATCAAAACCCTAATTTCATGGGGTTTGAGTTTGAAATCTATCATCTCCATTCCCCAAGAATTTGTTAATTTGCAAGTTATATGGTGGGGCTGCATCAATATTTTAGTCTCTGTCTGCCTCTCTATGTGCAGTTCAAAACTGTACATGAGGGAGGGTGTTAACTTTATATATGATGTTTGGCTCATTCCCTAACTACTTATGCTTTTGGGGTCCACTGGTTGTCTAATAGTGAATCTAACAAAAAAATAATAAAAAATGAAAAAAAAAAAAAAAAACTGTTGGAAACATTTCTTCAGAGATGGATTCTGGCTTTGAATAAATTTCAGATGAGTCATATTCTTTTATGTCCATTTGGTGAATTGTATAGAATACTCAGGTATATAATACATTTGTCGTACATGTGGTTGGCATAAACATGTATCAATTATTTCAAAGGGCATCTAGTCAATTGAGTTGACATCTTTGCTCAATTACGGATTGTGGGATCTTCTATATGGTCAGTATTTAAGGATGTGGTATGCCTGTAAACACATTTTCCTTTGATTGCCTCTCGAATATGCAGATTCTGTGTTACGTTACATATGCCTTGCAAGACAACTCATTAGAAATTATTATATTACTTGCTAAACAATTTTGATGACATTGGAAGTGCAAATAATTTTTTTTAAATTGACCTCTTGAATTTTATCATTCTAAAAACTAGTTTTTGATCAGAGTTGAACGGTGTCCGTATCAAAATTTGCAGCACTGGCAGTTCTGTATTATAGGGTCATACTGCAAGAACGGGCTAAATAAACATATATAGAATGAAGGGTAACGGAATGGTTTGGACAGCAGGACTTGATTGATTGGAAATTAAATCTGCAGGATGCCTTTGTAAATTAACACATTTCCTCAGTATTATAGTTTAATAAGAAATAGATAATTAGTAAAGAGGTGACTGTTCTGCTGTAGAAGATATTCCATTTTGCTTTTGATTCATTGGAGATCCAATGGGTCTTTGGGCCACACAATGAGAGGTAACCATCTCCCATCACATAAACCCTCCAACCTTGATGAAGGTGGGAATCAACTCCATGTCCTTCTACCACAACAAGAGACTTTGCCAGCTGGTTTAGATGGCATCTACATCGGAGATATTCTTTTCATGAGCTTCCTTCTGTTTTGTATCACAACCTAGCAGAATACCCTGTGTAGTTTGCAGATCAAGAGATAAAGTGACCATATACCATTCCAACATTCTGGCCTTTTCCAAATAAGAAAAGTAAAGCAATACCAAGGAATTCTAATGGGAAATAGGCTATTGGAGACTGCCAAAAGATTTCCTTTTATTTATCTTCATCATCTTTTTGGTAGGCTCAAGCGTGCACTTCATTAACTGTCAAACCTTCAGTAGGGTTTGTTTCGCAGAATGGGATTTGAGGAATCCCATACCCATATCCATTACCATTCCAAGAGCTTTTAGAAATCCATGTAATGCAGCATTCTCATTTGATGTGATAAAAATTTGTTGGTTTACCACTATTCACAAAAGCTTAAGCTATTATGATGTGGGCCAACAATTGTTTTTGTATTCTAACACTCCTCACGTGTGGGTCTCTCTCCATTAGAGCCCAACATGGGGAATTCAACTTATATTGGGATGATGTAATTACAGGGATTCTATCTCCTGCTTTAATACCGTGATAAAGTTTGTTGGTTTACCACTATTCTCAAAAGCTTAAGCTAATAGGATGTGGGCCAACAATTGTTTTTATATTCTAACTAATGCAGGAATCAAGTATAGAATATAATAAATAAGACCATCCAAGTTCCAAGCACCACATGAAGAGTCTTTATAATTAATAGATGCAATTAACGCATTTAATTTAGGTCCATTGTTTTGGAGTCATATTTTCATTGTTATGAGTCTCTTTATGTTCGATGATCAATCTATTAGTTATCATAAGTTATGTCTGTTAGAATTCCTAATTGCAATAACTTGGGGTCTTTTAATGATTCATGTACTAATGCTCTATAAAAGGGCTACTTTGTAAAATTAGATAGTGGTGAAAGAAGTCAAAGTTTCTGCTTGTGTGTGAAGCACAAGTTGACTTGGAGTGATTCCAGGCCACCTTTGGTGTGATGACAGAGCGGAGTGAGTCCGAATCTCTCTTCTCTTCCTTACTCTTACTATTGTCCTCAATCACTAACATTCGGAAAGGTTGTGAGTAGAAATGGTATCATTAGGATACCAAATGAATTTTATTGTCATGATCATTATTATAAAGTTGAAACTAGGACATGGGAATGGGAAACTGATCTCCTCTTTCGGGAATGCAAACTTTCGTTATACTAATTAGATATGATGGATGTAATTGTTACTTTTTAGTCCTTTGTGTTAAAACTTTCTTGATCTTACCAGACATCAGGTGGTTGGAGGCATACTATGGCACTCACATCTGATGGAAAACTTTATGGCTGGGGTTGGAATAAGGTTGTTGGTTTCTGTTCCCTTAATTTTCACCTTTAACTAATTTTTCTGGTTCATGAATAATTATTGCTTAGATGAAAATGGGCCTTGCAAAATGTTTTTGGTATAATTTTGCATTATTTTTCTCACCAAACATAAACTCAAATTCATACGACGCAGTTGATGCCTTTTTTTTCTTTATATTTTCTGTTGGCCATTGGAAACTTTTATACCTTTTTATTTCCCTCCTTTTAAGCTTCTACTTTGTTTACTTCGTCTTATTAGCAATTAATTTTCCTCATTTCCCTTCTGTTTAGTTATTTACCATTTTCTATTTCATGTACAGTTTGGACAAGTTGGCGTTGGTGACAATGTCGATCACTGTTCCCCTGTGCAAGTTAAATTTCCCCATGAGCAGGTACATTCTTATTACTGTAGCTCCCCAAAATTAGTTAAGATAGGCCATGACATTGATATTCAGTTTTGTAGAGATTATCTTCCTTTGACTTCTGATATGAGAGAATTGTTTTATGTTCTAATGGTATGCATCTTTCACTTGGCAGAAAGTAGTTCAAATATCTTGTGGATGGAGACACACACTTGCTGTTACTGAAAAACAAAATGTGTTTTCGTGGGGAAGAGGTACAAATGGACAGCTTGGGCATGGGGAATCAGTTGACCGGTAATTACATCTGGATAAATGAATGTTTCTTCACCATGTTAGAATATAAGATAATTGTTAGACCACATCCTAATAGTTTAAGCTTTTCGGAAAAATGGTAAAGCAACAAACTTTACCAATCTAATTGTCACTGTGCTCTTTTTCTTTGATGCATGCATAAGAAGTTGCAGGTGTGAGTTTTATAAATGTTTTGATAACTTATAGGTTCCTAAATTACCACATTTAGCAGCCAATAAATTGGCACTATGTGTGATATACACACACACACACACACACACACATAGAGAGAGAGAGAGAGAGAGAGAGAGAGAGAGAGAGAGAGAGAGAGAGAGAGAGAGAGAGAGAGTGATAAATTCCCCTTAAAAAATGGGTCATGTGCATGGCACATAATGAAATTTGACAGAAAATCAAATAGAATGGATGGTAAGGACCACGTTAACACACAAAAAAAGAAGTTCCAAGGGGTAATGTGAGTCAATATTTTTTAGAGGCAAAGTGCCAAATGGGTCAAAGTTTAGGGGGTGCAGATGTAATTTTCCCTAGTTTAAATCTATAAGAGGGCTATTAGAAAGCATGCTTTAACGTAAGTGTTGGTGTGATCCATAGGCATATAATCAAGGGTTCTTTATAAGATATTATGAAGTTCTCCAGAAGAAATAGGAAGCTGTTATGAAGTTTGTCCAATGACATGCCTTCCTTTTGTGCCTCATTTGATGAGCATAATCCTTCAATTCTTGATTATTTGAAAAAATAAATAGTGATTATAAATCCATAGCCATACAATCAAGGGTTCTTTATAAGATCTTATGAAGTTCTCCAGAAGAAATAGGAAGCGGTTATGCAGTTTGTCCAATGACATGCCTTCCTTTTACCTCATTCGATGAGCAGATCCTTCAATTCTTAATTATTTGTTCCAGGAAGAATCTAGGATCAATCTTTGTTGCAGTAATAATCTTGGTCCTGCTTATTCTTATTTGTTTCTGATAATTGTCATGCATTTTTGTATCCTATCATAGATAGATGAAATTAGACATGGATACTATTACCAACGATGTAAACAAACGCAAGTACTGGTCTGGTAATTATGGTAAAAGATGCCCAAAGGGAGGGCATCTGTTACTAGTGATTTCAGGGGTGTATTTGTCCGATATAGTTCTAGATTGTAGGGCAGCACTTAGATGGATTTTGCTTTATGAGGCATAAGCTTCTATGTTTTTCTTTTTGATCTTTTCTCTTAAATAATTATTGGATATCTTGTCCATTGCGTGTATTGCTTTGAGTTTTGATCAATAAAAAGTATCTTTCTTCTAAAAAAAAATTATGGTAGCGGTATGTAGTGGTTCTTGCTTGTGAATTAAGATTTCTCTTTTCAGTAATCATATCTTGCAAGCATGAGTCTAAGCATGCCCTATTTGGGTTCATCCAGGTTGAATTAGGCTATTTTTCATGTTACTTCCTGCTTTGCTTTCACTCTCTTTTGTTGTGAAACTGAAACTAGATTCGATTAAACATTTTTTTTCATTCTGAAGTCTCAAACTGATGATGTACATTTTGGACTGAAGGAATGTTCCGAAGATTATAGAGTCTTTGAGTGTTGATGGATCTAGCGGGCAACAGATAGAATCTTCTAAAGTTGATCCATCATTAGGTGCTGTATTCCCCTCATTTCCTTGAAAAGTGCTTTTTGCTATTCTTTTTGCACTTATGTTCTGTTTCCCTTGAACAGGGAGAACTTGGGTGTCACCATCAGAGAGATATGCAGTTGTTCCTGATGAAACTGTAAGTTTGTGCCCCCATAAGTCTTTGCCACCCGAGTGCATAAGCCAACAAAAAGCTAAGGGCATGTTTGGTTCTACATTCAAAATCAGTTTTTTATGTTTTAGAATCATGAAAAAAGTGCAAAAGCCAAGTGCAGAAAGTTGCAGCTGAACGAGTTTCCAAAAACTGTTTGCCCAACAATTTTCAGAAATCAAGTATGAAAACATAAAATATCTATCTGTTCAGTTTTTAATTCAAAAATTATGAAACTATTAAACAACTGGAAACTACCATTTTAAAAACCTTTTTATTTTTTTTAAACTTCATTTAAAAACAGTTTTTGGAATTTCAGCCAAACTTGCCCTACAAGTATACCATTAGAACCTTTTAGGTTTGTACAAAGTATTTTGACAAAGAAACTGCCAATGTTTTATGCAATTATTATTTGTGAAGAGGTTCTCTACTTTTATTACTTGTTTTCTCCTAAAAAAGTTGTTTGTTTTGTTTTGTTTTGTTTTTATACTCTTTTAGTAGGGTGAAATGGACCGATACCTTTAGCTTGATAAACTTGATAATTGACTTGGTTGATTCTGCAGGTCCGAGGTCAAACATCTGTTGCAGTCAAGGGTAATGGAAATGATGTAAGTGTTCCGGAAACCGATGTTAAACGCATACGGTTTTGACTCTCTGGGAACACACTTGAACATATGCTTCATGAACAAGACCTATCCTCCTGGCTGCTAAATTACTGCAATGCATGTGCCCTCATCTCCCCTGCTTGTAAATCCATTCCACCTTTGGAAACACAGTGCATGTATTCAACTTCTATGCATGTAGACGGAATGCCAAACCCTTGTTGGCTTTAACTATTTTTTCTTTTATGGGAAGCATCCTACTGTTATGGGTTTCCACTTACAAGATTTTGCTCATATTACGTTATTATTGAGGTCCTTTTAAGAAAAGTAAGGTATGTGTCTCTTGCCAAACAGTTTTGCGTGTTATGTTGTCAGTTTGATATGTCAAGCCCACAATATTAGAATGCTCTTGCTCTGGGTTTTGTTATTGTATCAACATTAGAGTCTGGCATGTTATGTTTCATAGTTAGTGTGAACAAAAGCCCAGATGCATTGTCAAGATGTGAGCATTTGGGCATGGACGTATCTGGATCCATTTGATGCCATGATGCGATTGAGAAGGTTTAGTAAGCTTGTGATATGTAGCTTTATATTGGGGTCATGATTAAACTCTTAAGCAGACTTGACTCATGGGGTAGTAAGGTACATGTTTAAATAGTTTGGTCTTGGTTTAGTGCTAGCTCAATGTCGTAGAGAAGCTTCACTAGGTACATTTTTTTGGTTACGCTGGTTAGTTACATTCTGCAAAAGAAACAGATTTTATTGTCTTATAAATTTAATTTTCATATTTTTGAGGGGCAAAAGTTAAACTCGGGAAAAACTGAGGGTAACGAAGCAAAATAGTGGGATATCAATGCATTAATTACCCGAAGTTAACTATGGTTAGCTCACCGGGCCAAGAAAAAAAAAACTATGGTTAGCTCATATAATATATGTGATCTTTAGAGGACGGTAGCAAACTAGTAATGGAATAAATGTTCTTTTTTTTTTTTGCCACTGTAATGGAAGAAATGTTCACCTAATAGATTTAAGGAAAAAGTTTAGCAAAATGACTTTTAACTATATTTTTGTCGGAGTTGAAGATGCATTTAATTTGTTTCAATTAAAGACTATAACTTTTTATTTAACTCAATTAAGGTTCTTTGGTCAAAAATTGATCACATGCTAAGCACGTGACCAATGACCAATTTTAAGGGCAAAAAATGTCTCTTTACTTAAAATATACTTTAAAAGGTCAAATTTCACTTTTGTTCTTGTAGTTTAGGCTAAATTTTATTTGGTCTTTGTAATTTCATTTGTCTGATTTTGGTCCAGTCCTTTATTTTACAAATCATTGCAATTTAAGGACATATTAGCATTTTCATTCATGAAATTGTAAAATTCGTTATGTTTTTTGTCATGTATTTTACAAACCATTAAAATTTTAGTTATGTATTTCAAAATTCGTTAACAATTCAATTATGAATTAAACAAATTAATGGATGCAAATTGTAATGTATTCTTGAATTACAATAATTTGTAAAGTACATGATCAAAATTAGAACAATTGAAATTCATGAACTAAAGTGAAACTTAGCCCAAACTACAGGGACTAAAAGTGAACTTTAATCTTAAAAAATTTAAAAATAATTTTGGAAAAAACTAAAGGAAAAACAAAAAAGAGGTGCAGAAACCTCCCCCACCCCACCCTACCTCCCTCTCTGGCCATTGTCAGGCCCCCACCGCCGGTGACCTATCCTTCGTGTCGGCAACCCCCTCTCCCCGCGTCGGCCTCTCCTCTCTGCTATATCTATCTCTTCCTCTCCTAAAATCGAATGTTGATTCCTTTGCTCATCTCATTTCCTGTCTTTTTTTATGTCTTTGTGCATCTTTCTGGATGATGAACCCCTGTTTAAAGATGAGTGGATCAGATCTCTCTCTCTCTCTCTCTCTCTCTCTCTCTCTCTCTCTCTCTCTCTCTCCCCCGCTCTCTCTCTCATAAACATCATCACCCATTTACAACACTTCTTATATACGCATATATATATATGACTATGAGACTTAGATAAGAAAGAAAATAAATTGATATACAAAACACTTGTTTCTATGAAGACCAAAATTACCAAAGAGGCAGAGATTGATTGATAGTCTAATCATCATTCATTTGTCACTAAGTTCATCTTCAATGCCATTAACAGTCATCCTAGTAGACACTTGATTAGCCTACTTGACAATCTTCTCAGCCTCTCTGGTGATCTTCTCTTCCTCTTTCATTGCCTTCTTTAGCATCCTTTCCTGGTAAATAAATCAAACTGAAATTCTTTCACAGAGCCTGATTGGTAAATTTTCACAAGGGCGATGTTGAAGTCCAACACATCCTGAGGCCCAAAATGTTTTAGCAACAAATCAGTAAATAAGGACCTGTCCTTGGGGTAGTGTGGAAGATACCAATGCCACCAAGCCATGGCATCCCCGACAAAGTGCATCGCCGCAATCGTCACCTTCTTGGAATCAGGGACGTTATAATGGTCAAAATACTGGTCAGCTTTGGTTAACTAGTCCATGGAGTCCTCACCCGAAAAGCGGTCAAGCTCAAGACGCATGTGTCGCATTGTGGGTTGTAAAGAATCAACATGAGAAGTATGGTAGGGACCAAAAGGGTGCAGAGGTGGAGGGTATGGGTAAGGGTAAGGCAAAGGACCATGGACCATAGGAAAATTGGACGAGGGTTGAGACGGTAAGGGTGGCAGACCTAAGGAGGAAGGGAAAAGAGTTGTGGGTGGGTCATCACTGGGTCGGGTTTAGGGAAAAAAAGGAAGGCACGAAGGGTGAGGTGGAGCGCCCGACATGGGAGGAGGAAAAACGTACCCATTGAGAATCGAAGGGAAAGTGGAGGAGGAAGAAAGAGGATCGGACACAGGGGCAAGAGAGGGTGGGGAGATCTGAGAGGGAGGCAAGGTTTGGGGAAGAGAAACAGTAGTGGAAAAGGCTACATCAGAAGTAGATGCGCTAGAGGAAGGCAGGGGCAGGGGAACAGTGGTAGCGGTGGCAACGACAGCGGCGTAAGACGGTGAAGAAGTGATCGGCGGTGGAGCAGAGGCAAGGACCAATGACCCAAGCAGGTGCTTAAGATCCTCCATCAGAGTCTTCTGGAGGTCGTCTTGCTTGGAGGACAAATTGTTGATCAGACCTCGAAGCTCCAAAAAATTTGACGCAGTTTGCTCTTTATGGACTTGGAAATCAAATTCAGCTGTGGAAAGCTCAGGTGCCGCTTGCTTCTTTGAGGGTCCCATCTTGGTAGGCTCTGATACCAAAATGGTGGGTTCTTGCAAAGAAAAGACAAGGAAATTGCAGAAAGGAAATATTATTTAATTATCTCATATCCCTTACAAGCCAAAACTTTCCTATATATAAGAAGCAGTGAAAACATCACATGATGTGCACCTCTGCCATATCAGCAAGAGCTTGCAATTCTCTACTATCACTACCACAGTAAATACATAAAAGAGAAATAATCAAACTAACAAGCAATTAACAACATATAACCATTAGTCCAGTATAGTGTCTCATCATCTGTCTATGAAAAACTACCCAAATCTGACAAAAGCTCATCGATATTGCTGCAATCAATGGTGGTGACGGCGAATCCCTGGAAGAATTACAAGAACCATGAAGAAGAAAATGACCCAGATTTTAATTACGATTTAGAGCGACACTTCTTGTCTGAGTTCTGTTTGGATGGGGAGATGGAGAGGAAGAGAGAGATCCGGTAAAGGGTGGAGGGCGGGGTGGGGGAGTGAGTTGTTGGCCCAGAGGGATGGGTCGAGTGTGGTGGGGGCTTGTCGATGGCCAGAGAGGGGAAGGAAGTGGGGTCGGGGTGGTGAGGGTCGAAGGTGGGCTGGGGCGGGGAGAGTCTAGGGTCAAGTGTGGGAGGTTTCTGTACTTTTTTGTTTTGTTGTTGTTTTTTTTTTTTTTTAGTTATTTTTTAAAATTTTTTTAGAATTTTTTTTTTATGTTCAAAATGAAAAATATCCTGATCGGTCGGCCTACATGCAAAAGCACAGTGATAGGCCGGTTCACTTTAATAAGACGAGCGCTCGGCATAGTCACCATGAAAGGAATATATCCTATAAACAATTTTTAAGTGTGGAAGCATGATGAATTTTCAATTTTAATCACACATTCTCTTAATGACTCTTGAAAAATTAGAAATAAATAAGAGGATAAAAAATTACCTTGGATGACGATCTTGGGTAGAACCTAAGAATTACACATATCCATGGGAACGTCTTCTTTCCATATCCATCTTTATGATTTAGCTCCACCAAGAGGATGAACACACTTCTAGCTAGAGGCTTAAGATCACAAGTGTGATTTCTCTAAAGCTAGTTCACACCAAGTGTGAGAGAATAAAAAATGAAAAGAAAATGTTGATCTTGACTACTAGATCATCACCTTTTCATAGTATGGGTTTAAGGATATGGCTATTGAGATGGGTTCATCAAGACCCATTTCTTTCTCTCAAGCTTTCATGGAGAGATAGAGAGAATAAAAAAGATGCAAAAGGGAGGAGGTAAAGGCTGCTTTTCCCCTTAGGGTTTCGGCCAAGCCCTTCCTCTCCCTTATAATGTGATGGCTTAATTAATCCAAGCCATCCAATCTTTCTTCTTTCCCATCCTTTAATCTTGTTCATTCATCTTTAATGAACAAAACTAGTATTTTCATTACTGCCCCAAGCTCTTTAATATTATGTGGCTTACAACATGTGTTACATGAAAGTCAAATGTCTTTTAACTATCACGATATGTCTAATGACTTAAGAAAAGATTATGTTAAGTGACTATGTCAAATTAATCACTTGACTTATGAGCTTACTAATTGTCCTCATCAATTAGTAAGTCATTAGAGCTTCATGGTCCCCATTAGTATCTCACAGTTAAGTGAGCTCACACTAGAGCAATACTAGGATAGGTGACCTACTCGGAATTGTCAATTTCAGTCTTAAGCAATACCAACTATTAGGATAATTGCGATCAATAATCGAACATATTGATCCTCTGTATCATCATTTCCTTTTGGTCTCCCATATAGTTGTATGTGTGTGACCATTTAAGTTCTTATTCGATTTGACAGTAGGATCACAATTAATCTAGAAACGCTTTCTAATTAATTGTTCTTTAAACTCTACAGACCACATTGAAGCATAGCCACGATTTATGGCCCCAAAACCAAATAGAATCTAGCCTTGAACCTATTCAGTTATGATAATAATACAGTACGGTCATGAGTATGGAACTAGTCAAAACTCATTACAGAATATAATTACATATGTGACTATAATGCTCTGGCCAGAGACTTTACGAGTCTTTCTATCTTGAGACTTCTCATTTTTTACGGAAGGTGAGAAATTCTATGTTGCATATTCACATGTCTCCATATGTGTGTCAATGCACCCCACGTACACATGTAACCAATGCCTGATTGTGTTGGTCATTTTGTGCAGTCAAAGTACACTGAGCTCACACACAAGACATCGATAGTGGTGTCTCAGGTCTGATGACTAATCAGTATCTATCATAACCACATAGTTCCTATTTGACATATCGTAAAGCTCCATCTAGAATTCTCTGTTCAGTGGACGTGTTTCTAAGCATGCGCCCACATACCCGTTCCAGTGTCCCTAACATATGGTATGAGATTCCCTAAACTTATTGAAATGTTAATGTCCAATTAACACTTCCTTCATCAACTAGAAATGTTTAGGAATCTAAGAATCCGATAACATAAATCTCAATGGCCTTCAAGCTCATCATGTTTCTTCTATTAGACTTCCATGAATGCATTCATTCACTTACACGATGATCCTAGAGTTTCAGTGTAGTGAATAATGCTTATGCCCTGATTAATGTGAAATTCACATTAATCGAAATATCTCTCGAGTCACTTCATCCAAACCTCTTTAATTAACCAATTATCATTGGTTTTAGGGCATATTTCCAACACACCGAGTGCTCGGTAAAAAGCCACTGTGCGCTCAGAAATTGCCACTGTCTGACAATGACAATCATTGTTACTGTGTGACAGTAGCTATTTAGATTGCAAAAACATCTTATAAATGACCACTGTTAGGTAGTAGCAATGATTGTCACTGTTAGCAATCATTGTTACTGTGTGACAGTAGCTATTTAGATTGTAAAAACATCTTATAAATGGTCACTGTTAGGTAGTAGCAATGATTGTCACTGTATGACAATGGCAATTTGCCCATTTAAAAAAAAAAAAATCTCATCGAGTGTTCGGCGCAGAAAATACGATACAAAACATGATATGAGATTTATTTGTACAAAGTGGATCTATGCATCAGTCCAACTTTTTAGGTGAGTTTGTTTATTATTAAGAGCTGTAAAATGAACTTTAGAGTTATTTACTTTTATTTTTATTATTTATAAAATTATTCTTTTAGTTAATATTTTTTAACTTTTTTTAATTAATTTTTATGCAAAAAAAAGTTTTTGTCCCTAAAATTGGTCACGTGTTTAGCATATGATCAATTTTTGACAAAAAAACCCTTACTTAAGACAAATGGAACTGAAATACCTTTAGTGGATTTTTTGTATCTAGGTATGGCCCAAGTTACTTTTATCTATTCTAACAAGGTCTTTGGGCAATAGGTATCTCTGTTTGTGCTTTAGTATTTCTGAGTTTGTGTAAAATTGTTAAAATTTATATAAGATATATATGGTGTTTATGTTGTGTGTGTGTGTGTGTGTGTGTGAGAGAGAGAAGAGAGAGAGNAGTGGTGGGCTGGGGGCTGGGGGCTGGGGTGGGGGGCTAGATGGTGGAGTTTTTTTTTTTTTAACTAATATTGTCATTTATTGTCTTTTAATATTGGTTTAAAATTGTCATTTCATAAATTAAATGGAAGTGTGTTTAGTGATAGAAGAATGAGTGTTTAAATAGCAACCATTATTCAGTCTTTAGATGCCCAGTCCATCACTCCTCCCTTGAATTAAGTTCCTTAGATAAGCACTTTGGTAATTGTGCATTAAAGTTAAGGTAGTGAGCAAAAAAAATGGAGTCATGTTCTTTTGACACCTAATCATTACCTCATGCTATGTTTCTAGTATTAATTAAGTAGAATTTGTAGGTTTTTGTTAGTTTTTTTTTTTTTAAGGTTTAAGAAGTATAAATGAGAGATTGAGTTAAATACTTAAATGGGTCCAAATTGGAGAAGAAACAGATTATAAATAGAGGAATGAAATGAAGAAGCCTTACTAAAAAAGGCACAAGAACAAAATTAGCCTATCTTGGAGTACACTAAAGCTTATCATGGAACCCCTTTTCACGCACAAGTTACAAGCACGTACAAGGCCAGCGCAAGACACACAAGCAAACCACAAAATGAACATTAAATGGAAGTGTGTTTAGTGATAGAAGAATGAGTGTTCAAATAGCAACCATTATTCAGTCTTTAGATGCCCTGTTCATCACTCCTCCCTTGAATTAAGTTCCTTAGATAAGCACGTTGGTAATTGTGCATTAAAGTTAAGGTAGTGAGCAAAAAAAAATGGAGTCATGTTCTTTTGACACCTAATCATTACCTCATGCTATGTTTCTAGTATTAATTAAGTAGAATTTGTAGGTTTTTGTTAGTTTTTTTCTTATTTTTTTTTTATTTTAGGTTTAAGAAGTATAAATGAGAGATTGAGTTAAATACTTAAATGGGTCCAAATTGGAGAAGAAACAGACTATAAATAGAGGAATGAAATGAAGAAGCCTCACTAAAAAAGGCACAAGAACAAAATTAGCCTATCTTGGAGTACACTAAAGCTTATCATGGAACCCCTTTTCACGCACAAGTTACAAGCACGTACAAGGCTAGCGCAAGACACACAAGCAAACCACAAAATGAGCCTAAGGAAGGCAGCCCACAAGCATAAGGATGGGTCATACATAACAATATTATTTACAGGGCGCGTAATAAAATAATGATAGTTGCATCTATATTTCTTTCCTTGCACGCCAAGTAAACCACAAAATGAGCCTAAGGAAGGCAGCCTGCAAGCACAAGGATGGGCCATATGTAACAATATTATTTACAGGGCGCGTAGTAAAAATAATGACAGTTGCATGTACATTTATTTCCTTGCACGCCAAGTATGCTTGCTAATCAAGTAGCTTGCGTAATACGCAGCCCTTGCCCCCCCTTCTACTTGCTTGTCGTGCACTTCAAGCTTCCTAGATCCTTACTACATCTTCATTCAATCATTCCATTCCATGATTCAGAAATTCAAGAATTGAGATGAGAGCTAGAGAGAAAAGAAGGAGAATGAAGAAGAGGAGCCTAGACGCCACCCTAGCTGTTGTCGACCACCTTCTTGGGTTATTTAATTCTTTCTCTTTTTTGTTGTTTTTATTATTTCTTTATATTCTTTATGACTTAGTTTACTTGACATCTTAAAGTGAGGATGAAACCTTAATCAATGATAAACCATAATTTTGTGATAGAACACTTAGTGGCCAATCAAAGATCATGCATGCATAACAATAAATTGCTTAGTGTTAAATTCTTAATCTTTGCATAAAAGACATCTTAGATTGTTTGCCTCTTATGACTCATCACCCTAGGTTGCATACATCTAGCTACTTTTGGGGATTGGTGTGAAACAATCAAAGACATTCATCTCACATGCTCTACATGACAATTGTCTTGGGATTAGGTTTTGTAGATGTAGGGGGCGCAGATCACCTATGATTTAATTACATGTTTTTTTTGTTTCACAGAGCTTAATGACTCTATACATGGGAAACAACTCTAGGTAGTTGACCGTAGCCAAAGGAGAACATGTATAGTTAATTGGTTATAAGAAATAATCAAAGCCCTAAGTTCATGCCTAAGGGAACACAATATGTTGAACATTTACCAATAGTAACTAAACTTAGTTGGTAGATGACAATGTTACTAGTCACTAGTTAAATCTATTTGGTAAATGACAGTTTCCACTAGTATATCATCAAAACTTATCTGGTAGGCAAAACTTTAATACTTAGTGACACTGAGAGGAGATACACTGTACGTACAAGAGAAAGAGATATGACAATAGCGGTCCATTGTTTGTGGGTGTGGAGACACTATCTACTTAGATCTTAGTTTGTTGTGAGGAAAGATAACATTGCCACCAGGTACTTTTAGTCACAAAAGAAACTCTCTCTTAAGCATGCTAACTTGCAAGATTTCCTATTAGAGTTCGACTACAAGTAAGAGTACAAGCAGGGGAGTTCCAACTTTTTTTGTAGATGCGCTTAGTCAGAAAGTTGAGTTGGCTTTATTAGTCAAACCTCAGAGTCCTCTTCCAAAGAAGGTGAAAGAAGGACTATTACACGATCCCCAGGCTAAGAGTTTGGTACCACTTGTCAAGGATATTATGGCTTCGGGAGGATTCGTTGTATACAACAAGGAAGTGGCTCTATATTCCCAGATGGGTGTCACGATTCCATATGGGCAGGGCATCTAGGCACTCATTAAAATTTGGCAATGATGAGCAATGCTTATTACTGGTTGTAAATGAGTGAAGACGTGGACACATATATATGTGAGAACATGCCTTGTGTGTCGCAAGACAAGGTGGAGTAGAAACATCCTAGAGGCTTGCTGGAGCCATTCCCCGTCCTTTCAGTACATGTCTACCCAAGTGTGATGAGTGCAGTTTTATCTTGGTAGTGGTTTATCGATTCACCAAGCACACGACCTTTATTCTAGCGCCACCAGATTGTAAAGTACGCTTGTTCCTTAAGTATGTGGTGAAGTATTAGAGAGTTCTAAAGAATATTGTTAACGATTGAGACCCGTAATTCACAGGGAAATTTTGGACAAAACTCTTTGAACTTTTTGGCTCATAGTTCAAATTTTTCTACTAGCTTACAAGATCCTTACGGATCAGCCTCGGCATTGGGTGGATGTCCGTGGCACAATGCGTTGTGATGAGCACACGCAATAACTCGGTTACGAGGAAGATAGCATGCGCGGGACATGCTCGGCTTGGTTTGGTTTGCTAAGAAGTTGGGCTAGTAGCATTTGATTAATGTTACGCATATGTGAGCATGGGGCAGCAGGTGGCGTGTTTGTGGTGGCTTGTATAAAGGGGTAAGGTGGCTTATGCGTGTGGCAGCAACCTTAATTGCTTAATGGTGAAGCAAGCCTTGCTTAATTGAATGGGCAGCAACCTTTGGGACTTGCTGGACGCAAGCAGGGAGCTGATACAAGCGTCACAAGCATGCAGCTCATGGAGGCACCTCATGTAAGCAGCTCATGCAGGTAGCACAAGAAGTCAACCCCTGCACGCATCCCAAGCAAGTAGGTAATGCAAGCAGCTGAAGAAGGCAGCTCTTGCATGCAAACCAAGCAAGTAGCTGAAGCAGGCAGCTGAAGTAGGCAGCTCATACATGCAGGTGATGCAGCAGCCCTGAAGACTTCATGGCTAAGGATAGCCTTGGAACTTGCAGCAGCGTTGGGACTTGCAGCAACCATTGAGATATGCTAAAGGCAGCAAGCCTTAGTGGAGCTGCTAAGCAAGCAACCTGAGGGGATGAAGTGGGCGGCAGCCACTTGAGTGCATTGGCTAGTTGATAGACAGCAAGTTGGCTGGTCCCTTTACTTAAGCTTGAAAAGAGGCAAGCTTAGAGAGTTAGAGAAATCAGTTGTGCAAACTGATTTGTAAGAAAGAGAACACAGTTTTGAGAGTGTGTATTCTTTGATCCTTTGTGAGCAATAAAGGTTGGGAATAGAGTTCCTGTAAACAATAATTGTGCATGCTCCTATCTTTGTGTTTCACTTATACTTGTGAGGGAGAAGGCTGAGAGTGTGAGTGCATCACACTGCCATAACAAGGGTAGTTTGTGAGGATTTAGAGATCGAAAATTTGCCCCTGTTACAGTTGGTATCAGAGCCTAAGTTGGCTTAATCTCGAGTTGGTTTTGGTGGTCAAACGATGGTCGGAAGTAGCGACAATCTGATGGAGCGACTTACACTACTCGAGAACTTTGTTGGCACTCCGCTGGCTGATGATGCTCGCAATTTGGCAACGCAGTGCTATGCATTGAAGGATAAAAATGTTGCCTTACGCGAGAAGTTGAGTTTGTTTGGGGAGCAGACAAACGCCAGGTGCACATCTATTGTTGAGGACATGGAGTCCTTGGCAGAGATAATCAAACATAACTTCAAAGAGGTTGAAGATGATGTTGCCTTGCTGAAGAAGGCCATGCTGGGTCAGACAGGCGGAGCGGAATCCATGTCAAAGATCAAGGTGCCTGAGCCTAAGCAATTTAATGGTGAGCGGAATGCAAAGGATCTTGAGAACTTCCTTTGGGACATCGAGCAGTACTTCAAGGCTGATGCTAGTGCTGGTCGTGCAGTGATTGAGACATGGGATGTCTTGAGGAAAGAATTGAGGGATCAATTCCTCCCTGCCAACACAACGTGGATTGCAAGGGAGTCCCTCAAGAATCTGAGGCATACAAGCATGGTACGGGGGTATGTGAAAGAATTTAGTTCTTTAATGCTTGATATCAAAAATATGTCCGAGGAAGACAAGCTTTTCAATTTCATGTCTGGCTTGCAATCTTGGGCACAAGCGGAGTTGAGAAGGCAAGGAGTGCGAGACTTGCCTACTGCAATCTCAGTGGCTGAAGGGTTAGTTGACTTCAAAACGGAAAACCCTTCTTCGGACAAGAAGAAGGGAAACGATGGAAAGAAGGACAGCGGAAAGGCTCCTTATTCCAAGAAGGGTTCATGGAGCAAGAACAAAGATTGGAAGAAGCGAGAGGGTCTGGACAAGTCCAAGTCTGGTGGGAATTCTAGTACAAGTGGTACAAAGCCTACTGGATGCTTCCTTTGTAATGGTCCTCATCGAGTGAAGGATATGCCCTCGGAACTTCCTAAACAACTTCCTCCTCGACACGCCATTGATCACAAGATTGAGTTGATCCCTGGTGGAAGACCCCCTGCACAAGCTCCTTACAGAATGGCGCCTCCTGAATTGGCGGAGCTTAAAAAACAATTGAACGAGTTGTTGGATTCTGGTCTCCTTCAACCATCAAAAGCTCCCTATGGTGCCCCGGTTTTGTTTCAAAAGAAATCAGATGGATCCATGAGAATGTGTGTGGACTATTGTGCCTTGAACAAAGTCACAATAAAAAATAAGTATCCTATTCCGAATGTGTCGAATTTGTTTGATCGATTGTCCAAGGCCTCTTACTTCACGAAGTTGGATTTGCGTTCGGGTTATTGGCAGGTGCGCATTGCTGAAGGAGATGAAGCGAAGACTACTTGTGTTACGAGGTACGGCTCGTATGAGTTTCTTGTAATGCCGTTTGGGTTAACCAACGCCCCGGCTACTTTTTGCAATCTAATGAACGATGTCCTTTATGAGTATTTGGATTCGTTTGTTGTGGTTTACTTGGATGACATAGTTAGCTAAAGTGATTGTTGGGAGAATCACTTGAAGCACCTTCGGTTGGTTTTCTTGCGACTTAAAGATTATCAACTCTATGTAAAAAAGGAGAAGTGCCAGTTTTGTTGCCAAGAAATCATGTTCTTGGGGCACTGGATTAGCAAAGGCATGATACTGATGGATGAGAAGAAAGTGAAGGCCATCCTTGACCGGCCTGCACCTACTAAGGTACCAGATTTGAGATCATTTCTTGGCTTGGCAAATTATTATCGGCGGTTTATTAAAGATTATTCAAGGAAGGTGAATCCCTTGACTGATTTGCTGTAGAAAGATAACAAATGGTGCTGGACAGAAAAGTGTGAAGCAGCGTTTGAGAAAGTGAAGCAAGTAGTAGCTACGGAACCTATCCTTAGGCTGCTTGACTTCGAGTTGCCTTTCGAAGTTCACACAGATGCTTCAGACTGAGCACTTGCAGGGGTGCTGGTCCAAGAAGGACATCCTATTGCCTTTGAGAGCCGAAAGCTGAAGGATGCCGAGCAGCGATATTCAACTCATGAGAAGGAGATGGCTGCAGTTGTGCATTGCTTGGAAGTTTGGAGACACTACTTGCTGGGTACTCATTTCACGGTGGTGACGGATAATGTGGCTAACACTTATTTCAAGACTCAGAAGAAGTTGTCTCCCAAGCAAGCACGTTGGCAAGAGTTTTTGGCTGAGTTTGATTTTGTATGGGTGCACAAACCTGGGAAGCAAAATCAAGTGGCAGATGCGTTGAGTCGCAAAGATGTACAAGAGTATGTTGCAGCCTTAACTCTTGTACACTCGGATTTCTTAGACAGAATTCGAGAGATATCCAAGCCGGATGTTGCCTACACGAAGATCCAGCAACAAGTTAGAGAGGGACTTGTTCGAATATATTGGCTGGAAAATGGCTTGGTGTATGCTAAAGGCGGAAGAGTTTTTGTTCCAAGTGGAGGGGGACTTCGCAAGGAACTGATGCGGGAGATGCATGACTCACAGTGGGCTAAACATCCTGGAGTTGATCGGATGTTAGCCTTGGTTTCAAGGTCTTATTATTGGCCTAAGATGGAGGATGACATTGAAGCCTATGTCAAAACATGTTTGGTGTGCCAGCAAGACAAGTTTGAGAGGAAGAAAGAGGCGGGCTTGCTACAACCACTGCCCATACAGGAGAGACCTTGGCAGTTCGTGTCTATGGACTTCATTATGAACTTGCCAAATGTTGAGGGAATGCGTTCTATATTGGTAGTGGTTGATCGATTCTCAAAGTATGTTGTATTCATAGCAACTCCACATTCTTGTCCAGCGGATGTTACGACGATGCTGTTTTACAAGAATGTGGTGAAGTACTTTGATTTGCTGGAAGATATCATTAGTGATCGTGATGCAAGGTTCACTGGCAGATTCTGGACTGCCTTGTTTAACATGATGGGGTCTGAGCTAAAATTCTCTACAGCCAACCATCCTTAAACGGATGGGCAAACAGAGAGGATGAATCAATTGTTAGAGGAATAGCTCAGACATTATGTGACGGCAAGTCAGAAAAATTGGGTGGAACTCTTGGAATCTGCACAGTTTTGTTATAACCTTCATCGATCTTCGGCTACGGGAATGAGTCTTTTCGAGTTGGCAATGGGCCAACAGCCCCGTACCCCTCAAGAAGTTGCTGCACAACGAACTGGAGGCAAGTGTCCAGTAGCATACCGGTTTGCTCGTTCCAAGCAAGAGTTGCTAGGGGAAGCTCAAGATAGTCTATCCAAAGCAATCCGGAGAATGAAGAAATATGCCGACAAAGGGCGAAGGCCGTTGGAATTCCAGGTTGGGGATAAAGTCTTTCTTAAGCTTACTCCTCATATTTGGAAAAAGATAAGTAGCAAGACCGTGCACAGAGGGCTGATTCCGAGATATGATGGTCCGTTTGAGATAATCAAACGAGTTAGGAATGTTGCCTATCGGTTGAAGCTACCTGATCGCTTGAAGATACATTCCACTTTCCATGTTAGCTTCCTGAAACATTACATGAGGATGCTGAAGATCCTTCTCGAAGTCAAACAAGGAGAGCCCCTCCGGTTATTCGGAAGCAGTTTGACAAAGAAGTTGAGAAGATACTTGCTCATAGAACTGAAGTTCAAAGTAAGAAAAATCGACGAACTAATTACTTAGTTCGATGGAAAGGAGGCAGCGACTCGGAGGTTAGTTGGGAAAGAGATGTAACTTTGTGGCAGTTTGAGAAACAGATACGGGAGTACTTAGACTCCAATCCGACGAGGACGTCGGGCTCATTTAGTGGGGTGGTTTGTAAGACCCTTACAAGATCCTTACGGATCAGCCTCGTCATTGGGTGGATGTCCGTGGCACAATGCGTTGTGACGAGCACACGCAATAACTCGGTTACGAGAAAGATAGCATGCGCGGGACATGCTCGGCTTGGTTTGGTTTGCTAAGAAGTTGGGCTAGTAGCATTTGATTAATGTTACGCATATGTGAGCATGGGGCAGCAGGTGGCGTGATTGTGGTGGCTTGTATAAAGGGGCAATGTGGCTTATGCGTGTGGCAGCAACCTTAATTGCTTAATAGTGAAGCAAGCCTTGCTTAATTGAATGGGCAGCAACCTTTGGGACTTGCTGGACGCAAGCAGGGAGCTGATACAAGCACCACAAGCATGCAGCTCATGGAGGCACCTCATGCAAGCAGCTCATGCAGGCAGCACAAGAAGTCAACCCCTGCATGCAGCCCAAGCAAGCAGGTGATGCAAGCTGCTGAAGCAGGTAGCTGATGCAAGCTGCTGAAGTAGGCAGCTGATGCAAGCAGTTGAAGAAGGCAGCTCTTGCATGCAAACCAAGCAAGTAGCTGAAGCAGGCAGTTGATGCAAGCAGCTGAAGTAGGCAGCTCATACATGCAGGTGATGCAGCAGCCCTGAAGACTTCATGGCTAAGGATAGCCTTGGAACTTGCAGCAGCGTTGGGACTTGCAGCAAGCATTGGGATATGCTGAAAGCAGCAAGCCTTAGTGGAGCTGCTAAGCAAGCAACCAGAGGGGATGAAGTGGGCGGCAGCCACTTGAGTGCATTGGCTAGTTGATAGACAGCAAGTTGGCTGGTCCCTTTACTTAAGCTTGAAGAGAGGCAAGCTTAGAGAGTTAGAGAAATCAGTTGTGCAAACTGATTTGTAAGAAAGAGAACACAGTTTTGAGAGTGTGTATTCTTTGATCCTTTGTGAGCAATAAAGGTTGGGAATAGAGTTCCTGTAAACAATAATTGTGCATGCTCCTATCTTTGTGTTTCACTTATACTTGTGAGGGAGAAGGCTGAGAGTGTGAGTGCATCACACTGCCATAATAAGGGTAGTTTGTGAGGATTTGGAGATCGAAAATTTGCCTCTGTTACACCTAGCACCCTTGTAACTGAGTACACAAGTAGTAGTCCTGGCACATACAGACGATTATAGGAGTGGTGAGTACATAATAACTTGGCTCGTGCACACTTGGAGAGACCATCCAAGAAAATGAAGAAGTGGGCAAATAATAAGCAGCAACATGTGGAGTTCCAAACGAGAGACATGGTATTGGTGAAGCTTAAATCTAATCAACACAAGACTACAAAATGATTACATAAGGGTTATTATAAAGATATGAGGGCTTTTTTCGATAGTCAAGAGAGTGGGCAAAGCGTCATACCATGTGGAATTGCCACCTAAGATGAAGATCCACCCATATCTCTCTCTTGGGTTATTGAGTGTTCTTGTGTGTTTGTTCTTGAATTTTGTGCTATTTGATCTATTTTGGTAGCCAATTGGCTAACTTAGCTTGTTTGAGGAGGCGTTCAAGTCGAAGGCCGCATGGGTAGAAGACTTCAAAACAGTCATCCTGGTACCACTAGGCCATAATTCCTTTTGCTATGAATAAATAATGCTAGTTCCATGTATTAAATTGAAAAGAAATAATTATATTAATAAATGAAATTGTTCTTAGTGACAATATTTCCAACACCCATATGATTACCATCGGATTTGAGGAAAGTCTTTCGAAAAGCAAAAACGGAACTTAGGCCAATAACATTAATTCATTGCTTGGCCATAACAGTTGTTAGGATCCATAAGTTAGTAATGTGCACAACACCCATAAACATATCAATCCACCACCATTATTATTTTCTTGAAGGCCTTTTGCCGGGAAGGTTCTCGAGTTGGCATGCCCGCAATCCAATTTCATTACACCCAAAAAGAATAATTATTTATATAGAAACACTTTTGCACTGCCATATCACTTCGAACATGTTCAAAATTGAGATTTCTTTCAAAAAAGAGGAAATATTATAAGATCAATAACTAGTTCATACTTCATCCAACCGAAAAGTAAAGAAGAAAATAAGAGAGTGTTTCATATTTGATGACGATTAAATGTTTTAATAGATAAATAAGTAAGCTTGCAGTCCCTAAATTGAAAGGCCATAAAGTATGTGTCCTTTTCTTTTAAAGGTCCATAAATTATGTATTTTTGTGATATTACTTTTTTGTGTTTTTTCTATAAGGCCTACCACTATGTTGCCTGAAAATGTGACCCAAAACTCATTTTGGGTCACAAATAGGTCACACCCAACAATATGAGCCGAAAAATATGACCTAAAAACTGGTGTAACCCAAAGTGTAACCCAATTTCGGGTCTCACTGTAAGCCAAAATGTGTGTGACCCAAAGGCAACAAAATGCAGCCCACGTGATGTATTAAAGGAAGAGAGTGAAGCTTTGCTGAAGAGCAAGTGGCCCTATCTTCACACATTGAAAGCTTTGCTGGTGGTCTTGTCGGCTGTTGCATGGAGTGATGCGCCATCTTCACATGTTGGTCAATAGTCTAGATTAAATGACTGTTGGTGATTAGTGGTTGCCATTAATTGTTCTTTATGATTTTTTTTTTTAAAAAAAATGGGCCGGTTTGAAATAAAGGGTCTGGATTAATGGACTGTTGATATCAACGGTCCAGATCGCCTAAGCTTTTTTTTAAATCATTTAAAATTGAAATAGTACCCAAAAAATTTCATAAAAATCAATAAAAATTCCCTAAACCCTCCAACAACTATATTCTCAAATGGGTCTATATATATATCATACAACATTCATAGTTTTTCATCACAAACTACAACCTTTATTTACCAACTTTGCACAATTTTTAATTTATTTGTCATGGCTCCTAGAGGAAATGCTTGGGGGATAGTTGAAGATGAAGCCCTAGTGATGGCATACCTAGAGAGGTCTCCCGACAGTTGTCTTCATGTCTAAAATAGAGCCGTCGTGCTTTGGGAACAAATTTATCAAATTTTCAATCGTAATATGGGGGGTGAAACCATTCGTAAGGTTGGCGGCGTTAAATCACGATTTAAAGATATTGCACGTGATTACAACAAATTTTATGTTTGCCTATTGAAGGTCAAGCGAATGCGCGCAAGCGGTGCAAATGATGCCAATGTGGTAAGTTTTTATACATTTATATATTTGTATGATTATTTTTTGTTTTATCAAATTATCAAGCATGTTTATATATTTGTATGATTATTATTTGTTTTGTTTATAAATGAAGCATATTTATATAATGGTATTATTATTTTTTGTTTTGTTTATGTATCAAACATATTTATATATTTGTATGATTATTTTTTGTTTTGTTTATAAATAAAGCATATTTATATAATGATATAATGATATTATTATTTTTTGTTTTGTTTATGTATTAAGCATATTTATATATTTGTATGATTATTTTTTGTTTTGTTTATAAATGAAGCATATTTATATAATGATATTATTTTTGTTTTGTTTTGTTTATGTATCAAGCATATTTATATATTTGTATGATTATTTTTTGTTTTGTTTATAAATGAAGCATATTTATATAATGATATTATTATTATTATTTTTTTTTGGTATAAGAGGGGCCGAAGCCCAATAGGAAAACCTAAACAACTACAGCTCTAAGACAAGGAGTACCAAGAGCATCAACAGAAAGTAAGGAGCAGACCTCGGGAGGGGGGAAATCAAACCAATAAACACCCAAATCCCTCCCCACACTTAAGGAGGCTAAACGATCAGCACAAAAATTTTACTCACGATACACATGCTTCACCAAGCAATTAGCAAACCCACCAAAAAGCAGCCTGCAGCTATTAGCAAGACTATACAGAGGATGAGCAACATCAACCTCCTTCGAAACAAGGGAGACAACCAAGGAGGAATCACTTTCCACTTCAAGCATAGCAACACCTTGATCACAAGTAAGGGAAAGACCCCAAAACAGACCCCACAACTCAGCCTCAAGGACAGTACCAACACCAAGATTAGCAGTAAATCCTTTAATCCACTCCCCAACATGATTCCGCAATAAACCACCAGCACCAATGATCGCAGAAGAAGGATTTCTGCAACCATCAATATTAAGCTTCACACAACCCTCAACAGGAGGCCACCAATGAAGATCAATCACTTGCCTAATAGATTTAGAGAAACTAACCTTATTTGCATTATACCAATCCCAAGCATACTGAAAGATAATGCAATGGGGAATAATAGGCAAAGTAAAGTGAGAATCAAAACAAAGCAGCACCTCCACTTCCATATATGCCATAAAGTCGCAGCAAACAACAAAAACCAAGGGATTCCCTTCCTAGTAGGGATATTAGCTTTCAAATTAAAACCAAGCCAATCTTCAAAGCTATCCAAACTACCCAAGGAAACACCAACAAAAACACCAATAGAATGCCAAAGAGACACATAAAAATTGCATACTTTGAAAAGATGATTCAAAGACTCACATTGCCTAGGGCATCTAGGACAATCAAAGATATTAGTAAAATGCCTTCTAAACCTTTGAGCATTAGTCATAATCCTGCCATCACAGAGGGCCCAAAGAAAGGTCTTGAACTTTGGAGGCACATGCAATTTCCAAATAAAAGACCATCTCCAATTACCAATATCAGTGGCAAAATGAGATAAATAAGCAGTTTTAACAGTAAATTTACCATCAGAAGCGAGCTTCCAGATACATCTATCCACCCCACTACCAATGGCACCAGCATGTACACTAATAACCTTTTGAATAATCTGGGGAGGGAGACATTCCTTCAAGCAGTCAATATCCCACCCTCTATCGTCATCAAAAAAATCACTAACATTTAACTCAAGCATATCATCGGTAAGGTGAACAGTAGCAAAATGGGAAAGAGGTCTAATACCAAGCCAGTCATCTCTCCAAACTAAGATACTATCTCCATTACCCACTCTCCATTTAATACCCTTAGGAAGCAAATTAGCCCCAAAAAGGATAGCCCTCCATGTGCTAGAGCAGTTAGCATACTGGACATTTTTAGCAATTAAAATATCAAAGTGCTTAAGGTACTTACCTTGTAAAACATGAGCCCAAACACCATCCTCCTTTTGAGCAAGCCTCCAAGCAGTCTTAGCAAGCAAAGCTTGATTCATCAAGGCAGTTTGCTTAAGCCCCAAACCTCCCAGATGTTTAGGTCTACAAACAAGCTCCCAATTAACCAAGTGCACTCTATTATGATCTCCCGAAACCCCCCAAAGGAAATCCCTATTGAGTCTATCAAGCTTATTACATATAGACATAGGGAAACGAATAGTTTGCATCGAGTAAATAGGATAGCAGAAGTAACAGACTGCAAAAGAGTTAGTTTGCCAACCATAAAAAGAGAATTACACTTCCAAGCAGCCAATCTTCTCTTAACCTTCTCAACAACCTCAATGTAAGTGTCCTTACCAATCTTGGAATGAATCAAAGGAACTCCCAAATATTTTCCTAAGCAAGTAGTAAGGGGGGAACCACATATAGAAGCAATCTCAGTTGCAATGTCAAGGTAAGTATTCAGAGAAACAAAAATGCAAGACTTCTCAAAACTAACTTGTTGCCCAGAAACATCACAGAAAACATCCAAACAAAACTTCATAATAGAAGCCTGATCCACATAAGCTTCCCCAAAGAGAATAAGATCATCTACAAAAAAAAGATGAGATATCAAAGGTCCTCCTTGACAAATGCTAACAGGTTTCCAAGCAGAAGAAATGACTTTTTGAGAAATCAAATGAGACAATTTCTGCATGCAAAGAACAAAAAGATAGGGAGAGAGAGGGTCACCCTGTCTAATCCCACATGTAGGCACAAAAGAAGAAGAGATTTCCCCATTAATTATAGCCTGGAACCTAATAGTACAAACACAGGTCATGATCAATTCTAAAAGAGAGCCACTGATACCAATCTCCATAAGAACATTTCTGATGAAACCCCATTTAAGTCTATCATAAGCTTTGGAAAGATCAATTTTCCAAGCCATGTAGCCCTTTTGACCCTTAGTCAATTTAAATTTATGCAAAACCTCTTGAGCAACAATAATATTGTTAGTGATATGTCTACCAGGCACAAAACTGACTTGAGTAGGATGGATGAGCTTAGCAAGCACAAGTCTTAACTTGGACACCACAATCTTAGAGATAACTTTATAGAGGGTATTACACAGGCCAATAGGCCTTAATTGGGAGACAGAAGTGGGGTTTGCAACTTTAGGCACCAAGGCAATCAAAGAATTGTTTAAACCCTTAGGAATGGTAGCAGTAGCAAAACACCTTAACACAAAGGAAACAATATCATGTTTACAACCATCCCAAAAATGATGGAAGAAAGAGGCAGGCAACCCATCGGGGCCAGGGGCTTTAAGGCCACCAATGGAAAAAAGACTACTCTTAATATCTTGAAAAATAAGACCCAAATCCTCAGTGCTCAAAACAGGAAATAAATGAGGAAGAAGATCATAAGACAAGGATCTAGAATTATCAGAAAACAATCCTTGAAAATACCTTATCACAATATCATGCATACCAACTTTATCTGAGACCCAACCTCCATCTTCATCATGCAAGCCCTCAAGCTTGTTTCTTCGCCTCCGAATAATAGTAGAGAGATGAAAAAACTTGGTATTCTTGTCACCAGCTCTAAGCCAAAGATTTCTAGACTTTTGCATCCAAAAAATTTCCTCATGTTGAAGAATCAAATTATAATCATTGCATAAATTCTTCTCAAGATTGATCAAATATGGATTATAAGAGTAGCACAATGCCTTTTGAATACCATTGAGCCTAGCCAAGACTCTTTTTTTCTTTTTAAAAAGACAACCAAAAATATTAGCATTCCATTCCTTCAAAGAACTAGACAAAGCAAGACATTTTTGGAAGGCATGGCCAGAGAGAGAACCCCAAGTATCAGTAATGAAACCCTTGAAATCAGAATGATCCAGCCACATAGCTTGAAAACGGAAGGGAATGAGATACTTTCTAGGAACATGACTAGTAGAAAGACAAACAAGAAGGGGACAGTGGTCAGAGTCAACTTTGGGAAGATGCCTCACAAACCCTTTCAGAAACAGCTGCCTCCAACCCATACAGCAAAGAGCTCTATCAAGTCTCCTCCATATAGTATCACCCGCATCTCTTTTATTGCTCCAAGTGAAAGAAGGACCAATAAATCCCAGGTCCACTAGAGAATTTCTACAAATCCAAGAAGCAAAATGACCATTACCAGTAGTAGGATTACCTCCACGTTGCTCCAAGGGATCCACAATATCATTAAAATCACCAACACCTAGCCAAGGAACAGAAATAGTGGACAACAACCCATCCATATATTGCCACAACAACTCCCTAGGACCAGGGTGAGGATTAGCATAGACAACAGTAAGGAACCAAAATTGTTGATTCATATTAACCAAAGATGTGATAGTTTGACTGGAACAAGCAACCACCTGAAGGTTGACGGAAGAGCTATCCCATAAAAGCCACACACCTCCAGAGAAACCATTAGCATCTACAATAAAGAAATTACTAAACCCCATAGATTTAACCACCCCTAAAGCTCTATTACCACTAATTCTAGGCTCTTGAATAGCCAAAACATTGAAGTGATACATTTTCCTGAAGTCTTTAATGATGGCAGCAAAATTAGAACCACCAGCACCCCTCACATTCCAAGACATCACAATCATAATGATGGAAAGGAAAAAAGAAGCAAAAAAAAAGGAAAAAAAAAAAACTCATTACTGAGCAAGTAACATAGCCTCTAAGGAGTCAGAGGCATTAGTCTCATCATCAAACCCACCAGCTCTCATTTGAAAGTCACCATTCTCACAAGCATTTGATAAGACAATAGACTCAGAAACATAAGAAGAAAAAGAGTCAATTGGGTCTTCACCAGCATCACAAGAGCCCAAAATGTTAGGAGGGTCATGCCTATGAATAAGAGTGTCCTTGCCCCTCCTAGAGACAAAACTAGGAGGAAGACAAACATTCCAGGAGAAATTACCACCAACATCATGTTGGACATCAACCCCTCTAATCTGCACACCAACAGGAGGAGCACCACTTCCCCCATCAATTCCCTTAGCTCTAGCATTAATTTTAGCCTTAGATTTAGACTTAGAAATAGGAGCTTGGGGCTTGGATTGCATATTCTAAGAAACAAGATTAGTTTGACCATTAGAGAAATCCATCAAGGCCTTTTTCTGGCCCTTAACCTTCTTCTTACCTGCAGAAGAAATCTTCACATTTTTAGCCTCAACCAATTTTCCAAACCCAAAAGGACCATTTGGGATAGAATTGGGCATAATATCAGCCTGACCATTAATCCCAAAATCAGAAGCATTTTTTAAAACATTAAATCTTGAGCCAGAAGGCCCTTCTCCCTTAAACTTACTAGGACCAGCCCCACCTTCAGAATTCCCTGGTTTCTTTTTCCATTTGTGCTTCACAAACATCCATTCACCATGAAGATTCTTAGGACCCTCATCACTAGTCAAAATAGGACCCTCAACATATTTTGCATAACAACTCCCAGCAGGTGTAGTCAAACCACCATCAACATCTACATCAACATTTGGAGGATTATCAGCACTAGCCTGCTTAGCCTTAATCTCCAGAATTATTGGACATTTATCCCTGCCATGACCATAACATCCACACTCAAAGCACACCAAATTAATCCCCTCGTAAACCACATTATAGACACGCCCTTGAATCTTAACAAAAGGAACCAAAGGTTTACTGAGATCAATTTCCACACAAACTCTAGCAAACTTACCTCTGGATTGACCCAAAGTATGACTATCAACCTTAATAGTACTCCCAAGAACATTATCAATAGCAGTAATAATTTCCAAATTAAAAAATTCAACACTCAACCCAACAATGCGAGCCCAAACAGCCATGTGAGTTACCTTATCCTCCCAAAGGATTGAAACCAGGTTGCCAACGTTGAACCACCACATGTTGGCCAGCAACAAACCACGAGCCACCAGAGAGCACCTTTTGCATATCTTCCTCCAAAACAAATTTTGTAATGTAGCAGTCATTCTGGATATCAACCAAAGACATTGGACCCTTAACACCCCATTTATACTTCAGTTTCTCCAAAATGAAACTGTAAGCATGAGATCGACCCATGAATTTGATGATAACAGAACAACGCCACGCAAGACAGAGACGATCCGTAACATTCTCAGAGAAACGAATGGTAGGTATACAGCCAGGCTCAACAATACAGTCACCCTCCCTAAGAACAAGATGGTCCTGGTCCAGACCCTTTAAACCCGAGAGATCTGAATTTAAGAGCATATCCTTGAAAGACGCCGAGATCGGCGCCGCATTTTGTACAGGAGAGGAACTAGGGACACCATCATCAACAATCGTCGATTCAGGTCGGAGGCGCTTAGAACCACCACCAAAAGAAGGATCCATCACAGAAGGATTGCTCCCCAGAGGTCGGAGAGCAGTCGGATCGGAAACCAGAGAAGCTCCCACCACTGCTATTGATCAGCTTTAGACTTTTGCTTACCTTTTTCAGTTGTGTCAAGCTGATTTTTTTTTT
Organism: Dryas drummondii; assembly: GCA_003254865.1. Lineage (NCBI taxonomy): Eukaryota > Viridiplantae > Streptophyta > Magnoliopsida > Rosales > Rosaceae > Dryas > Dryas drummondii. The sequence continues at coordinate 280,184 of QANW01013084.1, read as the reverse complement.
AATTATTTTTTGTTTTATTTATGTATCAAACATATTTATTTATTTGTATCATTATTATTTTTTGTTTATAAATGAAACATATTTATATAATGATTTTATTATTTTTTGTTTTGTTTATTTATCAAGCATATTTATATTTTATTATTGTAGTTTACACAAGCACTTAAAGGCTTTCAAAACAAGACTAGATTCAAGTTTCCATAGGTGCACATTTGGATTCAAGTTTACGCAATTGTTGTTGTTTTTTCTATAAATCATTGTGTTGTTCTTGTTTTTTCTTTTAGTCGTTGTGTTGTTCTTGTTTTTTCTTTTAGTTATTATGTTGTTCTTATTTTTTCTTTAAATCATCATGTTGTTCTTATTTTTTCTTTAAATCATCATGTTGTTCTTGTGGTTTATGATCGTTAAAGTCCCGATATTGTAAGACTTATGTTGTCTAATTTATAAAATTTTCTTATTTTAAATATATTCAATATTGATTTTATTTTAAAAATTTCATTAAAATAAGACTAATAGAATAATTTTTATAATTATTCAAATTTTAAATTATAAATTAAACATCACTTAATTAATATTTGTCATATTTTAAATAGGTATAAAATATTATCACCCAAAATTGATCACTGAGAAATAAGTCACTATTTATGATCCAAAAAATGGGTTTACCATAGTAAAAGGTCTAAGATATTATGTTTATGTATTGTTTGGTCATCGGTCAGTGGTCACTGATGGACTTTGCTTTTCATGTCATCAGTAGAACTGAGAAAAAACAAAAATGTCTATCAAATAAAACTAAATAAAAATTATAAAATAACTCAATGTAAAATTGTGAATGATTAACCCAAAATTAGCAACCAAAATCTTCCTCCCTCTCTCTCTCCCCTCTATTACACCATTTCAATTTTAACCACCAAGCATAAGGAAGAAAAATCCAAAAGCAAAAGAAAGAAATAAAGAAGAGAGAGATTCAAAACTCAAATAAAAAGAACTAAAAGGGCAGGTCAGATTCCAGTTCCACCCTCCTCCCCGACTTGATCTTTCTCTCTCAATTTTCTCGGATCCCAAACACCCCCCCTTCCATTTCTGCAACATGATCACCCTTTAACTTTTCATTTATTTCCACATCTATCCTTTCAGATCCTTTATTTTGTATCATACCCAAAAATCAATAACACAAACAAAATTAGGGAGACCCAGAAAGCCCAAACGCCATGAACGACTTCGAGGGTCTCTTAGCTTCTGATTTCGGGTTCAAACCCTCAGGCAAATCGGCTCCAATGTCTGCTTCTTCAGCTAATTCTTCAAAGGCACCAAACTTCGATCTCGGATCTAGTGGACCCTCCCGATCAACTCGCACCTCCAATTCCTTTAATGGGTCTCTCGCCGACGATCGCGATTCGATCTTCGGCCCCTCCAAAGCCCAGGATTTTGGCGATATCTTCGGCGGCTCGGCGAGGTATTCCAGCAGCAAATCCGAGAACCGTGGCGGAGATGCGGCTTTCAACTTTGATTCTATGTTTGCTGGGTCTAGTGATTCGGGTGCAAAGTCTCCGAATTCATCAGCGCCGGTTTACGATAAACCTGTTTACGACGATGACATTTTCGATGGCGTTCCGGGGCTGAAGAGCTCCTCTAATGTTAAGTACGAGGATGTTTTCTCGTCGGTTTCGTCGCCGCCGCTGTCCAAGAGGAGTACTAGTGGGTTTGATGACCTTCTTGGTGGCTTTGGTAAGGCCGAGCCCCAATTGAAAAGCTCCACTTCGCGAGGATCGGAGAAAGCTGAGAAGGGTGTGCCGGGTTTTGATGATTTGCTACCTGGGTTTGGACGTAGTAACCACCCCCCTAGTGAAAGGTATTGGTATTTGCTATCACTGTTGTATTGTTTTTGCTTTTAGGGAACGTGATATTTTCTAGTTTGGTTCAGCGACAGTAGTTGAATTTAGATCAATTCTGTGCAATTTTTAGTTTCACTCATACTCACACATATTTGGCTGTTTATGTTTATTGTCTACTTTGTCTTGTGAAGCAGAACTATACATGTTAAAATTTTGTTTAATCTTCAATTAGATGCGTACCCGAGTACTAGTGAGGCAAAATTTTACATTGTTAAGCAGGGAAAACTGTGTGATGAACAATTTGGATCAATTTGCGTGTTTTTTTTGTATGCTAATTGTTAAAATGCTTTATCTTTTGAATTTTGTTGCACTGTATTGTTTTAAATTGGCATTCATGCGCAATGATGAAGAATAGTGATTTATCAAGTGGTGGATCACTTTTGATGGGTTACATCAGATTGGTTAAAATGGGAACATGGACTTTGAAGATCTTTATGGCCTGATACTGTTGCTGTGCTTCTCATTTGGAAAATCTTGTAATTCATTACGTATTCTTATTTGGTTTCGTAATTTTGCAACAATGTTTAACATAAGCTAAGGCTTTGGATTTTGATGCTGCAATGATATGTTGTGAATCTTGTGATTTTCCTAAAATGTGTAGAATGAAAAATTAATGTGCAAACTCTGTATAGATGAACTGTCACAATTCATGGAAATGTCACAATTCATTTCTTTGCCCCTATTTGAAGATATCCTATTCCTTTAAATTCATTGTCGTATGGTACTTTGAAGGGTATAGGTAGCAGATGCATATTCCCTTTGCTTCGCTAGAAAATGGGCATATTTAATGTCATACCAGAGATAAGCCCAGTGGAACACTGCTAGTCGGGATATTAGCTTTCCTCTATATATATATTAATTTATTTATATATAGTATTGAGCATATGTGTTTTGGTGCTTCACAATGAAGAACACTGATAAACCTCGATGCAACGTAAAAAATTTAAATATAAAGGTTCCAGACATGCTCTGGCATTTTATTAGCATGGAGTTTCATGCAGTGTCTTAGTGACTAATTTTGGTTAATTTTATGAGCATTCACAATAGAAGAGGCTGATATTTTTTTTAAAGGGAATTTATGCACTTACATTGAAGGTTGATTTATCTTGGACTTACACTGTTGTGATGTATGATTAAATTTACCAACCTCTTATAGTCACATTTGCTTCTTGTTTGAGTGTGACTATATGTCCATGGTTCATTTTTAAGTAAAATTCGCTCTAGATTTATGCATTTGTATTGTATTGCTTTCGTAAACAGGTCAACCTCAGAGGCCAATTGGCCCCCAGAAACAACTGCCACTGTAACTAAAACAACCTCCAAGGTGATGGAAGATCCTTTTGTAGTGTCAGGGCAGTTTGACGACCCCTTGGAAGAAATAAGTAGGCTATCTAATTCTGGAAGCTCGAAGTTTGATAGTTCATCTGTTAATAATGGGCGAGCATTTGATGATATAGATCCCTTTGATGGCCTTGGGAAGTCTGTCCCAGCATTTTCATCAGGGAGGAATTACAGGGGAAAGGATAGTGGTAATATAAGGACAGATACAAGCACAAATAACAGCAGAACTTCAACTGGTAAACAATCAACTGAGAAGCCTTCTGTGAGAAGTCCAGAGAGGCAGTCACAGAAGAAGGTTCCTGTTGGAAATCATTGGGATTCTCATCAGACCCTGTTTGATATGCCTACAGTTTCAACTGATTCTCACAAATCTTCTGGTCAAACTATGTCTCCTCCTTCCTATGTAAGTGCTACATCTAAGGAAGCAAATATACCGGTGGATAGGTCTCCAACATTTGAAGAAAACTTGGATTCATCTGATAATGTATGGCTCACTGTATCAGAGATCCCTTTAATGACTCAGCCCACTAGTGCTCCACCACCTTCAAGACCACCTCCTCCAAGACCAGTGCAGGTTTCAAAGGCAAGAATGGGTTCCCCTGCTTCCAACAATGCAAAAAAGAAGGTTAATGATGTCTCTTCTACTCAGTTCTTTCAGGCTCCGAGGTCAGTCCCTGCAGCAAGGGGCTCGGGTGTCTCTCAAATTGACGAACTTGAGGATTTTGCCATGGGTAAGAACCAAAGTAACTTTGATGAACATGCAAATGGTCTTTCTGGTGAAGAATTGGAGATGAACTTGAAGGAGGCTATGGATAAAGCTGAGGCTAAATTCAGGCATGCAAAGGAAGTGAGAGAGAGAGGAAGTACAAAGGCTGCTAGAAATAAAGAAACACAGCTGGAAAAGGATGAGAAAGCTATGCAAGATGAGAAAGTTATAAGAGAAAAACAGGAGAAGTTGGACAGCGAACGACTGCAGAGGGAAAGCGAAGAGGAAGATATAGAACAAAGGCGACTGGATAAAGAGAGGGAAACTGAGAGGGTGTGGGAAGAGAAAGAGAGAGAACACAGGAAACTTGAGAAGGAAAGGGAGAGAGCCAGGGAGATGGAGAGGGAAAGGGATAAGGCCAGACAAGCTGTGGAAAGGGCTACTAGGGAAGCACGTGAGAGAGCAGGTACTGAAGCTCGCATGAGAGCTGAAAGGGCTAAAGCAGAAAGAGCTGCTGTGGAGAAGGCAACTGCTGAAGCTAGAGAACGTGCTGAAAGGGCTGCAGTTCAGAGAGCTCAAGCTGAAGCTCGGGAAAGGGCCGCAGCGGAGGCAAAGGAAAGAGCAGAAAAGGCTGCTGCAGAAGCCAGACAAAGAGCAAATGCAGAAGCAAAGGAGAGAACTTCTGTAGCAAGGGCTGAAGCTGAAGCACGAGCTAGAGCGGAACGTGCTGCAGTAGAAAGGGCTGCTGCAGAGGCCCGAGAAAGGGCTGCTGCTGCTGCAAGGGCGAACCAACAAAGGAATGAAAATGATCTCGAGAGCTTTTTCAGCATGGGTCGAGCTAGCAGTGCACCACGACCCAGGGCTAACTCATCGGTGAGGGCAAACTTGAAAAACGTTTTTTATTAACATTTTGAAATTGTGTTTATGACTAGGTGGCTGTATATTTTAGGACCCTCTTGATGCCCAATTTCAGAATAGGCAAGAGCCTGAAGTGCCAAAGACATCGAGCACAACTTCCCCCAACATAAAGAAAGCATCTTCAACCACAAATATTGTTGATGATCTTACATCAATTTTTGGAGGTAGTTTGGAACTCGAAATTCATTTCTGTAATTTAAGTGTAGATATTCTTTGTGTTCCTATGTATAATGTTGCTTCAGCTGAACTTTTGAATTTTGGTGAAAAGCTGCTCCATCGTCTGGAGGTTTTCAGGAAGTTGAAGGAGAAACTGAAGAAAGGCGGAGAGCTAGGTTGGAACGCCACCAAAGGACCCGTGAGCGCACAGTATGGTTCTCTTCTATAGATTTATATGAAATTTGTTCCCAAGAAAATAGAAAAAAAAAATATATTCCTTTTTATCTGAACTGTGTGTATATGCGATGTTTAATTCAATGTAGTTTCTTCTGATAAGAGTCTTTGTTTTTCAGGCGAAAGCACTGGCTGAAAAGAATGAGCGAGACCTTCAAATCCAAAGAGAACAAGCTGAGAGACATGTAAATAACTGTCGTTTGACATTAAATGATACTATTTTCTTTTGTTTATTTGTGTTGCATCTTTCTCTCTGATTGGATTAATAACTAAGTTTGGTATGATGTTTGGGTGTAGTCACACTTTCATTAACCAAGAATTTGGCTAATGTATGGTTGTTACTTTTTATGTTTCTGTCTTCCAGTTAATTATGTAATGCTGATTTCAATGACCCAAAACCTGTAACCAAAAAAACAAAAAAAGAAACTGCTCTGGTGCGAGTTTGCTGTAATGGTTTAATTCAATAATTTAGTTTAGTCTTTTAGTAATCTATGCTATTATTAAGAGAACCTTCTTTTTGAACAATTAAAAAGGAAAATATATCCTTAAAACTTTTAAAAAACTTTAATAAGTAGGGGTGATTTTGCTAAGAAGCATACATAAAACACTGAATTTATCTCTCTCTCTCTCTCTCTCTCTTTATATATATATCTCTTATATCTTTCTCACAAACAAGTTCTCCTACAACTTCAACAATATTTATGGTTAGACCACCATTAACCTACAGGCGCATAGCATGTGCATGGGCTATTAGTTTGTTATAAATAAATATATTCTAGATGTGATTTTACATGTTTATGTATGATAATCAACCAAAGATTGAAATATGTAGGCATTTTTTGCATAAGATGTGAACTCAAAATTACATTGTTTTCATAATAAAAATCTAGAACTGAATGGAACAGTCTTTGCACTGGTTGGGTTTGTGCCAACCAGCCAGTTCAGTATTTGTGTACCCCAAAGTTGCATCCCTGATATTAATTTTGCCTAGGATGCTGTTTTGTCACTAGGAAGTGTGAAAATGTAATGCTTAATTGTGATTAGTACAAACTGGTATTATTCATTGTCTTGTCTCAACTTTTTTTATGCATGTGTATGTATATTGTTATTTGTTACATCATTTAATTATCTGTCTTAGCTGCTGAGCTATACTGAAGCTCACATGGAGTTGATTGAGTTATGACTAATTGTTTTATCCTCTTTACACATCTTCAGAGAATTTCTGAAACACTAGATGTTGAGATCAAGCGTTGGGCTGCAGGAAAAGAGGGGAATTTGCGTGCTCTGCTATCGACCTTGCAATATGTATGCTTCATGATATATATTTTGCCATTCTCATATGCTCTTTATGTTGATTATTATTCTTTTTTTTTTCTTTTTAAATGTACCTGAGGGTTAGAGTGCATGGGGGTTGGAGTTGTGGGGTCCTTTTGTTTCCTTTCTTCCTTCATTTATGGAGCAAAGCATTTGGTACGAAGTGGCTTGTAGATCAACCAATAGCCAGACAATTGAGGTGCAGTCCTACTTTGAAGAGGGTCTTTAGTTTGTCTTTGCATTGGAAATCATTTGTAGCATGGTAGAGCACCTTTTAAGGTTGTCTTCTTTGTTTGGACAGCCATACCTGCAAAGATCTTTAGACAGAGAATCTTCAATAGAATGTTTTTTTTTTTTTTTTGGTTTGGTGTTCTTATCTGCATATGGCAATGGTCAGATGGTACATTTTGTTCTGCAACATTGTTTTGTTGCATGGAATATTGTCTTTGTAGTTGTCTCTTCTTTAGATTTCTTGGGTCATGCGTAGATGGTATATTTTGTTCTGCATCATTGTTTTGTTGTATGGACTATTGTCTTTGTAGTTCTCTTCTTTAGATTTCTTGGGTCATGTGTAGATGGTTCATGATTGAGTTGTCACCTTATTGGAAAGAGAGTTTTGATGGAAATACAGAAATAGTTCAGTTTTTTTATTCTTTTTCTTAAATTGTTACTTACTGCATGGATAGGAAAAAACAAAATCTTTTTTTTTTTTTTTAATTATGACGAGCAAACCTCTGTTTGTTTAACTTGTAATTGTACTAAAAGTACTTGATAGTGTTGGTTCTACTTGAATACTAATGCTTCAGAGTTCTTGTTAAATTTTTTCTGCTTACGCTGTTTGAATTGATGAATGATCTTCAGGTGCTGTGGCCTGAATGCGGTTGGCAGCCAGTTTCTTTGACTGATATGATTACTGCTGCCTCTGTTAAGAAAGCATATAGGAAGGCAAATTTGTGCATTCATCCTGATAAGGTACAACAAAAGGGTGCCACTCTTCAACAGAAATATGTAGCCGAGAAGGTGTTCGACCTCGTTCAGGTATAGATAACCTTATATAAATCAATAGAACATTGTTTTAGGAAAATTATTCAGTTGTCCCATATCTGTTGGTTTTGTGCTGCTCTTAGTATTATTTTGTTTTGGCCTACACTCGCAAAATCTGCAATTAGGTTACGTGATTTATTATTATCAAGTCTGATTACTATGTTTGGAGCTGTGTGCCTTCGTTCCATCTTTTGAAATTGCACTCATCTAAAGTTTTATGGCATGATTATAGGAAGCTTGGAACAAATTCAATTCAGAGGAGCTTTTTTGAATTCCTTTAATGATTCTTCCACTTTGAGTTACACCATTTGACAACCACATCATTTGTCGTAAGGGAAGAAGAAAATCCGCTTGTGTTCCAGAAGAAAAACTTTGTATTGGAGATGGAATTTTGATTGAATTTGAAATATATCAAGAGGCTTCCATTGACCACCTAGATGCTGCCTGGGCGGTATTCGCTTAAGTTTCCCCTTTTTCTTACCCTCTCTCTCTCTCTCTCTCCCTCTCCCTCTCTCTCCCTCTCTTGTAATTGTTTGCTTAGGGGATTTAATCCAGGGGTGAATAGGGTTTCCAAAAGATGGCTTTATCAAACATGGGAATGACTAGTTGATGTAGAATACCATATTGTGGTATCACACAACAACTTTTGTTCAGTGATTCACTTGAGTTAGTAGAGCGGGCAGATTTTGCCCTTTTTTTTTTTTATTTTATTTTTTTTTTAATATTTGTTTGTGATATAGCACATTCTGTTGAATATGTATACCATTATTTGTATTGATATCAAAACATTCATATATCAATGTATGATTTGAGCTCCGAATTTTATGAATTCGATCTGCTTTGTGTATGGTGTCTACTAATAAGGTCTTAGTTGTCAACAATGAACAATTTGGAAAAGCTTAACATGCTTTCCCATTGTTTATCCCCAGAGCTTTCTTTTGACACAAACATGCGGTAATCTAACCGTAAGATGCGTTGGTTGGAGGCTTAATTGGTGTGTGAAGATAAATTAAAGTGTGGAAAAGTTCTGTAGCATTAAGTCCTCACGTCCTTGAGATTTTGTTTTGTGAGAGCACTCGTATGGTGTGAAGATAAATTGAAGTTTCTGTTGTGTGGTTGAAAATGAATTTTATGTAACATAAAGTCTAAAAGTTTTTGCTTTAGCCTTAATTGAAGGTGCCTTAGCAGTTTAGGTTACTGAAGTGAAAAGGAAAAGTCCTTCGTGTAAATCATTCCTTTTAAAATTTCATATTCCACTAGAAACTTATTAGAAAATATTTTGAGAAAGTGTAAAGGTCAAAGTTTGAATATGAACGCAAAGTAATGTTAACCAAATCCATCTATTTTAATGGTGATGCTGATACTAACATAGGGCTACCATTTGGTTTGGTTTTTACCGAACCGACCAACTACCGATCAAATTTTTTTGGTTTGCTATACCGATTTTCACAATTCGAAAATCGAAAATTCGAAACCGAAAGTATCCGAAAAAAATTGGTTTGGTTTTGGTAAAAACAAAAAAAAGTTGGTAAATCGACCGATTACCGAAAATTATTACCAAAATAAACCGAATCGATTATTATTGAAAAAATCAAAATATATACCGGAAAAGCTGAAACAATTATCGAAATTTAATTATATATGCTTATATAATAGTATTATGTTAGTGGTACAATAAATATTAAACTACTAATATCTTAAACAACTATAAAAAAAAATATAATTGTATAATGTTATCATATTAATATTATCAAAAGTGTGAGTTAAAATATATAGTCATTCTCTAATAAAGTAAATGTTATTATTTTTAGGAAAATAAAAATATCATCTTTAGGTAAGTAATGCATATATATATGTATATATATATATACTCATATTTATCTGTATATATACATACTAAATTAATAGGATATGTACTAATACATATTATTAAACTAATTATATTAGTATATATTATTACTAGGGTAAAATACTACTCGTATACTAAACTACCAATACTACTCGAGCAAATATATATTCATCAAACATTATATTTTATGCATCATATTTGATTAAATTTTAATTTATATTGGTATATAATAATTAGTATTATTATAATTAAACTAAAAATGAACTAAACATATACCGAAGTAAATCGAAAATGAACTGAAAATATCCGATACCAAAATTACCGAAATCTGAAATTTACCAAAAATTACCGAATCAAAAAATACCAAAACCGAAAAATACCGAAATCGAAAAAATACCGAAATTTTTTTATTTTGGTTTGGTAAGCCCCAATACCGATCCAAACCGACCGATGGGCAGCCCTAGACTAACATGTTAGCTATGTCCCATAGCTCCATAATGAACCAAAATACTGAAAACTTGAAAACCACACCATTGTAGTACCCAAGGGAAAAATTGGTTATGCACATGTGTGAAGCTATCTCACACAGGTAAAAAGTGGGAATAAGTGGGTCATACACTTGTGCATAATTACACACACATACAAAATCACTAAAATGTCCTACATGCATATATAAATGTCCCCCAAAGGTTAAGGGCATCTCCAACAGTTTAGCTAAACTTTCATTCTTAGTTATTTTAGCTACATTTTAAAAAAAAACTCACTCCAACAGCTTTTCTATTCACTTAGTTATTTTAGCTTTTACTTTTTAGTTACTCAAATCTAGCTAGAAGGAGAGAGAAGATAGCTAATAGCTAAATCTCAACTTTATATTAAAAACTGACATTGTTTTGTTTTAACATTATTTTTTGGGTCTTTGTGATTTTTTTATATTTTAAAAAATAATAAATTTTTTTAAAATTAGCTAAAATAGAGAACATTGTTGGAGTAAAATTTTAAAACTGGTTAGCTAAAATAACTTTTCAACTATTTTACAACAAATATAGCTAAAATTTAGCTATCCTTGTTGGAGTTGCTCTAAGTATCCTAACATAGCCCAAATCTTATATGTGTCCCCTAATAAGTCCTAACTCCTAAACATCTAACTGTAATTGTTAAGTTGAGGGGAAGTGTGACGCCCCGAAACTGGGAACACCACAGCGGCACCCGTCTTAAGGATCTTGAGACTATAATACCCCTTACCCCGAGTATTATATTCCCAAGCTCTCTAAAACGAGTTAAGCCCTTTTTATTGAAGAACCCGGGTTGGATCAGAGTAGTAAAAATACAAAGGAAGAAATTACTGAAAATGCCTCATATTATAAATAACAATAAAGAGTACCAACCCGTGAGGGTTATGTGTTTCAAATACACTAACCCTAATGCTACATAATAAAACAGTAAATAAAAAGATATGTCAGGATAGTCCAACCCACGCCAGAGTGATTCAGTCTTCAACAAAGTGGTGCAACAAATTGGACTCATGGATAACCATTGGGATATGCCACCTACGAGGATGAAAGAGAAACACCACCACGGATCCAAAGAAAGGATCTAAACCAGATAACAAGACAGAAACTGACAATCTGCAAGTGCCACACCCACGACCTCAATCTTGGTCTCCAACAACTGGATTATCTGCACTCACAAGAGTACAGTAAGGGGTAAGCGTCACATACGTTCATCGCTTCCCCTCGAGGGAAAATCCTAGTTAGGTTTGAAACAATACTCGAAAATATAGGATTTCAAGGAAAACAGCTTAAAAGCAATGTACACTCAAAAACAGGGTATCAGTACCAATAATATTATAACTAAGGCCAGTAATGATAAAGGTAATTTATGCCAATAATCAGTGAGTAAAGCCTTTGCATGCTCATACATCTTTTTCAGTGAAAATCCTTCATGTCACGTGACATAGTTCAGAAACATACCTGCGACCGATCACATACAGGCCAACCGCCAGTATCGGAAATTCAACCACCACCTCGATACTGTGGTGAGAGTATCCATTTACCTGGTAATACCACATTGGTTAGCCTCCCCAGAAGGACATTCGACTAACCAGTCCGTACTTACCCCTTCAGAGGTTTAGGGGATCGAAACCCAAGGTCACAACACGTGCCCGTTACTCTCAGGTCGTCCAAGGTATCACACAGAAAATCACACAAATATGCCATACAAAAATCATGCACATTCTCTGTGAAAGACATTTTCATATACATATAGTACGAAAATTGGCAGGAAATCCAATAACCGGGATATGGTACCTTCCCCCTACCTGCTTTACCAAAGTGTGTCCCTTACCTGATCCCTTTCCTGTGTCTGGGTCCCACTTGTACCTATTGGGAAACTGGAGATCCGAATCCGACGACAGCTATTAGGAACGTACTAAACGTACTCTCGACCTTGTCTGTTAAGACCAGGTAAAATTTAGAGGTTTGGCACTAGCGTAACTTGCTAGGCTTCTCTAAATTCTTGATCCGGCATGACCCTGCTCCCTGAGGCAGACAGTCATGTCAGACCGTGTGGTTTCTAAGTTTATTTTAATTTATTGTCGAGGAGGTTGATCAGATATGAACCTTACAACGTGACCAGGTCAGTGCATGGGGAAACTGAGGGAGCTCTGGCTCAGTACCCAACGCTTGTATGCTCATGGACTGACCTTAGTTATCACGTTATTTGGTTACCACTGATATGGCCTCAATATTTATTAAGTTCATTTAATAACAACAGTTAAACGGCGTTTCGTCTATAACCACCACTTAAACAACAGCAAATTAAATAAGCTGAGTTAAGGGTATACCTGTTGAAGACTTCCCACGAGCAGAGTCTCAGTACTACTAGATTTGCTAAATAATAAGATTAAAATTGCCTAATTAACAAGTGATTTATTTAACAAAATTTTAGCAAAAATTTGACAGGGATCAAGAAATTACCTATGGAGCTCAGAAATGATTTTTTAAAACTTCACCAAAACATAGCCTTCACACTACTAGAATTGAAAAACTCGTCGCCACGATCGCGTAGGCGAAATCGGATCGTCGATCGGAGCTCTAGAACTCAAGATAAACTCGAAACAAGGTTGAAGAAGAGAGATAAAGGAGGAGAGAGGAGAGAGAAACTCTCTCTTGGGAAGCGTGCGGCTGAAATGGGTGAAGAACCAGCAAGGGTGCGGCACTATTTATAGGAAGGCTTGACTGAGTCAACTCGGTCAACTTGTTGACTCAGTGGGTGGACTCACCACCAACCGTCGCCACGTGTCAAGTGGAGAGGCTGCCACATGTCGCGGGCCATGCAGCCGTCGGATCAGATGGGCCATGCGAGATCCAACGGCCCAGATCGTGCCACGTGGCGCGATCTGGTATTTCCTATTTTATTTTCTTTTTCCTATATTCCCCAACTTCAAAAATTAATTAAAAATAGCTCGGGACTCAGAAAAATACTCCGAAAAATACTACGGACTCGTATCGACTAGTACTAATTAACTATGAGGTCAAATTACCAATTTTCCCTTTAGAAAAATTTTGAAAATTTCAAGCTACACAAACTAAGATAAAATGCTTTAAAGAAAAAGAAATTTTGGAAAATTCATAAAATAATCTCCCGGACTCAGAATAATACGAGAATTGCTCCGTTGGGTTCGTGAGTAAAAGTACCACCTTTTAAAGGCCTAACTTAGGTCAAAACCCTAGTCAAAGTTGGTCAAACAATTAAAGCTTAAGGTGAAAAATATGATTTTCCGCCCAACAATTTCTAGAAAAATTCTATTTTCTAGAAATTGAAGAAAAATTCCAAAATAAATTTGGAAAATTTTGGGTCTCACAGGAAGGGTACACGTATAGTAGTTGGAAAACCACTATTCCATAACTTGTCCTACATGCACATTGAAATGCCTTCGAAAAGGCTAAGCATCTTGACATACTGCTCAATGCCTATGCGTCTCTTAATAAGTCCTAAAGGCGTTTAACTTAGGAAAAGGGTACTCATGTGATGGTTGAAAAACCACATACACCATAAATCAAAATATTTTCATAAATGCTTCTAAAATGATCAAATTTCTCAAAAATCTTGTAAAAGCATTTCAATGATTTTTCTACAAAAATCCTTAAAAATAGTTCATCTTTTTTGCAAAATATAAAATCAAGTTTTCTTAAACATGCCCATACGATGTTCCATATTATGACCATTGACTTCGTTATAACAATACCCCTCTTCAATATAATGAGGCGTTGACAAATCAAATTATTTGCTGCAATGTTGAAACTACCATGCCTACTATTCCAACAATGCGATGTCCAAAGTCTGGTTGATCGTTTAAAAGGGAGAATCCACAAACATAATGTCACACTCCAAAACCTAGTTTGCAACAGCGGCATCTGTTCTAAGAACCTTGAATAAATAATACCCATACACCGAGCTTTAAACTCTCGAGTTTCCTAGAACTAGTTAAGTCTTTTTTTTGTAAACAGATCAAGTTGGATCAGAGTAAAACAAGCACACAGGATCTTAAGGAAATACATCGATTAAAATATTTAAAACAAACCAACCTGCTAGGGTATTTAAGTTTTGAAAAAATAGCCCTAGTGAACATCGCCAGAAACAACAAAGATATTGAGTAAATAAGAATGTCAAAATGACTCAACCCAAAGTATAGTAGAGCTGTCTAAAATAATTACAAATGGGAATGATAAAAGAAATGAAATGTCAAGTGACTAGTAGGAACACATAAGAACATGGTACTAGTACAAGATTTGAGACCTTAAGATGCACGACAAGATATCTGAATGCCACACTCCACGAATTAGTCAAGATCGTCAACAAAAGGGTTATCTGCACACACAAAAAAGAGTACAGTAGGGGGTAAACATCACATACGTTCATAGCTTTCCCTCATTGGACCCTAGCTAGGTTTGAAAACCATTAAAAAAACATTTTCTAGTGTAGAAGCTCAAAAAGAAAGCGCATTTAAAGCAAAATCGTAAATCACCAATGACAGTTGAAAAATCCAACAAACCTTTGTCTTTGACCAGCAAAACCTTTGACGCAGCCACGCAACAATAACGGGATCCCAAGTTATCATACTTACCTAATGATCGCACCCACATGACAATTAATAAAGAAACCAAAATGTTTGGCCTTGTAGCGAGAGTATCCATACAATTGGTATGTAGTTAGCCTCCCAACTGGACAAATCGAGTAGCTTGTCCATACACTACCCCTCCCGAGGTTTAGGGGATCGAAACTTAAGGACATGCTCCAACATGCCCCTTACTCTTAGATCATCAAAGTAATAAATAAATTGCAGAAATAACAGCACAAGGCATAAAACAAAACAATTCCGCAATATTTATAATTTTAAAGTCACACACACAAAAGTCCCATTAGGTGTGAGATTCCACCTACCCGGTGTCGAAGCTTAACTTTTGTAATGCACTTCCACTATACTGTTTCCAAAACCTCCTCACTAAGTAACTGGAACTCCAGGAATTTCGATAGGAAAATGTTAAAGCCCTATGGGCCTAACTTACCCTTAAAACTGACTTTTAAGTTTTAAAGGGAGAATTGCCCAAGGCTTATATATTTTATAACCCAACTGTATCCTAAAAATGTGAGATATTTAACAACCCTCCTCTACACCAGGCTAAACCAATTGTCATATGAAAGCACGACCCAAAAAACGGGTCACCGGGCCCTATGCCCACTGCCACACAACAACACAACCCAATAAACATGTTATTGGGCCAAATAACTAAAATACACTAGTTAGTCCAAAATGCCCAAAAATACACACAATGGGCTATGATACAATATTAAAACCCCATGGGCCTAACTCACCCTTAAAATTGACTTTTAAAGGAAGGATTGTCCAAGGCTTATACATTATACAACCTAACTGTATCCTCATGATGTGAGATATTTAACATACTTTAGTCAAAAGTCAATTTTGACAAAGTTTCGGTATGACCTTTTCTTTTGGTCATATGTTCCCAGAAAGTTCCATAAATTAGTCTAGATAGAATGTGTCTTTGTACTGTCTGAGTACCCCAAAAGATTTCTACTTAAGTCCAAATTTTAATTTAAATCGAGGAGGTTAATAAAATATGAACCTACAACCTGACCATGTCAATGTATAGGAAAACTAAAAGAGCTCTGGCTCAATACCCAACGCCCATATACTCATGTATTGACCTTAGTCATCACGTAATTTGGTTACCATTGATATAGACTGAACATTTAATTGCGTTGGTTGATTAACAAAATAAATAAAGTCGCAGTTTGTAGCAATTTCATTATTCAATTTGATTAAACCGGCCTAAATTCTTTAATAGAGTATGCTAATCTTAATCAACTAAAAATCATTAATTTATGAATTATAATCTCCAATTATACAAATAATTAAAAATGCTTAATTAATAGTTTAAATCCAACTTAATTAATTAAACATGCTTAATTAAATTCATACGTGTAAATAAATAAGAGAGGTTGGGAGGATTACCTATTTGTCCTAGAGAATAATTATTGTCAAGAAAGAGAGAAAAAGAAACTAAGTTTAGAGTGAGAAGCTCACAAAGACTTCTTGTTGGTGCAAGTGAAAATGAGGTGAGGGGTCTCTATTTATAGGCTTTTTGGGGTGAAAAATGGAGGGATAGGATTGTTTGGGCATAATGAATGGCCCAGATCCATTCTAGAGGTTGCCAGGGATTGGTTTTTGTGGGTGGCAAGAATGGGCTAATGAGTATGCATAAAAAAAACTAAGATCAAGGGCTGAGGCTAAGGGTCAAAGAAAGGTCAACCCAAAAAACACAAAAATAGTGTCGTTATGGGTTAGGTAGAAGCTTCCTTTTGCATTTTTGGTTGAACGGCCACTATTAAATCCCTTTTAATGATTTCGAACGGTTGAGATAAAATCTCAATGGATCCAATGTGGTGCAGCTAACGTATGAGACTTCCTTGTTCCCACGCCTCAGATCGGGCCACGTTAGCATCTTTCTATATTGTAATTTCTAAATTTCTCCAAACTATGAAAATTCACCAAAAATATCTTGGGATTTCAAATAATTCTTCGAAAAATCCTATGGAATTGTTGTGATGAGTCCCACGTACCTAACCATGGTCTCTCTCTTGGTCCGAGAAAAATTTCCTAATTTGCCAAAAATAAATTAGGAAACTTCTAAATTCCTCAAAATAGAATGCCGGAAATAAAGTGACTCCAAATTAATCTAGGACGAGAAATTCAATGGTGCGACACAATTTCTTTGACATTTGACACAATAACTTCACTTTTTAAAAAAAAAAGTTTTTGATCCATTTTTCAATACAATTTATTACTTACAAATGTAGAATTGTGGTTTAGGATTTCAATTGTCAATTGTAACTCTCAAGTTCTAAACTAACACTCGAAAGATTAGAGTTAACTGTCAAATGAGAGCTCTGTCCTTTATAGCTAAAGGCGTCATTCAAACAAGACATGTGTCAGTACTGCGGTTAGCTATTCCAACTCTGAGTTGTATGTATATATGTGTTCATTTATATAGTTTTATAATGGTTGTCTGAATTCGAATGCCTTGCCGATCTAGTGACACCAAGTTTATTTGGGCTTCCTACTAAAAAGTCCCTTACTCATACTTCTTCAATTAAGAAGGACAAAATTTTCCAAAATCCCAACTATTCCCACCTTGTCTTTTATGTCCAATCCACAACATGACATCTAAAGAGGTGGGAATAGCACCACCCACTTTCATAAAAAAGGATTCTTGTATAAAATCAACTTTCTTTTGGAAAGAAAAGTTTTCACTTTGTAAATAATGAGATTCAATCTCAATTGTAATGTAGAAAGCCTTTAATTGTATATATAGAGAAAGATAGGCCGTTTTGTAAGCACGGAAGAGAAGAAAACATCTCTTGTGCTCTCAAGCTTTTAATAATATGTCAAAATTCCCTTCAACTCTCTTTCTTTGCTCCCAATAACCTCTTTAATTCATATTTCTGCTTAATTTCCTTTCTCTGGTTTAGTCGACTTCTAGTCCAAAACAGAGAAACACTGCTCTAAACATATTATTATTTTGTTAAACAAATTGATCCTACCTGTTATTTAGATGAAGTCTAGTTACTAACAGAACCTAGGTTGTCCGCTCTTGTTGTATGGATGTCTTGCTGGACCTTGGAGTCGTAATTGTGTTAAGTCATTTATGTCCAACTTTTGGGACCCTTGCACTCATTCATCGACATTTATGTTAAGGTAACTTCGAACTTTGGCCCTCTCAAGAAATTTTTATTAGGTAACTGTTGTTCAGAATGTTCAATCTAATGCTTCTTTTAGTAATTGTTAATCTTTCTTTAGTGAGTATAATTTGGCATGCAAACAAAACCAATATGTCTTTCACATGTACTTAATGACTTATGTCCTCAAGATACTTTACTACCTAAACATACAATTAAGGCTCTGATACCAATTTTCTCTCGAGGGCAGAGTTCGAAGTTACCTGATCAAAAAAGTTGGTAATGAGCGTAAGGGCTGCAAAAGTTGGACAGAGATGACTTACCACAACTACTTCTTCAAGGTCCCGCAATACACCCAGCAGGACCTCACGATCTGGCTTTTGATAGTAATTGGATTTCGTCTGGAGATAACAAGTAGGATTGATTTGTTTAACAAAATAATAATATGTTCATAGTAGTGTTTCTTTTTCTTGGACTAGAAGTCTACTAGAGAAAACCAGAGAAAGGAAAACAAGGAGAAATATGAAAGAGATTGTTGAGAGCAAAGAAAGAGAGCAGATAGAGTTGAAGGGAACTTTGAAATATTATTGAAAGCTTGGGAGCACAAGAGATGTTTTCTCTCTTTCATGCTTACAAAATTGCCTATCTTTCTCTGTATATACAATTGAAGGCTCGACATGCTGCAATTGAGAACGAATTTCATTATTTACAAAGTGGAAACATTTCTTTTCAAAAGAAAAGTTGATTTGATACGATTCTTTTACGAAAGTGGGTGATATTCCTAAACTACTTGAGTACTTGCTGTAAGACTTATTGTTGTCTTAAACCATAAAGTATTGGTCTTCTAATCACATTAGGATTAAAGGCTTTAAGTGTTTGATTAGGAACTCATGTCAATTAGTGTTTTGGTCCTTTTGTATGCCATCAAGTTTCGGCAGTTATACCAAGACTTAAGGATTCCTAATTTTTGGTAGACTTAAGATTACCTATTAGTATGCAATAAGGCTTCTCTAGTGTTCCTTGATGGGAACGACACTTGAGAAATTGCACTATAAATAATAGAGGTCCCTCTCCAAACGATCAACATACTCATAAAGCTTTCAAACCTTATCTAGAATAAGAGTTACAAGGATCGGATTGAAAAGAAGAGCTCTATTTTTGTGTTCTTGGTTTTCCTGCTACTGTTGCAATTGTTTTCTTGTTCTATTGCATATTTGTGTCTTCAGGTTAAGTAAGATATCAGAGCAAGATTAGTGTTTATGTGCATATGACTATTAAAGTATTACACTTGCATGTATTGGATATCTTGTTGTGGTAGTGTTGTCGGAGTGGACATAAAGGATAAGGAGGGCCAAGTTGGGATTTTGTAAAATTTTGTCCTTAGTCGAAGAAGTATGAGTTAGGGACTTTTCAGTAGGAAGCCACATGTTTTTTTAGGTTAAGACAAAATTTATACATATACGGTATTTAGTCGAAAAATCAAAATACTTTAGTATTTTTGAAGCCTAAACCCTGAGCCATAAAAAGGCCCAAGAAAAAAATATATATTATATTTTGGTATCATCTTCTATGCACTATACATGTCAACTGGGAAATGGACAATTTCCAGTGAGTAGGGGACAGGGTCACCCGAACAATAGCCGTCGGAGCAAAATCCATACTAAGGCTATGTACAGTGGGTGAGGGTGAGAGTGAGAGTGAGAGTGAGAGTGAGAAATAGATCTCAAATGTTAAATAGTGGGCCGGAAATATGAGAGTGAGAATGAGAGTGAGAGTGAGTGAGAGCAAAATTTGAGGGTGAGAAATAGATCTGGCTGAGAGTGAGAGCAAAATTTTCGTGGGGCCCAACAAATTTGAAATGACAAGAAAGCTCTTTGGAGAAATTAATTTTGTTTACAAAAGGTAAGGAATTAATGAAAAGAGCAAGGGCAAACAAGTAAAAGCGTGGGATAAAAAAAAAAAAGCAGCCGATAGTTGCACTATGCTATTGCAGTTCATACACTTTGCGACCATTCATATTTGTTGTACTCGTTTTTTACAACTTCGGTCCATTATGGTGCGTTTGGATGAAGTAGTTTGAAATTATTAAGGAATTCACAAATGACAGAATTTAAAACGATGTAATTTAAAATTCTAGAATATGTAAATTCTCTTGTTTGGATAGCATGTAAATATAATAGAGTTTAATTACGAAATTTATAGTAGTTTTAATTTTTGATGCATCAATTAAAAAGAGTGATGGTGATGGTGACAACAATAAAAATGATACTTGTGGTGAGTTGACAATATTGGTAGGGGTGATGGCCCACAAGCGGTGGGAGAAATGGTGGCGGCGAAAATTGGGGTGTTGGTGGTGGCCGTGGTGGTGGTGTCGGCAATGGCGGTGATGGTGGTGACAGGGGTGATGGTGATGGTGATGGTGGTGGTGGTGGCAGTCTCGATGGTGATGGCAGTGGTGGCGAAGGCAGTGATGTTAGTGGTGGTGATGTTGGCGACGATGGTCGTAGTGTCGGCATGGTTGACATGACTTATTTTTCTTTTGTAAAAATTGAAATTTTGAAAATGACACCAATTTCGATGAAACTTAAAGTTAGAATTTATTGTATTCAAATCTCAAGTTTTTCTCCACTTAGAATTTACAAAATTCTATATTTATTGACCCAAACAAAAAAAATTAAAGCATGTAATTTTTTAAATATTGAATTTTGTTTAAATTTCAATTTTTTTTTTTCTCCATCCAAACATCCAAACACACTATTAGAGAATTTTGGTCCAATAGAGCAACTTTAAGTGTTAACCTTTCGGGGTTAATCGTTGAACCCCCAAGTGCATACGCAGAAAGAGCAAAATTTTTCATCTTATTATAAGATTACAAGTTCTTCCCTAAACTGCACTTGAAGAGAAATGAGGAAGAGATAAAAAGTTTACATAGGTTTTGGAGGATAGACGAGAAACATGCTGTTAGATCTTCCTCATTATATGGTTATCCACGTAAGGAAAAATTCATCTTCAAAATTTTAGATGATTTTCATATGGAAAGAAAATGTATATCTTATGGAAGCAGTGGATGAAGTATATGCATGTGTGCACATGTAAAGTAAATTCGTGTTTTCCTCCATTGTTACTAATCTATGAAATATCCCTCTCATCTTTAACCCAAAAAAAGAAGTAAATAAAAACAGCCCTACTACAAGAAGTGTTTATCAGCTCACTTCATGAGAAACGTAAGAAAAAAGTTGTAAGTTCTCAAAAAAGTTTTATCACCCAATCATCCACTATCCGGACATTTGGCTTGCGGATTGTTAGCACAGTCGGGCTTTGCCTTGAATAAAGGAGAAGTGATCCCAGTTCAATTTCAGCCTTGTTATTTGCTGGTTCGACTAGAGCACTTTTTTGCCCAGTAGAGAGTCCTTGCACAATAATCCTCTCAATAATACATTGAGAAGAAAATTGGTTTTGGGCAGGGGCAGTGGGTGCCAGGTTAAGAGATGTAAGCTTCCCATCTGAGAATACGAAGCGACGATGGATATAGGCCCCTTTCTGAAATTCAAAGCTTCTGCCATCATCAACGTAGAGTTCACCTTCAGCTGCTTGTGAACTATTAAGTGCTATCACCTACAACAGCCACAGGTTCACAGAAAATTACAACCATCCAACCTGACATACTGCTTTTCATACTACAAAGATAAACTACAACAGCATTTGACTTCACAGTTAATTAAATGGTTATAGGGGTGAAAATTTACAGTGCTCAAGTAGAGAAGTTTGCCCAAGCTTATATATGTTGTTCCATTTAATTATGGTGAGAAGTATTTAAGATGGGTAGAAACTATGTCTCAATCATGATTAGTGCTTTGCTGATACACTAACAAGGAAGATTTTCTTCAATGTTTAGCTAAGAGAGACTGGCAGATTTGAGGCAGGTTTGGAAACAGACAAGCATGCATTGGGGTACTTCTCAAATCTAAGATGTAATAATAAAGACAATTTGAAACGGCCATATGAAAGATGTGGAAGTCCATGCTCTAACTTATATGCATGCTCACAAGGACTTATCTAATATTATGGAATATTCCTAAACTTTAAAGTCAGAGGCATACCAGAGTGTATGGATCGTTCACCATCTGTGTGGAACTTCGACGAAACCGGTCTTTCCTTGGTATGATGGTTCCAGCCCTTTGGAAGGCAGGAACACTATCTTCATTAACAACTAACTTATGGGTCCTACCTCCCTTGTATGCCACTCCAGTTTTTACATCATACCATGATTCCCTCCCAGGCAAATACACTGAAGCATGTTTTGCATGCTGGTACAAAGGAATAAGAAAAACAGTGTCACACAACAGTATCAAGGTTGAATAACACAAAACAGTGAGAAGGGCACATAGCTAAACAAATGAACAATAGATCAGGCTATTGATTAACCTCTGTATAAATCCCTTGCACCAGAAGACTGCTTCCAATCATGAACGCCTCATCATTGCTGAAAGTTGCTTCCTCAGAAGGAAACTCCATCCACAGTGGACGAGCAACTGGAACACCAGTTGTGTTTGCCTCTCTGAATAATGTGTAGAAATATGGAAGCAACATGTAACGAGTGTGTATGGCCTCCCTCATACGTTCAGTATTTTTTTCTCTGCAATCAAGGTAAAGACCGATAATTAATGTAATGAAAAGAAGTCTAGTGATGAAATAAGCTTAAATTATTGATTCATTGAGGTGATAATATGGTAAAAATGAGTAGCATCAATATCTCATATTTTCTCAAATTTTCAATCATCAGACAAACATGTTTCTCAAATTTTTCGCTGAACAGGTAATTACATGGTTTTATGGTTTCTGTTCTACATGTCAAGCAATGCTATTATCAGCTTTTCAGATATCAACCTATGTCTGACACAAATGTTCACAAGGGATATGGCCATGCAAGTTAGATAACAGATCATGATGAGCTGATGACAATCATTTCTACTCCAACCAACTTAACCCCTGTTTTTTTTTTTTATACCCCTTGTGTAGCACCATCAGGTTCTATCATATTGCATCAGTATCACAGTACTACTCTTAATTTAAAGTCGCTTAACCATCTTAGAATACTTGCCTACCAAAAAGTGCTACACATATTCCATTTCATTTTTCTTTTTATAGAAAAATCAAATCAAAATAAGTTGAAACTGTAGTAGAATTTTCTGTCTTAATGAGACACATTCACTTAAAGGACTGGCAAGTGGCAACATTTGAAATGAAATCTTTATAAAGCTTGCACGAAGGAAAATTGATCACTCCAACAAAGCATGGAAATGGAAGTCATTTCCAGTATTTCCAAATTGGAAAAGACGCCAAATTTTAAAGTTGTATGATGCAAATTAAACCTAAAAATGAACCTAAACAGTATACTCTCCCAAGTATAATGAATATATTTTTTTTTATTAACTCCAAATTATAATGAGTATTCTTGTGATCAAGAAAAGAGTTCAAAATCTGAAAAAATTACAAAGGTGGATATATAATTGCATTCTGAAATAGATAGCAAAGACACTCGAACAGTAGAGGAACTCCTACCCAAATAACCATGGTTCTCGTCTTTTGGTGTCATGATGGGCATGGCCTCTAAAAAAAGGATAGTAGGCACCTAATTGATACCAACGAACTAACAACTCAGGTTCCGGATTGCCAAAAAACCCACCAACATCAGCACCTGTAGAAACATTAACCATGAGTACCTATTGAGAAAGAAACTTGTATGAATATGAAAGTATGCTTTTCTTACCTGAAAATGACATCCCAGTAAGACCAAGAGTCAAAATCATTGGAACTGAAACCCTAAGGTGATCCCAATCAGCTGAATTATCTCCTGTCCATACTGCTCCATACCTTTGACTTCCAGCAAATAATGCTCTCGATAAAACAAAAGGCCTATCCCTTCCATCACCTCTCTTCACAAGCCCATCTGCTGTAGCCATGTGGAAGTAGTACCCATAGGCATTATGTAACTCTCGATGTTCTCCTCCTCCTTGATGTAAAGCATCTCTAGGCATTGTAACCTGGTTTATGGCCAATAATCGTGAGATGCTGAGATGGTATAAAACAATAAAAATTAAGAAAAAAAAAAAAACCAATGAAACCAAGATGCAAGCACACAAACATCACAATTTCCTGCATAGTCTGTATCAGAAGAATGCAGCATGAGCACAAAATGAAAAATGAGAGTATTTTATCTTCTTGGGTTGTTTCCTTTCTTATTCAGTCACATATCACTAATAGTCAGAGAGGGGTAAAACTCTAGTCTTTTTATTGACCATTAAAATCAAGATAAAGATCCACATTATGAGTATAAATTCCAATATTTGTATTGATTCAAACCAAGGCAGTTTGAAATTTAGGTTGTACCGAAGTTTAGGTCAAAAAGAGGATTGAGGTACTCCATGCTTAACAAACACCATTTAGGCCAGCCCAACCTGTAGGTTAATGGCCTAGCCTGCTTTTGACTATTAACCCAAAGTTGATTTGAGGGCAATTTGTTAGACATACAGTGATCAATTTTTAACCAGTCTAAGAAACCTTGAGTTACTAATAATGCATGCAAATTCAGACATCATACTAAATCAGTAACGAGAATGGATGAGCAGTCTTCAAACTAATTCAGCTAATTAAAGAAGATATTTAAATAGACAGTTTAGACTTTTGGTGGGATCTGTAGAAATTCATTTGGTTAACAGAGAGAGAGAGAGATATTCCATTGACGGATCACTAGGTTATTTGTGAGACACATTGTAAGGGCCCCTCCACATTGTAGTTTAATGATTTGAACCATCTATTTTTAGGTTTCCATTAAGGATAACACAGTGTTTCCGATAAACACTAAAATGACCACCATTTAACCAAATGCTTAAATGGATTCTGAATTGTCTAATTTTCTTAAGGGACAATCCTTGAATGAAGACTTAAAAAATAGACAATTCTGATCATTGTACTACAATGTGGAGTGGGCCCACAATGTGTCCCTCAAATAACCTTATTTAAGGTATCCCTCAATGGAACCACTTGTGTGTGTGTCACAAGAGACGTACAAGAACTTTGGCACTATGTTCGCCTATTTTTTCAATTACAATTACATATCTTAATAGTTTCCAATTTGTTTATTTTTTGTAAGGATGATATTTGAATGAACACTTAAACAACAGACGATTATGATCATTAAACTACAATGGAGAATGGGCCCCATAATGTGTCCCACAAAAAACCTTATTTAAGGAATCCTTTTATATATATATATAAGGGAGCTTCCATTAAGGGATCCCTTAAGTAAGCTTATTTAAGAGATACCTTGCAAGGCCTACTCTGCATTGTAGTTTGGTGATTGGAGCTTGTTTATTTTGTCTACTCTCCATGCAAGGATCAACCCTTCAAAAAATTGGACAAATCAGAGATTTGATTAAATGGTGATAATTTCTGTGTTTTTCGAAACCATTGAGTTCATCTATTGATTTTGTCACAATTAAATATCTTAGCGATTCCCAATTTTGTCTAATTTTTTGTAAAAATGATCCTTGAATGGTGACCTAGAAAGTAGATGTTTTCAATCATCAAACTACAATGCATAGTAGGCCCACAAGGATCCCTTAAATAAACTTATTTAAGAGATCCCTTAATGGAAGCTCCCTATATACAATTATATATTATACAATGTTCAGAGAGTTGTTAGCATAACAATGTTATGTTGGTAGACTTTAAATCTGGAACACACCTCCAGTCATGAGTCAACCTAATCGATGATCCAAATACACCTCCAATCATGAGTCAACCTAATCGATGATCCAAATACACCTCCAGTCATGAGTCAACCTAATCGATGATCCAAATACTATGTACACAAAGATACCCCTTTCCACATGAGTTAAAAAACGGTATTCCTTTCATTAACTCATTTAATTGCCTAACCTTTCCTCACGTGTAAATTGGCCTTGTGTCAATCAGCTTCCCTTCTAGATTATTACAACACTTTAAATTTTACCATCTCCCTTTGTAAATCCTTTTCACAGATTCCTTTAAAGGTGGCATTTTTTTTCTTGGACTGGCATTGTGGAGTATAGTATTCGCTCGCTAGTTGGTATTCTTTGGGTGTTATTGGCCTCTGTGAGGGAGTTGTTGGGAGGCCAGCAAAAAAGTCTGTTAAGAAGATACATGAACAAATATAGAGAGCAACCCCTTTCTAATTACTTTGGTGTTTATGGTTGGAGAGGAGCAGCAGGTTGCTTGACGGGATGAATAGTCATTTGGTATTTACAGCTCAATTCCTCCAACAAGCCAAAACCAAATCACAAAAATAATAAAACAAAGGATAAGAAAACTATGAAAAAGAAAGAAAAGGAAAAAGAATAAACCTCAAGGTCTCTGCTTGTTACAATGGAAAATACTTGTACGCACAAATTTTCCAAGATCATGAGCATTTCCTTAGTATTTTTCTGGAAATGTTTACTGAAGAAAGACAAAAAACCTTTTCCAGTGCTTAATTCAATTGAACCATAACGTTTATTGGTGCATTCTTCTTCTTCTTTAAGCTGATACTAGCAGCAGTAGTTTTATTATATTCTTTTTCCCCACTGAAATTATGGTAGCACAGGGATTTTTGGATGATCTATAAATGACTACAGGCTCTTTTTCCCACTATAATAATTTGGAATTTTAAATTCTATTTTAATATTACACCTTCAAACTAGTCTAAAAGGAAACATATTAAATTCGTTAAAATGTACACAAAAAGAAAAGTAATGTTTAAGGATATCCCACAAATTCAACAAGAGATATTAGTTGGGCAATAAATAAATCATGTATGAACTGTAGATTAAGAATACAGAGAGTCCAACCCAATTGAATTGACGCTAAATGTCTCTATGCATACTCTAAAACACCCTCCATAATCAATCTGAAAATTACAGCTGATCCCTTACACAATTAGAAAGTAGGCAATTTTTTAATTTAGTCTTCTATTTGCAACAAAATTTTTCATTAATACTGAACTTAGAATATGTGTCTTTACATTCTGATCAACCACATTTTCTTAGTCATAGTAAGAAATGATACATGTTCATACAATAAGGATGGGGAGTCAACTGATCATGTTTCCCTGCATTGCCCAGTATCTTTAGAAGTTGTGGCTTAATCTGTTTGTTCATGATGCTACTGCAACAAAAAATTTCATTATTACTGAACTTAAAATATGTGCCTTTACATTTTGATCTCCCACATTTTCTTAGTCATAGTAAGAAATGATACATGTTCATACAATAAGGATGTGGAGTCAACTGATCATGTTTCCCTGCATTGCCCAGTATCTTTAGAAGTTGTGGCTTAATCTGTTTGGGATTAGCTGGGTAATTCCAAAGGATTGCCATTCTTTAAAGTGTGAAAACACTTGATGTCTATTCATGGCAAGAAAGCTAATGCTTGGTAGGGGTGCAGTGTGGTAGCCATTCTTTGGGTCATATGGATGGAAAGAAATAGAAGTATTTCTAAAGATCTTAATGGACTAGGGTAGGATGAGGTTTGGGATAGGGTCAGATTTTGAGCATAGCTTTGGACTTCGGTTTCCACAAAATTGAAGGATGGCACTCTTTCTGTTATTCTCCTTAATTAGAAGGCTGCTGTCTTTTAGAGGATTCAAGATAAGAGTGTTGGGGGGTTTCTTGGTCTCAATTTTGGTTTGTATTGGTTGGGATGGTTCTTTGTGTGTTTATCTTTTTCACTTAATTCTTTGTATCTTCACTGAGTGGATTCCTTGTCCACTGATGTGTAATTTTGGTTAGTTTTAATAAATGTTTGATTCTTCGAAAAAGTATAATAATAATAATAATAATAATAAGTAATTGAAAGCATACTAATCAACTTTGATCATTAAGACCTTGATACACTATAAAGACAAAAGATAGTTCTTGGTCAAATTTCTTCTTCTTGAAAAAAATTAATATCTATCAAAATAATACAAGACAAATATATAACTAAAGAACATAATCTCAAAAAAAGTATGACACAGTAGCAACTAAGTAACTTACCTCAGGACCATTGAAGACAGAAGGCTCATTCATGTCATTCCAGATGTACAGCGAAGGAGTTGAACCCACATAATTCTCCAAAGAGAACTTTTCAGCCCACCAGGACCTAACCTCTGGCCTCAACAGATCCAAATATGATGATGAACCAGACCAGCACCACCCATCGTAATCATTGCCAGTGGCATCCTTAACATAATACCCCTTTTCTGTGGCCTCCTTGTGCACATAGTATGAATCATCCCGCTTAATATGAGGATCCACAATAGTGACCATGTGCCTACCCTTAGCAGCCAACTTCCTCTGCATCTCCTCTGGGTGGGGGAAAAGCATTCTATCCCATGTAAAATACCTTTTCCCATCTGTGTGCTCAATATCAAGCCACAAAACATCATATGGAATATCATGCTCATCAAACTTAGAATCAACTTGCTCAACATCTTCCTCATCCCTATAATTCCACCTACATTGGTGATATGCCACAGCAAACAGCTGGGGCATTGCAGGTGTGCCAGTCACACTTGTATACTGCCGGACTACATCCTTAGGCCCCAGTCCAACAAAAAAGAAGGCATCAACAATACCCGCTTCACTCATCCAAAACGTATCAATCCTACTCTGCGACGAAGGGAGAGAAATGCTGGACTCTGCATCCCATCCGGACCCAAGAACATCAATCTGCATTTCAGCCGCATTCAACCAAAAGAACCCGGAAGTCCCACGTGACTTCCCATGGGAAATCATTAATGGTATGGAGCCATAAAGCCCAAATGGGGATTCATGAATATACTCGAACACATCTAAGTTAAACAATCTATAAGGTTCAGATTCCTCAACCCCAGGACCTCTTGTGGGCTTCAAAGCAAAGCTTGTAGCATGCTCAGGGATCCCATACACATAATCAGCCCCATAAAACGACACATCAAAACTAATAGATTGGGGGCCGTACGGCCTCGTATCGGTATGACTTCTAAACCTCTCTTCCCAATCCTCACCATCTTTCTTCACTCTCAACTGCTCAAAATCAAATAACCCATGAGAATTCAGAGAAATTACGCGATTACCTCCCTTTTCGCGCACATAAACCTCGAATGGATCATGTCGAAGAACCGCCTCGAAGCCGTCCAATAAGTAGACGATGGACGAAGGACCCACATCCCCGCCGATCGTTTCCGTCGAAAGCCTCTGCAACCACAGCTTCTTGTTGGAAAACTCCGGCAAAATCACATCGGGGACCTCGAAACGCTTCTTTGGGGGGTCAAGTTTGGGGTCCTCGTCGATCTTGAGCCTTAAGATCCCATCTTGGTAAACAGAAAGAGTGAGAACCAAGGGCTTGATTTGGTCTTGATCTTGTTCATCTGGGGTTTCTTGGATTTTCTTGGGGATGAGCTTGGCTGTGAGCTCACCATCCGAGATGGCTACGTCCTGGGCTATGAGTGAGCATGAGCTAGGTTTGTGGGCTCGGGCTCGTTTGCAAAATGGGGTTTGGTTGCAGTTTCTGAACTCGTCCTTTTTCCAAGAGTGAACTGAGCAGAGGTAAGAACTAAGAAGGAGAACAAAGAGAAGAGTGAAATTTCTCATCTGGGTCTTCATGGATTGGAGGTCATAGCAAGGAAATGGTGGAGGAAGACCTACAAATGGACAGAAATGGGACTCAGTGACACTGTTTATTGCAGTGGTTGAAGTCAGGTAACTGAGATGTCGGATCCTCATACAATGGATTATGGGGTTGGTTTCATGGACCCGAAGGACTGCCTTTGGGTTGGGCTTTGTCATATTATTCAATATACAAACATGACTTTTATCGACTTGGCAAGGGTCGGGACCCACATTGTATGCGGGGAAGCATTGTAGCCCTTAGATCATATTTGACGGTCATGATTTGTTCTTAAACGCATAGGTTATTTTGACATTTGCAATTTCACAAGATACCTGCTGTCAGCCTGTCACGCTTCAAAATTTAAAATTTGGATACTGTTTACACCCCAAATTAGCATTGGGTCAATGGCATACAATTCCTTATCTTTGGAGGTCTCTTTTGCAACGATATCGTCGAGCTCATTGATCCCCTTGAGTAGTACTCGAATAACCATATAGAAGATGTGTGTTTTAGTTATCTTACTCGAGGCCCTCTCGAGTGGTACTCGAGTAACCATACAGGAGTTGTGTGTTTCAGCTATTTTAGTAGGTTACCGACGTGGGTCGTTGAGGCAGGGTGAGCCGTTTAAAGACTGTTTTGGGATTGTCTAACAAACTTGATTTTATGGCTGGACTGTTTAGATCTTTGTCTCACAGGTCAAATAGCTCAATGAGATTGAACAATACAGAGGAAGTAGTTTTCGAAGACTATGAAAAACAGTTGTAGAACTGGAGTATCCCAGCATTTCCAACAAAGGAGATTTACCAAAAAGGAACATTCGAATGGAGGAGTGATTATGTCATCAAGACTTGTGAACGCACAGTGTCTATTTCAAACTAGGATGATCATATCCAGCTCTTCACACCTAATATACTAAACCAGCATATTAACAAAAAGTACAATTACTTACATATAGATGTTGTTCAGGTAGCAGTAAAGCCCTTGGTAAGGTTGGGCTTAAATACTTCAGTTTTAGTTTGTGTTAGGGATTGCAGACACAACAGGTTTGCACACTCTCTCTTAGGAGTGGTAGAATCATCTTTGAGTGAGGGTCCAATTTTCTTCAATTGCTTCCCTAATTTCTCTGTTGCTCTTGCAGATAAAGGGGTGCTAAAAGCACTAACCCTAAATATAAGGTCACAAGAATTTGACATGATTCCAGGGTCACAGAACATGGCTGTGATATACCGAATATACTACAAAGCAATGTCAACCTTGTGCCCAGGTGCTAAGGACCTCCACGAGGAAGGAAAGATGATTATGTTTCAAGCTAACGCCAGGAGGGCTAATGTGGCAATTCCAAAAACGATTTCTTGGAACCAGGTAAGTTTACCTAGAGAATGGACTTTAGTTCAGGAAGCCCCTCTGAGACCTCTAGAAAACACCGAGATTGATCAGATAGTTGAGTATGATGGTGGTGAGGTTGAGATTAGGTTTTCCAACTCTAGGTCTACTAGGATTGGCAGTGGAAGTTCCAGCCCTTCTATTTCTAGACTGTCTGACGATCCTTGCCTATCTAGGCAATCATTCTCGGCAGGGCCATCTAGGAGAATTGTAGATGACCCAATAATCCTTGGAACAAAAAGATTAGGAAACATTAATAGGCCGGTTTACATGGACCAAACAGAACCTGGTGTTAGGGAAGGCTCATCCTTTTTTGACGTTGAAGGCCCAATTTATATTTGACCTCAAATTAATGTTTTAGAAGTCCAAGAAATTAAAGAGCCCAAGTTTAGACTTCATAAGGATCTGCTAAAAGCAGATTTCATGAGTAAGAGGAATTTTCTAAAGAGAAAATGGATGATGGATAATCTAGATAAAGAGCAAAGGTTTCAATCCCACTTCCACTGGACTGAATGGATGATAGAAATTAAGAGGATGGTACCCTTTTTTGATTGGTTCTATGAAAACATCTAGGGGACCATGTTTGAAGATGCTATTAATGCTATTTCCAGTCTCTTTAAAACATTTTTTCCCAAAACTGGAAATCTTATTAAAGCTATTCATCCCCCATGTTGTGTCCTAGAATTTTCAGGAGCAGTGGCAGCACCTTTCAAAGCAAGTCCAAGAATTAATCTGGAACAAAATGTAAATTCCTCTCACATTGATATGCTTACCCAACAAAATAACTTCACCAACTTGTGTTTGCAGACTATAGGAGAACAAACCACAAGAATTGAGGAAGCATTGACAAAGGCATTTTCTAAAAAGGAAAGCATAAAAATTGGTTCGTTGACCGAACAACCAATGTTTAAGCCTCCACCAGAGCTGAGTAGTTCATTTACCCTTAAAGGGTCTAATGAGGAGCTTATAGAGCAAATATCTAGTAGACTATTAAGCCTTAAGATCCAAGACAAAGGGAAGGGACTTGTCAGTACTGCTCGAACCTCACAAAAGGATGAAAGTCCAAAAGGAAGCCAATCTATCAATGTTCTATTAGGAGATGGAGACTCGGAGATAGATGAGTTAGAGGAAGCCTTCAAGTTACCAAGTCATGAAGCCCAAGCCCAGGTCAACAAGATCCAATTTGATGCAACCTAGGTAAGAACAACACCTACTAGGAACTATTATCACAGGCCTACACCTGTTGATATACAGTTTGAAGAAAACTGGATAAATGATCCAGTTAGGTTTAATGGTTCCTCTATTGTCGAGTGGAACTTTGAGGATAAGACTGAGTATCAGATAATTGATACTTTTAGGCAGATGATGATGTTAGCCACTGCTTTATAAGCTAACCATAAGAACAACACGAATAGAAATTTTGATGTTGCCTTGATTTTTGGTTTTGCAGGTCAACTTAGAGGATAGTGGGACTTTTTAAGTCAAGAGTAGAAGGAGTCCATCCTAAGGGCAAAGAAGATGGTGATTAAAACAGAAGGAGGAATGGAAAGAAAGGAAGAAGAAAGTGATGTCGTGAATACTTTGATATTTACATTAACCCTTCATTTTGTAGGTTCCACACAGCTCAAGCAGGATAGATCTAGAGAGGTTCTCATGAACCTAAAATACTCTAGTCTATCACAATATAGATGGTACAAGGATGTCTTCATGGCAAAATTCTTTACCCGCGCAGACTACCATGCAGATTTTTAGAAGGAAAAGTTCATATTTGGACTTCCTGCCTTATTTCCTGAGAAGGTTAGAAACCGTCTCAGAACAAAATATGGTGGGCAGATTCCTTTCCAAACTTGTACGTTTGGAGAGCTAAATGGAGAAATTTGTGCTGAAGGATTGGCACTGTGCACATATATGAAGCTGAAAAGGCAGCTTGACAAGGAAATGATGCTTAAAAGAAAAGAGTTAGGAGATTTTTGTGAACAATTTGGGCTCACAAAAGATTCTCTTTTGGAGAAGAAGACAAAAACAGCGAAAAGGCAAACTTCTAAACATGAATTTTATGCTAAAAGAAAGCCATTCTTTCAAAAAAAAAAGTATCAATATAGGAAGGCTGGTAAGTCCTCTAAACCTAAGCAAGTCATGAAAGGAAAATCGCCAGTTTGTTATAAGTGTGGAAAGGCAGGACATTGCCAACGAGATTGTAGGATGTAAGAAAAGATCAATTCATTGGAGATTAGTGATAAGTTAAAAGAACAATTATCATTATTATTCTTACAATCTGATGATTCAGATGATGAGGAGGTTCTAGGGCTTGAAGATGAACAAACAAATGAGGGATCATCAAGCCAAAGTGAAAATGAAGGTTGCAGTTGTCAAGTAAACGTTATTTCTTTTGAGGATAACCTAATACTTGATTTAGTGGATAAAATTCAAGATCTGGTGGAAAAAAGAGAAGCTTTGGAGAAGATTTTAGAGAATGTTACAAGAAGAAGTGATGAGAAACAGAACATTGTTTCTCAAGCTGACAAGTTTGAACCTTATGACTTCCAAAGCATCATCAATAGGATTCAACAGAAGCCTCCAAAGAAAGAAGTAACTATAGCTGACCTAAAGACTGAGGTCAATGAAGTCAAAGAAGAACTTAAAGTTCTTAAGAGAAGGATGTCTCAGCTTGAAACTCAAGTGATTGATGAAGGGAGACAAGAGGGAGAGTTCAAAGAATTCTTCCCAAAGGAACCAGCTGAAACATCAGGAATGAAAGCTCTAACAGATCAATCCATCAATATGATTGATAAGGAAAGGCACCATAAATGGTACACTTAGGTATCGGTAATAGTAGATGTAGATGATAGGTCTTTTCAGTTTACTACTATTGCTTTGATTGATTATGAGGCTGATTTGAATTGTTTGAGAGAAGGTTTAGTACCTTCCAAGTATTTTAGCAAAACCAACCAGATTCTTAGAGCTACTAATGGTAAGAAACTAGGAATTGAGTATAAGCTTTCTAATGCCGCCATTTGCAACAATGGTATATGTTTACCTATTCAATTCATTCTTGTCAAGGACCTAAATCAGACCTATATTTTAGGAAATCTTTTTCTCAGTGAATTATATCAGTTTAACAGCATGCAGGTAAATCATGATGGAATTACCAGCAAAATTCATGGGATCCAAGTCCATTTCACATTCATTCAGGAACCCATGGTGAAGCAAGTAGGTGTTCTTACTGATCAGGTCCAGCGAAAAGAAAAGTTCCTGTTATCTCTAAAAGAAGAGATCCAGTACAAACGTGTTGAGGAGATTTTAAAATAATCACGAATCTAGGTCCAGGTAAAAACAATAAAAGATTCTTTACTTAAAAATGTTTGTTCTGACCTCCCTTTGGCCTTTTGGGCCAGGAAAAAGCACGTAGTTGGGCTACCCTATGAGCCAGACTTCAAGGAATCCATGATTCTTACCAAAGTCCGGCCCATTCAAATGAATAAAAGACACTTAGAGCTTTGTCAACAGGAAATAGGAGAATTATTGGCAAAAGGCCTTATCAGACCGAGTAAGTCACCATGGAGTTGTCCAGCCTTTTATGTGGAAAAAGTTGCTGAGATTGAAAGAGGTGTCCTAAGACTGGTGATAAATTATAAGGTTCTAAATCAGGCCTTAAGGTGGATCAGATACCCAATTCCTAATAAGAGGGATCTTTTGAACAGACTCCACCAAGCTGTAATCTTTTCTAAGTTTGACATGAAATCTGGCTACTAGCAGATTCAAATTGCTGAAGAAGAAAGGTATAAGACTGCTTTCATTGTTCCATTTGGTCACTACGAATGGAATGTGATGCCATTTGGCTTGAAAAATGCTCCGTCTAAGTTTCAAAACATTATCAATAACATTTTTAATCATTACTCATCATTCACCATAGCTTATACAGATGATGTGTTGCTTTATTCTTCATCAATAGACCAGCATATAAAACATCTTAATATCTTTCTGAGGGTTGTGATGGATGCAGGACTTGTAATCTCATAAAAAAAGATGGAGATCTTTCAGACAAAGGTAAGGTTTCTTGGACACCATATTCATCATGGGACAATTGTTCCTATTGACCGAGTCATAGTCTTTACTGATAAATTCCCAAATGAAATAAGAGATAAAAATCAATTACAGAAATTCTTTCTGAGGGTTGTGATGGATGCAGGACTTGTAATCTCATCAAAAAAGATGGAGATCTTTCAGACAAAGGTAAGGTTTCTTGGACACCATATTCATCATGGGACAATTGTTCCTATTGACCGAGCCATAGTCTTTGCTGATAAATTCCCAAATGCAGTCTCAATTACATTGTTGATTTTGGCAGGGATCTAGCAAAGGATAGTAAGCCACTCTATGAGAGGCTTAAGAAGAATCCTCCACCCTGGAGTGACAGGCACACTAAAGCAGTGATAGTCTTGAAAGCAAGGGCTAAATAGCTCCCGTGCTTAAACATTCCTAAACCAGGAATGTTAAAAATAGTAGAAACTGATGTATCTGGAAAAGGTTATGGGGGAATCCTAAAACAAAAGGATTCAAGTTCTAAACAAGAACTTCTTGTCAGATTTACTTCAGGGATTTGGAACTCAACTCAACAAAATTACGCAACTATTAAAAAAGAAATTCTTGCCATAGTTTTAACGGTTTCAAAGTTTGAAAGTGATTTATTGAATCAAGAGTTTTTA
Organism: Dryas drummondii; assembly: GCA_003254865.1. Lineage (NCBI taxonomy): Eukaryota > Viridiplantae > Streptophyta > Magnoliopsida > Rosales > Rosaceae > Dryas > Dryas drummondii. Next base: position 244,730 of record QANW01013084.1, on the reverse strand, counting down.
ATAAGAGTTGATTGCAAAGCAGCAAAAGATGTTTTGAAAAATGATGTAAAAAATTTGGCTTCAAAACAGATTTTTGCCAGGTGGCAAGCCATTCTTTCAGCTTTTGATTTTCAAATAAAATATATCAGGGGGGAAAATAACTCTCTTCCTGATTTTCTGACTCGTGAGTTTTTGCAGGACAAGGATAATGAGGAGGAGTCAGTTCATGAAAAGTTCCCAAAAGGTGTCTCAAAGGCACCAAGAAAATGCTCAACAGCACACCCAGAAGCTTAAGCAGCCTCTGAGAGAGGGTCCTAAAAGAACACCTTACTACCCAACCCTAGAGTTTGGAGTCTCAATAATTGAAAATTATGAATTGGCTAAAGAGCCAAGATCTGTAGCTAAAAGCTATTTAAATAACCATTGCGATCCTAAACTAAGATAAAAAAACCAGCAATGGTTTGAATCTATTTTAATTGAAATAGGTTCTACAAGGATTATTCACAACTATAGATCTAGAGGAGTAATTGGGTATCCCCAATTCTTCATCTTGGATATTATCTCTGCTAAAGAGTGAGGAAACTCTCAATTTTCCAGAAGGAAGTTCTCAATGTTCGAAGGTCAACACCCAGCATGGTTCAATTTCTTTGACTACAAGAAGGCCTGGGAAATAACTTTATTTTTCCAGAATGAGTTATTTTCTCAATCATAGTTCTTTCAATTCCAGTTAAGGGCTAAAAAGCCCATTCCAAATTGGTTTCGAGGTTGGTTTGTTGTCTGGAGTCCAAGTTCTGAGCTCTTACCTCCTGCTGTCTTTGAAAGTTTAAGGCTTTCTGGGCTGGCAAACACCAATGAGGTATCCCCTTGGGATGTAGGGCTATGGTTTTATATTTTATACGGTCTTTGCTGGATTTTGAAGTGGGACTATTGTTTCTCTCCTGAAGACGAAGATGAAGGAATTTACATCCCTAATCTTAGGAGATCCATCTGCACTAAGTGGTGGGATAATTTTAATTATTCTCATATTATCCCCCCCATTTTTAAAGTCAAGCTAGTTAAGGATCTGGTCCCTGGGTTTATTGCCAGAGAATCCCCTCCGGATTCTCCCCCATAACTTAACTTGAGAAGACATATTGCTAAATTCAAAGAGGATAATAAGTTTGTTCCTAAAGAGGAATTAAAGAAAGCTCTTGAAGAAGCCTTTAATCTTGGTGCTGATAGCCAGGACCACCTTGATGATAACGAAGATGACTGTTATGGTGTCTTTTCCCCCATCAGAAGATAAAGTTATCTTTCCAGCTGTGAGTTTTGTCGCTAACGAAGTTGTTGTCCTAGTCACTCTCCATTATGTCTACCGTCCAAGCTAAAAGCTGTGTTCGCGTGGGAATCTGCTTTATTTAAAGTTTGAATTATTGTACTGTTACTTTTTGAATTATTGTACTTTCTGTCGGCCACTTGTTAGGTCCTTTCTGAAGTTTCACATGGCTACAGTGTGGCCCTCAAGTTTATTTAAAGAAGCATCTCCCTTCAGTTTGAAGCAGGTTTAGAATTAGTTTCGAGTTCAGTTTTATAGTTTAAGTTTCTTTTGTAAGAATTTTCGAGTGTACTGTTTGGAGGATCCTCTTCCAAACTCTGTAAGTTAATGAATGCATTATTCAGTTTATGTTTGCATATTTCAATTCTTACTCCTTTGTTTATTTGTTTGTTATGTTTAAAGCTTACCCATTCTTAAGTTAAAAAGGATTAATCTCCCTTTGTTTTAAATCAGTTTTACAAAGTTTTCTGCTGCTGTAATCCACACTTTTTGATCTTCTTCTTTTGAATTTTTTAATCTGTGTGTTTTAGCTATTTTACTCGAGGCTCCCTCGAGTAGTACTCGAGTAACCATACAAGAGATGTGGAAAAGTGAGTTAGAAGCATTGTGTGGAGCATAACCTTTTTAGATACAGAGAGGCTAGGAAACAGTAACAGGCCAATTTACATAGACCAGGCCAAGCCTAGTGGTAGGGAAGGCCCAACCTTCTCTAATGTTAAAGGCCTAATATATAATGGACCTCAAATTAGCATCCTAGAAACCCATAAACCTGAAGAGTCTAAATTCAGACTAGATAAGGACCTGCTAAAATTGGTATGAGAAGCAGTTGCAGAACTGGAGTATTCCGACGTTTCCAACAAAGGAGATATATGAGAAGGATACATTTGAATGGAGAAGTGATTACGTCATCAAGACCTGTGAACGCACGGTGTCAATTTCAAATCAAGATGACAACATCCAGTTATTTACACCAAGTATGCTAAACCAGCATATCAACAAGAAATACAACTACACATAGGAGTTATACAGGTAGCAGTTAAGCCTTTGGTAAGAATGGGCTTAAACACTTCAGTATTGGTCTGTGTGAGGGACTGTAGACATAATAAGTTTGCAGATTCTTTGTTAGGAGTTGTAGAATCATTATTAAGTGAGGGGCAAATATTCTTTAATTATTTCCCTAACTTCTTTGTTGCTCTTGCAGACAAATGAGTGTTAAACGCACTAACCTTAAATATAAGATCACAGGGTTTTGATATGATCCCAGGGTCGCAGAATATGGCCGTAGTATACCGAATATACTACAAGGCAATGACCACGTTATGTCCAGGTGCTAAAGACCTTCACGAGGAAGGTAAAACAATCATGTTTCAGGCTGATGCCATGAGGGCAAATGTGGCAGTTCCCAGGACTATTTCTTGGAATCATGTAAACTTACCTAGTGAATGGACTTTAGTACAGGAAACCACCTAGAGACCACTAGAAAACACTGAAATTGACCAAATAGTAGAATATGAGGGTGGTAAAGTAGAGATCAGATTATCTAATGTTAGGTCCACTAGAATTGGTAGTTGTGATTCTAGATCTTCTGTGTCTAGATGAGATGAGGATCCTTGTCTATCTAGACAATCATTCTCAACAAAACCATATAGAAGGATGATGGATGACCCAATAATTTTGGGTACGGAGAGGCTATGAAACATTAACAGGCTAGTTTAAATAGACTAGGCCTAGCCTAGTGCTAGGGAAGGCCCAACCTTCTCTAATGTTGAAGGCCAAATATATACTGGACCTCATATTAGCATCCTAAAAGCCCAGAAACCTGAAGAGTCTCAATGTAGACTAAATAAGGACCTGCTAAAAGCAGATTTTATGAGTAAGAAGAATTTCCTGAAAAGGAAATGGATGATGAAAAATTTAAACAAGGAACAAAGATTCCAGTCCCACTACCAATGGACAGAATGGATGAAGGAAAACAAGATAATGGTACCATTCTTTGACTGGTTTTATGAAAATATTCAAGGAACCATGTTCGAAAATGCTATTACTACTATCTCTAGTCCTTTCAAAACTTATCTCTTGAAAACTGAAGAACCCATAAAAGCTATTCATCCTCCATGCTGTGTCTTAGAATTTGCAGGAGTTATAGCGTCACCATTCAAGGCAAGTCCTAAAACAGATTTGGAATCAAAAGCAAACTCAACCCACATAGAAATGATTATCCAACAGAATAATTTTACCAATTTGTGTTTGCAGACAATAGGGGAGCAAACAACAAGGATTGAGGAAACCTTAGCGGAGGTGTTTCCTAAAAATGAAACCATAAAAATAGGATCTTTAACGGAGCAACTTATGTTCAAACAACCACCTGAATTCTTTCCTGAAGAGCCAGCCGAGACTTTAGGTATCAGAGCCAAATACTCAATACTGTAATTTTGGAGCAGCAAGGAACTTTTGAAAAAACTTTTGAAAATGGACGAGTTGTAGAAATTAAGTGGGTAGCATCATAATATAACATATACACAAGCAGAGCAATAGAAATTGGAATATGCAAGCATATATTAGAAAGGTATTTAATATTAAAGTTAGGAACATTAAAACTTACAGAATAGTAGTTTAGAACATGGGTCCTCCAAACAGTACACACAAGCCTTCTTAAAATATACAAACTAAAGATGAAACTTTGAACTGAATCTGCCCCTACTGGAATGAGGAGGCTCACTTATAAAGACCCGAAGGCTAAGCTATAACCATGTGACTCTACAGAAAAAGCCTAACAAGTGGCCGACAGAAAAAGTAAAAATAGTACAATAATTAAGACTTTAATAAAGTGGACTTATGCAGAATCTACTGCTTTAAGTTAAGCGACAGTCTTTTAGACTTAGTGGAGCGAATCTTGTCAGGAGCATCTTTGCTTTTAGCAAACCAACAGACTTTGCCAACTGGAAAGAGAACCTTATCTTCTGACAGGAGATAAAATGCCATAATAGTCGTCTTCATTTGAGTCAGCAATACCACCGAATGCTTGTCTGTCATTGTCAATATTAAATGCTTCCTCTAAGACCCATTTTAGATCTTCTTTAGGAATAAATTTATTGTCTTCCTTCAGCTTAGCAATTGGATCTTTTATATTAACTGCCGGAGGAGACATTGGAGGAGAATCCCTTGCTATGAATCCTAGGACAAGATCTTTTACTAATTTCACTTTAAAGATAGGGGGAATAACATGAGAGTGATTGAAATTATCCCACCACTTAGTACAAATGGATCTTCTTAGATTAGGGATGTAAATCCCTTCGTCTTCATCCTCAGGAGAGAATGAATAGTCCCATTTTAGTATCCAACAAAGCCCATAAAGGACATAGAACCATAGTCCGATGTCCCATGGTGAAACTTCATTAGTATTGGCCAGTCCAAACAGTCTCAGGCTCTTAAAGACTTCAGGAGATAACAACTCAAAGCCAGGGCCCCAAACCGCGAACCATCCTCTAAACCAATTTGGTAAAGGCTTTTTAGCTTTTAATTGAAACTGAAAGAACCAAGAGTGAGAAAATAACTCATTATGAAAGAATAAGGTTATTTCTCATGCTTTCTTGTAATCAAAATAATCAAACTATGCTGGGTGCTGCCCTTCGAACTTGAGAAATTTTCTTTTAGAAAATTGGGAATTTTCCCACTCTTTAGCGGAGATGATATCCAGGATGAAAAACTGGGAATATTCAATTATTCCTTAGACCTGTAATTATGATTGATACTGGTAGAGCCAGTTTCAACCAAAATGGACTCAAACCATTGAGGGTTTTTTTATCCTAATTTAGGATCGCAATGATTATTAAGATAGCTTTTAGCCATAGATCTTGGCTCTTTAGACAATTCATGGTCTTCAATGATTGAAACCCCTACCTCTAGGGTTGGGTAATAAGGTGTCCTTTTAGGACCCTCTCCCAAAGGCTGCTTAAACTTTTGGGTGTGCTGTTGAGCATCTTCCTGGTGCCTTTGAGACACCCTCTGGGAATTTCCCCTCATTTAGTGGTTCCTCCTCATGATTCTTGCCCTGCAAAAACTCACGGGTTAGAAAATCAGGGAGTGAGTTACTTTCCCCTTTAATATACTCAATTTGAAAATCGAAAGCAGAAACAATAGCTTGCCAGCTAGCGAAAATCTGTTTTGAACCCAAAGTTTTAACATCTTTTTTCAAAACATCTTTTGTTGTTTTGCAATCCACACGAATAAGGAATTCTTGGTTTAGTAAATTGCTTTAAAGCTTTGTAATAATTAGGACAATGGCAAGAATTTCCTTCTTAATGGTTGCATAGTTTTGTTGTGCTGAGTTCCACACCCCTGAGGTAAACCTTACAAGGAGTTCTTTTTTAGAACTTGGATCTCTTTGTTTTAGAATTCCACCATAACCTCTTTTTGAGGCATCTGTTTCAATAATTTTGAACATTCCTAGTTTAGGAATGCTTAAGCATGGGAGCTCTTTAGCCCTTGCTTTTAAGGCCATCACTGTTTTAGTGTGTCTGTCGCTCCAAGGTGGAGGATTCTTCTTCAGTCTCTCATACAGAGGTTTATTGTCCTTTGTCAAGTCCTTGTAAAAATCAGCAATATAGTTAAGACTACCAAGAAACCTCTATAGTTGAGTTTTGTCTTTAATCTCGTCTGGGAACTTGTCAGCAAATGCTATTGCCCTATCAATGGGGATTATCGTCCCTAGATAGATATAATGTCCTAAGAACCTTATCTTCGTATGAAAAATTTTCATCTTTTTAGATGAAACAACAAGCCCTGCATCCATAACCACTCGCAAGAAAATGTTAAGATGTCTAATGTGTTGATCTATAAATGAAGAGTAGACTAAAACATCGTCTATATAGGCTATATAGTAAAAGACGAGTATGGGTTAAAAATATTATTAATAATATTTTGAAATTCATATGGGGCATTTTTTAACCCAAACGGCATTACATTCCATTCATGATGGCCAAATGGAATAGTAAATGTTGTCTTATACATTTCCTCCTCGGCTATCTAGACTTACCAATAACCAGACTTCATGTCAAACTTTGAGAAGATCACTGCTTGATGTAACCTATTTAGGAGGTCTCTTTTGTTTGAGATTGGGTACTTGATCCATCGTAAGGCCTAGTTTAGTGTCTTATAGTTTATCACCAATCTAGGCACTACTCTCTCAATTTCGCCGACCTTTTCCACATAGAAAGCAGGACAACTCTATGGAGACTTACTAGGCCTAATGAGGCCTTTTGTAAATAAGTCCTTAATCTCCTATTGGCACAACTCCAAGTGTCTTTTGTTCATCTGGATGGGTCGAGCCTTGGTGGGGATCATTGATTCTTTAAAATCTGGCTCGTAAGACAGCATGACCATATGTTTTTTTCTGGCCTAAAAGGCTGATGGAAGATCTAAACAAACTTTATTAGTTAGTGAATCTTTTAGATTTTTTACCTGAGCCTGCATGTGTGGTTCTCTTAGAGCCTCTTCTACTCGTTTGTACTGTATTTCCTCTTTTAGAGACAGTAAAAACTTTTCTTTTCTTTGGACCTGGTCAGCAATAATATCTACATGTTTTACCAAAGGTTCCTGCATAAATTTAAAATAAATTTGTGTCCCATGGACTCTACTGGTAATCTCATTCTGATTAACATGCATATTATCAGACTGATATAATTCACTTAAAAAAGGATTACCTAGTATGCATGCCTGATTTAGGTCTTTAACTAATATAAACTGAGCAAGTAAACATATATCATTGTTACAAATAACAGAATTAGAGAGTTTAAACAAAATTCCTAATTTCTTACCATTTGCTGTCCTGAGAACTTGAGTGGTCTTACTAAAGTATTTAGAGGGAACCAAACCCTCTCTTAAGCAATTCAAATCTTCACCCGAGTCAATTAATGCAATAATAGTGAAACTAAAATATTTATCGTTAGTATCTACTATCACAGTTATCTGGGTGTACCATTTTTGATGCTTTACCTTGTCAATTAGACTGATTGATTGTCTTTTTAAGGCTTTTAGCCCTAAAGTCTCGGCTGACTCTTTTGGAAAGAATTCTTCAAATTCCCTTCCTTGTCTCATGTCTTCCACAACTTGTGTTTCTAATTGAAACATTCGTCATTTAAGAGCTTTAAGCTCTTCTTTGACCTCATTGACTTCGGTCTTTAAGGTTGCTATAGTAACCTCATTTTTAGGAGTTTCGTGGTAGATTTGATTGATAAGGCTTTGGAAATCATACGACTCGAATATGTCTGCTTGTGTCATTATGCTTTGCTTCTCTTTACTTCTTCTTGTGGCTTCTTCTAGAAATTTTTCCAAAGCTTCTCTTTTCTGGACTGGGTCCTGAATTTTATCTATCAAATCAAGTATCATGTTATCTTCAAAAGAAATAACATTTACCTAGCAACCACATTTGTCCCCTTCAGATCCACTTGAAGACTCTTTATTTGTGCTTTCATCTTCCAAGCCTAGAATTTCTTCACTATCTGAATCTTCTTATTGCAGAAATAATAGTGATAGCTGCTCTTTTAGCCTATCACTTATATCTAGTGAATTAATCTTATCTTGCATCTTGTTATCCCGCTGGTAGTGTCCTATCTTACCACATTTATAGCAGGTAGGAGACTTCTTCTTTATAACATGTTTATGTCCTGTGGTCTTACCAGCCTGCGGCCTCTTGTAATGCTACCTTTTCTAATAGAATGGCTTTTTCTTAACATAGTATTCCTGTTTAGGAGCCTGCTTCTTGACTGCCTTCTTCTTCTTGGTCATGGATGCTTCCTTTGTGAAGCCAAACTGCTCGCAAAAGTCTCCTAGCTCCTTGCCTTTAAGCATCATTTCCTTGTCAATCTGTCTCTTCAGTTTCATGTCTGTGCACAAAACTAGACCCTCAGCACAGATTTCTCAATTAAGTTCTCCAAAAGTACAAGTCTGGAAAGGGATTTGTCCACTGTACTTACCCCTGAGCCAGTTTCTGACATTTTCTGCAAACAAAGTCGAAAGTCCTGAAATAAACTTCTCCTTCCAAAAGTCTGCATGACAATCTGCTCGAGTGAACACCTTTGCCATGAAAACAGCCTTGTACCACCTGTATTGAGACAGGCTAAAGCATTTTAGGTTCATAAGAAACTCTCTAGACCTATCTTGTCTAAGTTGGGTAGATCCTACAAAATGAAGAGTCAAAGTAAATATTAGTGTGTTAACCGCGTCACTTTCTTCTTCTTCTCTCTCCATGCCTCCTTCTGTCTTGAGAACCACTTTTTTGGCTCCTAAGATAGATTTTTTCTACTCTTGGCTTAAAAAATCTTACCATCCTCGTAATTGTGCTGCAAAACCAGAGATCAATGCAACAACAAAATTCATGTCGGTACTATTCTTATGGTTGGCTTTTAATGTTGTAGCCAACATCATCATTTGTCTAAAAGTATCAATAATTTGATACTCTGTTTTACTGTCAATGTTCCATTGTACAATGGAGGATCCATCAAACATAAGTCTAAAGGCTTCTTCCATTTCCTCTATCTCTGAGTCTCCTTCATGAGATAGCACATTGATGGATGAGCCACCTTTTGCTGGGCTTCCTCCTTTTGGCGTGGGCAAAACTAGCATATCAATTACTGGCTTTTTCCCCTTTTCCTGGACTTTTAACCCTGCTATTCTGCTAGATATCTGCTCTATAAGCTCTTCATTGGATCCTTTTAGAGTAAATGTTCCGCTCATCTTAGGTGGTGGTTTGAACATAGGTTGCTCCGTTAAAAATCCTATTTTTATGGTTTCCTTTTTAGGAAACACCTCTGCTAAGGTTTCCTCAATCCTTGTTATTTGCTCCCCTATTGTCTGCAAACACAAATTGGTAAAATTATTCTGTTGGATAATCATTTCTACTTGGGTTGAGTTTACCTTTGATTCCAAGTCCGTTTTAAGACTTGCCTTGAATGGTGACGTTATAGCACCTGCAAATTCTAAGACACAGCATGGAGGATGAATAGCTTTTATGGGTTCTCCAGTTTTAGGGAGATAAGTTTTGAAAGGACTAGAGATAGAATTAATAGCATCTTCGAACATGGTTCCTTGAATATTTTCATAAAATCAGTCAAAGAATGGTACCATTATCTTGTTTTCCTTCATCCATTCTGTCCATTGGTAGTGGGACTGAAATCTTTGTTCCTTGTTTAAATTTTCCATCATCTATTTCATTTTCAAGAAATTATTCTTACTCATAAAATCTGCTTTTAGCAGGTCCTTATCTAGTCTGAATTGAGACTCTTCAGGTTTTTGGGCTTCTAGGATGCTAATCTGAGGTCCAGTATATATTGAGCCTTCAACATCAAAGAAGGTTGGGCCTTCCCTAGCACTAAGCTCGGCCTGGTCTATGTAAACTGGCCTGTTAATGTTTCCTAGCCTCTCCGTACCCAAAATTATTGGGTCATCCATCATCCTTCTATATGGTTCTGCTGAGAATGATTGTCTAGATAGGCAAGGATCCTCATTTCGTCTAGACACAGAAGGTCTAGAATCACAACTACCAATTCTAGTGGACCTAGCATTAGAGAATCTGATCTCTACTTCGCCACCCTCATACTCCACTATTTGGTCAATTTCAGTGTTTTCTAGTGGTCTCTGGGGGGTTTCATGTACTAAAGTTCATTCCCTAGGTAAGTTTACCTGATTCCAAGAAATAGACCTGTGAACGCACGGTGTCAATTTCAAATCAAGATAACAACATCCAGTTATTTACACCAAGTATGCTAAACCAACATACCAACAAGAAATACAATTACCTACATATAGGAGTTGTACATGTAGCAGTTAAGCCCTTGGTAAGAATGGGCTTAAACACTTTAGTATTGGTCTGTGTGAGGGACTGTAGACATAATAAGTTTGCAGATTCTTTGTTAGGAGGTAGGATCATCGTTAAGTGAGGGGCCAATATTCTTTAATTGTTTCCCTAACTTCTCTGTTGCTCTTGCAGACAAAGGAGTGTTAAAAGCACTAATCTTAAATATAAGATCACAGGGGTTCGATATGATCCCAAGGTCGCAGAAGATGGTCGTAGTATACCGAATATACTACAAGGCAATGACCACGTTATGTCTAGGTGCTAAAGACCTTCACGAGGAAGGTAAAACAATCATGTTTTAGGCTGGGTACGGAGAGGCTAGGAAACATTAACAGGCCAATTTACATAGATCAGGCCAAGCCTAATGCTAGAGAAGACCCAACCTTCTCTGATGTTGAAGGCCAAATATATACTGGACCTCAGATTAGCATCCTAGAAGCCTAGAAAAGTGGGACTCGAGTAATCATACAGGAGTTGTGTGTTTGAGCTATTTTACTCGAGGCCCCCTCGAGTAGTACTCGAGTAACCATATAGGAGATGTGGAAAAGTGAGTCAGAAGCATTGTGTGGAGCATAACTTTTTTGTCCAAGAATGGATTTAGGCATATGATATATAGTTGGAAAGAGGACATCTAGGGCTTTCCAAAAAGCTATAGTTTACAATTTTCTGAGTATAGGAAAACATCCAAAGCGCATTCTAAAGACAACCTAAGTTTTGTGGCCGAAATTAAGGCAACTTTCCATGCTTTTTTGAGAAAAGCAAAGCCACTACCACACTCCATCCACAAGTCAAGACCAACCATCCTATTGCCATTATCACAATGTCATTTTACCAACTCAAGGTCATTTTGTCTATAAAATGACATCAAGAAGGCAACAGCAAGAAATCCACAATCAACCCAAAACAACCCAAGGCTAAAACAATATCAAAAATGATATTATCTATCTCCTCCCTTTATCTCCTTCCCAAACAGCTTCCCAATTACTCAAATTAAGCCTTCAAAGATCACTCAAGGTTGCTCACTCACTCAAACAGCCTGCCCACTTACCAAACAATCTGCTTGGTTCTCTGAGTTCATCAAGATCAGCAAGCAAGTTCCTCAATAGCTCCTATCAAGCTATTTCCCTTGTATTTAAGTTAATTCAAGCAATTCTTATTTTATCTTGTTATTAGCTCTGCTGAGGTACATCTGTTTTGGAATGATTTCCTTGTGAAAGTATATTCATATATATATATATATATATTTGTCATAAGAGATTTGTTTGTGTTTCCATTTCCCTCACATCAATTTGATTTGGTTTTAAGTTAATCTCATGCTTATTTACCAATTGATTTGTTTGTCATCAACTTGCATTTACTATAAAAAGTCCTTGTGGAGCAAGGCATAAAAAAGAACTCAAGCAAAAAAAGTTGTTCCTCACTTGGCCGTACAATCAACTGATCAGAAGTTAGAATCACGGCGCAAAATCGAATCGACATTCATATTAAACTAAGTCAATAGCCTCTCGGCCAAAATGAGTTTAATATCACAACATTTAGATTGAGCTCGACGAAGATGGCATTTGGGCCAATCTAAGGTTTAATTCCATTTCTGTATCCGGCCTCTGGGCCTTGAACAATGGCACGCCCAGCACACATCGCCAATTACAAAGAAGACTATAGTGTTCTTCAGTCAAGGTTCTAGAGGCCTAGGCTCGACAACGAAGCCCGATGAATTTTGAGGGTAACAAATACGTAACAGTGACACCTACCTTGAGAATATTCAGGACCTTGTCAAATATTTACTAAAACGATTGTACCACATTCACCTAGATTGTTTTAACCCATACAATAATCGTCTCAATTTGATTGAGTACATACTTCATGGGATTTTGCTTCAAGCAACTAAAGGGAAGATTGAGGACCAAGTAAAATTATTGATTATAATAATATAAGAGTACTGATAATCAAGGAGTAAAATTTCGGTTTCGAGGAAATTTTCGATGGAAATTTCGACGGAAATTTTCGCGGAAATTTCGATTAAAATTTCAATTTCGATAAAATTAGACAAAAACGACGGAAATTGCTATCAAAATACGGAAATTTTGAATGAAACTTGACCATATGTTTATTTAACATATTATCTACTACATTGATAAAAAATATTGAAGAAATCAAATTATATAGTAGGTTTCATATGATATAAGGTGAATATAATGTGCGCTGGAGGCAAATACTGTTAAATAAAAATAGTTCACTAATTACTAATTACATAAAAATGACCTCTTTTTAAGAAATATTTAATCATTTTGAATCCAATTGTTCTTAAAACATATGTGGACAAATAAGAAAATGACATGTATTGTTATTTTCTAAACCACTTAATCTAATAACAAAAAACAATCTAAATAGATTGTGAGATCCCAAAAAGTTGGTTTATAATTTATTTTGAAGTAAATAGTGATTTATTGATAATTATCTTGTTAATTCGGAGATATTAGAATTTTTCTGAGGAATTTTGGAAGGAAATAAATGAATTTGAAGTAGTAGAAAAATAAAATTTATTAAGACGAGCTCACGAGATTTTACAGAACGTTTTTCGAACCTCGAAGTTAATTTTGGTAAATTATTTGAATTTTAAGTGATTTTGGCAAGTCATTGAGGAACAATAAAAATTAGAAAAGACTCAGTCTTGATTTTAGTCTTGTTGGAAAAGTCTCGGGTCAACGAGCGCATAAACGTAAATAAAACGTGTTTTTTTTTTTTTTTTTTTTTTCTTTTTCTTTCTTTTCTTTCCTTTTCTTTTTTTTCTTTCCTTCTTCCTTTTTTTTCTTTCCTTCTTCCTTTTCACCCGTGACTGCAGACTTACCTTTCTATTCTCCTCCCTCACTCACGCAGACCTCCCTCCCCCCTCACTCACGCAGACCAACTTCTCTCCCTCCCCCCTCACTCCTCCCTCCTCCCTCCTCCGTCCTCTCTCCCTAATCTCTTCTCTCTCCTCTCTCTCCCTCCCTCTCCCTCCCCCTCCCCGATCTCCTTCTCTTTTCTCTCCTCCCTCTCCCTCCCCCTCCCCGATCTCCTCTTCCCCGGATCTCCTCTCCCTCCGGCGACGGCGACCTCCTCTTCCCGATCTCTTCTCTTCCTCCGGCGACGGCGGCCCTCTCTCCCTCCGGTCTCTGCCTCCCTTCGATTTATACGCGAAATTTCGCTAAAATTTCGCCAAATTTCGACGAAATTTCCAGAAATTTAACCAAAATGTGTTTGGGGCATTTTCGAAATTTCGGCGAAATTTTTACGAAAAATAACGGATATGTGATAAAATTTCGGGATCCCTTAAAAACGAAAATTTCGCCGAAATTTCAGCGAAATTTTCGAAATTTCATTCCTTGCTGATAATAAATCACGAAATAAAACTTGAAATAAGAGTACTAAAAAATACAGTAAAATCAAGAATATAACTATTGATCATAATATTGAAAATAATGCAAGAAAGTAATGCAATGAAAACTTACTGAAATTAGTTGAATTCCTTCAAAATAAAATTTACATAGTTACAAAAATTGAAAGTGACAGAATACTAGAATATCACAATCTGATATCTCAGGTATGTTAGGACAATCTCTTAAAGCTTGAATGATTACAATAGTGTTTGTTAATTTGAATTGGAGATTTTTTAGAGTTCTAGAATCAAGCCTCCTTCGACTATCAGAGAAATATGGTATTTATAGAGAAGAGCAATAAGTTAGAATTAGCTGGAATCATTGGATTCCTAGCATGGATGACTATGATTGACTATGGTGATAGACTGCATGTTCTTGTCTTCACCGAAAACAAATTCTTGGTTGGAAAAATAAATTCTTGATTGAGAGATCGAAGCCAAATTCGCCTAACTAATGAATAGTAAAAAGTCATTATTCATAAATAATAACTTGTCTTGAAAGTGTTTTTTACTATTAATCGATGTTCAAATCATAAGAATCTTGAGCATCTTGAACCTTCAAAGGAGGCTGAAAAACTATTTTTGTTTTTTACTTCATCTTCTCCACCTATCTGAGTGACTTGGAGCATGATTTGTTTGACAAATTCTTTTAACTCATATTTGGACTTTCCTTCTATTGAGAGGGAAGAAATAGATGACTGTAAAATAGTTGCTTTCAATTGATGGGTTTTTGTTGGAGGAAACTTAGTGTTGATTTGGGTGATGATGCAATCATGATTGAATTTATCCCACCATTTTACTAAAAAATGTCTTGTGACTATGTCAGAATTGATTTCATAGTGCCACTTGAGGATCCATAAAACTTTGTATTTTGAAACAAAATGGAGAAGAGTTGGGATTTTAGCTTCATCTTTATTGACTGTATAAATAGTTGAAAAATACTTGATAGAATTTTGCAAAATAATAGGTATGAGACTGAAAATAGGTCCATGGGTTGACCATCATTTTTGAAACCACAGTGGAAATTTTCCTCTGAATTTCTTGTCAAAGTTAATGACCCAGAAATGACTGAAATCTTCTGTTTGATACAAGAATATCTTGTACCAGACATCAATGTAATCATAATAACTAAATGTGACATCTTCATCAAGAAACCAGAGAGAATGGGGATGAGGAACCCAATCAGGTTGACTGATAATTTTTTGAATATATAGCGAATGATAAAAAATTTTATTTGGATCATTCCTATCCTTGATAGGCTTAATTAGGACTAACTCATTTGTGAAGAGGATATCTCTATAATATTTTAATGACTTTGTGGGGTGACTGGGAGCATAATGTAGCATAGGTGGAAAATATGTTTTTGCAAGCAATTCTAGATTCTTAAGATAATTAAGACAAGGTTCAATGTAAAATAATGAATTTGACCAGGAATTTTGGGGACATAGGCAAAGGTGGCTATCTGATAATTGATAACTAGTTAAGGCATTGGTTGAATGGTTCACTGGTAAGGATTATATTAGGATACTAAGGCGGACTGATAGTTGGGTCGGATACTACCAATGGTAATAAACTTGTTTGAAACATTGACTGGAGAGTGACTAAAGGGGATTATACTTGAAGGAGTGATGAGTTAAGGTTTAACTGGGTTAAGAACTGAGTTGTGACTAGATGTTGAAGGGTTATTAAGCCTTCTAGCTGCCATTTTTGCCCTACAAGAATTCCCAGATGAGAAAATCAGGGATACAATTTTGACTTCCTTGAATATATTCAATTTCAAATAAAAAATACTAAGTATAGCTTGTCATCTTGCAAAAATCTGTTTAGATGAAAAGGTTGGAGATAGCATATCAACATCATATCAAAATAAGTTCATATCTTATAAACTGTAAAGTCTGTAATGCTTTTTTTCTAGAATGTAATGTAACTGTTGCTTGTAGATGTTTAATTTAATTTAATTTTTTTGTGGTTCTATTTCTGGACAACTTTATGATTATAAAATCCTTAGAAACTGTCCGTGAGAAAATAACGAAATTAGGTTGACAGAAATGGTGTTACCATAGTCATTTCGCCACTGCACCAGATAAGGCAAGATAACTGAAAGCGAAGGCCCAGAAATGGTCATTTTAGGTAGTCCTTGTTTTTGTAGTTGTTGATTTCTTCACCTTGAGTTTGATAAAGGAAGGCAAAGGCCCTCTTTGGCTTTAACACAAAGTAATACAAATATAAAACCAATATCCCAAACCCACCAAACAACACTGATAGTATCATCTTTGCTGCAATTGTTTGCCTTGCTTTCAGTTTTTTTGCCTCTCCTTTCTTTCTTTTTCTCTTTCTCTTACTTACCCTCTTTTTCTTTTTAGCGATGGACTTATCATCATCATCACCATCATATATGTATTTACTATTTACTTAGATGGTCTACATGCCTTTTGAACACATATATGTTGTCTCTTTTGGCATCTTTCTCCTTACACCAGATGAAGCATGCAGTGGGTAATACGTCTCTCTCTGATTCCCTTTTGTACATGTGTCTATTAATAGCATCCCTTGTATCCTGGGTACTTATTCATAGTAAATTGTTGGTCCATTGGGTGAAAGATTTTGCAAAGTGCTGTTTTCTTTGTTTTTCTAACAGTTATAAGTATTCTCAATTAATTGTTATTGCTTTTGTGAGCAATTTAAAAGCAATTATTCAAGTGAGAAATTGTGATATACTATTCCTTTTTCTTCATTATTTTTGTGGAAGTACTTTGTACTCTCCAAAAACAGATGTATATATGATGCCTAACAAAAATGACCTGAAACTAAAATGAATTTCAAATGATAGAACACAAGACTGTGGTGTTAAAGAACAATTCTTTAAAAACTTCATATGAAGAAGCAAAACCCATTAACCCCTAATGAATAAAATATATCTGTATTTTAACTGGCAGAGCTTCAGCCCTTGTCCACATTTTGTTCTGTGTTTTTGATTGAAAAATTTATGTTTCTTCTTAAAAAGAAACTTTGGGGGCCAGAGTGAAATTATGTTTATATATTTGCAAGACAGAAAAGTAGGGGTGCTTTAGAAATTTTTTCTTATTTTCAAAAGCTACCTTTTCCAGTATTGTTATGTGTTGATCATTGACTTGTTGATTTCCTCAGAGTTGTACTGTGCCAAATTAAGTGCAGCACGGATGGTATCGAAGCAAGTTCGATTGTTGTATCTATGCCATCTCTAAGCTTTGGGGAGAGATTTGAGAATGCATATGAAGTAATCTTTGTATTGGATGATTGAGAGCAATTTGCCACTCATGGTTCAGTAAATCCTGGATACTAACAAGTTGCCGAAAAATAGCTTGGAGACCATTTCGCTAATTAGGTGACTTCTTTCTTGCTTTTTCCACTATATTTTAGTCTATCTTTGTTTTTCTGTTATGCACGCACGCATACATTGAGGACATTGTTTACTTTTGGTTGGGAGAAGTAGGAGTGTCTATTTAATTATTTTTGGCAATATATTAGATTGCACCTTTTTTTAGTTGTTCTTATTTTAATTTTCGTCACTTTTTTTTAAAAGAAAAAAAAAAGTTAATTATAAAAAATTATGAGGTTATTTTTTTGTGATGTCTTGACTTTTCAGTATTATATATGCCTAAACTTAAATTGAGATTTGATATTCACGCATGAATTTAAGATTGCGAACACTTTTAATGTTAGAGACTGATTGTAAGGAAGGGTTAGATGACTTTGTTTTTTATTGATATTTGACTTTAAAAAAATCTGAAAAAAAAAAAAAAATTGTTTTTGAACCGAGATTTTCACTTAGCAACCTGGCTTCTTGCCTAATCAGCAGTGAGTGTTCGCATAAACCGGTGAAATTTTAGTGTGAATAATTAATCGCTTAGCTTTACAAACTTCACTTCAACTCCTTCTTCTTCTTTTCGTCATTTATTTTTTCCCCTAGTTTTACTGACCAAAGACGGGTGAAGATTTTCTCAAATCATCACCTCCCAAGGTTTTTTCTTTCTCAGTCTTTTGTTCTTTCTTTTTTTGTTGCTTTTATCACGAGGGTTTTGGTAGCATTACTCTTTTTGTTACTTTGTTGGGTTGCTAAGAAAATGTGAGGAAAAAAGATAGATCGAACTACCAAATTTAATGGGCCTTTAAAATAGAAATCCAGCTTCACTTGGCAGTTCCAAATACAGCATAAGATCCAAATTTCATTTTAGAGCTACCAAACAGAGGTTTTATATATATATATATATATATTTTTTCTGAATTTTTCTTTGGTTTTTTGGTTTGTTTGTTGACTTGGGAAGATTCCAAGCCCAGTTGATGTTGCTCGAGTTTCTCCACTTGTGAAAAGATCTAGAGGTAACCAGAAAAACCCATGAACCTTTGTCCTACACAGAGTACAATTTCATTCAATATTCTCAAAATTTAATAATTTTCTGTTTCTAATATAGAGATGTGAAATTGAAGAGAAGTGGATTCACTCAATCTTCAGTTCATCCGGATAATAGTTAAAGATTCAAGGAAGATAGCGAAAATCAGAACCCCAACCTATCAACCCCTCCATATATGAAATAACCAAGCTAAGGTCTTCAAGGCTGCAATCAAATCAAGCACATAGAAGAAGCAACCAATTGACAGCACACCGCAGCACATAGTTTTTTTATTTGTGTTTTTTCTTATTTTTCTTGGGCTAAATTTCATTTTTTATCCATGTAGTTTGGGTTAGGTATTACTTTGATTCATGTAGTTTCAATTGTTATGATTTTAGTTTTGTAGTTTATAAATCGTTATAATTCAAGAACACGTTAGCATTTTCGTTCATCAAATTATCAAATTTATTGTACTTTTGGTCTTGTATTTACGAACTTTTGTTATTTTGGTAATGTATTTTACGTACTGTTAGCAATTCAATAACTAATTTAACAAATAAATAAACAAAAAGGCTAACGTATCTTTACATACTCACACACATGCTAAACATGTGATTGTCACGTCATTTTTCTTCTCTAGCATTTATCATGTTAGTGCAGGGCCAAAATTGCCAAACTTGAAACTTCGAGAATAAGAGTGAAAAAATGAAGCAAATTACGGAGACCAAAAATGTAATTTGGGTTCTTTTCCCAAATGTACATTCATGTGGTTATTCATTTTTCACCATTATGCTTATATATGTTTTTTGGGCCACGCACCATTATGCTTATGTTTATGTATCATGATTCATGTTCCCAAATTCAATGACTAGTTCAATAAATTAATGAATAAAATTGTTAATGTGTCATTTAATTACAATAATTTGTAAACTACAAAATTAAAATTAAAATTAAAACAATTAAAATTATAGATATTAAATTAAAACTTAATTCAAACTACAAAATCAAAAGTGAAATTTAACTTTTTATTTTGTTATATATCTTAAAATAACTTAAAAATTAAACAACTAAAAAAAAACAAATTGAAATGTCTAAAATACGTACTCACATGCTAAACATGTGATTGTCACGTCACTTATCGTCTCCAACATTGATGATGTTAACATTTTAGATTTAATTACAAGCTAAATTAAATCACAGGATTAAAAATACCGAAATTAAAATTAAACAACGAGAATAAGAGTGAAAAATGAAACAAACTACAGAAATCAAAAATGTAATTTGGCATTTTTTTTGTTTTTTTCCAAATGTACGTTGATGTCGTTATTCATTGTTCACCATTATGTTTGTGTTTATGCATAATGATTCATGATTCCAGACCCCGCTTAAAACGCAACCGCGTTTTTAAGCGCACATGACATGACATATGGTCCACAACATGACCACTTACAAGGATGATTGGGATTTAAAATTTTAAACGTGTGATTGAAACCCAACCATACAATTTTAATCCCCTCCCCCGTACTACACACGGTTTTGAAAGTCAAAGTTGGTCAATGCATGAATAAAATAGACCCCCCACTTAACCTAGCTTTTTTTTTTTTTTAATCAAAATCCCACTTAGTAGTTGTAGACTTGTCGTGGACTGTAAGTCTGTAATATATTATTACCATTTTTGTTTGAGAGAGGATATATGGACTTGAAATATTCTTATTTAACAAAGTGGGAGAAAAATATCCTTAGTCCTTTCAACATTCATTGGAAGAATGGTTCTCCACTATTCCATTTTCCAAACCAACCCCCACAAAATAAAATGGCAAATGATGTTAAAAGCATAAATATTAAAAAAAAAAAAAAAAAATTGCACCCAAAAAAAAATTAAAAAAAGAACCCACTAATTAATAAGCCAGCAACCTTTTCTATTTCAACCCTCGAGTACCATTTTCAAAGACACGAGATATTTCTTTCAAACTTTAGCCTCTAATAAGCAAAGACCGCGCGCAGAGAAGAAAGAAGAAAGAAGAAGAAGAAGAAGAAAGATCATCTGGCTATGGATGCCGAAGCTTCACCGTAAGTTACTCAATCCTTTTTCCAGCTATGAATTTGACCAAGAAAAATTTTCTCGAGAAAAAAAAAAAAAAAAAGAACAAAGAACAAGGAACAAAGAAAGAAAGAAATTAAGAAAGTTCTTTCTTTTTTTGGCCAGGACTCAGGAGAAAGAAAGTTAATTAAGGGTGTGGTGTTAATTTGTTAAATATTAGTTAATTTAGTATTTTGTAATAATGAATATATGAGTACTTAGTTAATAATTAGTATGTTCTGTACGTGCAGGTTTGAGAGCAGTGAGATGGTGGCGCGTTTGTTGGCGTCAACCCCTTTGCTGAGGGAGTCATGGAGGGTATGCAGCGTAGCCAACGCCACCGCTGCTCCCTCCAGTTTTGTGTCGGAGCAAATCGGAGACGTCGGATATTTTGCTTTCTCCGGCGTCCAATTCACGACGTCGTCTAAAGGAGAAGACTCATCATCATCATCATCCTCAGCAGCAGCAGCAGCAACTGATCATTGCAGAAACTTGGTGCCCTTGGATACAGCTGGCAATGGGCTTTTCTCTCCATTAATGCATAATAATCATAATTATAATCATAATCATAATCATAATCAATATAATCATAATGATGCTGGAAGTACTGGAGAAGAGGAAGACGAGCCTACAGTGATGGTGCATGAAGGGCTGCTCAACCTCTTCCTGTCTCTGCATACCTCCCCAACTTTCCAATACCAGGTTAGATTTATTTTTCATTTCTTATTATTATTATTATTATTTTTATACTTAATTTGTTCCTTTTTTATTTATTATTTAAACAAAATTAAAATTGTATATGCATACAATATTTATAAGAAAACCACATATCAAACGTTTATTAATTCATGACCCATGAGAGTCGAACCTCCTGAAACCACCTCCAATATATATAGATCGATGCGAATGATGCCATATTACACCAGACATAATGGGTCTATTTTACTTTGGTTTTTTTTTTGCCACTTATTTTACTTTGGTTTGAGTTGAGCCTAATTAGTAGTTATATGAATAATCCTTGTATGCTTATTGGCGGCCTCAAATATATATACATAATATTATATGACACTATTATTGCATTAGGCTCCTCAATAAATTGAGGTATATTTCAACTTATTTATGTCGAGGTATATTTTATTAGGGCCCACACGAGTCGTTTTGTGTCGATCTGAACTGTTCATTTTTTACATCTTCATTGATAGATCATCCTTACAAAAAATTAGCCAAATTAGAAATTATTTGTCTATTTAACTTTGATCAAATAAATGGATGAACCAAATATTTTTGATGAAAGCATCCATTTGTTTTATCAAAGTTAGATAACACAAATGATTTTCGATTTGACTAATTTTTTATAAGGATTATCTATCAATGAAGATGTAAAAAATGAACAGTTTGTATCGACACAAAATGACTCTTGTGGGCTCTAATAAGGTCATACCTCAACATAAATAAGTTGAAATATACCTTAATAGAAAGTTTTAACCAAATTAATATGTAAAAAAAACATAAGTTTTAACCACATCTAATAAGGCTTTGATTAATGGTTGGGCAAGCATGTCATCTATGAATACAAACATATATATATATTACATAATTTTTTTTTAATCAAACGATAGTAAAATAATTAAAGAGAATTCAAATTTAAAACTTAGATGTAGAAATAAATATTCTTAATCACAGAGATATGGATGGATGTCATCAATCCTATCAAATTCTGAACCTGAAGATCCTTGAATGATTGGTATAGAGGCCTTTTTTGAGAGTAAATAGGTGTTCACTTTTTATCATTAAGCCATTGATTTTAGTACCACCGGATACCATTGTAGAAACAATTCACATCACAGAATCTTTCATAAAAACACACCATGCTATAAAATATAAAGGACAAGTACTAGTGCATGTAGTTGGTCACGTTTTATAAATCTATTTATTTAATTATGTGATAATATAATTTATTTTTAGTTAAATAACTTAAATTTGACTACCGGCAAACACTTTTGAGTCTTTGACCAAATAATTGAGTAAAAGTTGATTAAAAAAAGAAATTAATAAGAATAAATTAAGACGAAGATACGAAGAAATACCTTAACCAATAAGTGCCTCTAAAAAAAAAAAAAAAAAGCCAATAAGTGCACTTTGACCAGCCCAGTTTATGATATAGTTTTTTTTTTGTTTTTTTTTTTCTTTTTATAGTGTAAACCTTAAAATATGTTATCAAATTAGACTTTCACGCGAACATCACGTGTGTGAAATTCAGAAAATTTATTTATGCGAAACTTCCTCTAACCTCACTAATTAATAAGAAAATTATAAAATTACTAACAACAACATTTGTTCTTCACTGTCCATATAAAAAAAAAAAATTAATAAAAGTGGTAGTATGATAAAAAATAGGGTTATTTTTTTTTAAGTCCATGAAAAATATCCTAATCGGTTGGTCTACCTGCAAAAATACGGTGATAGGCCAGTTTACTTTAATGAGCCGAGAGTTTGGCACATTCACCGAGTACTCGGTACAACCCACCAAGCATTCGGCAAATTGCCATTGTGCGCTCGGACATTGCCACTTTCAGACAACGATAATCATTGTTACTGTGCAAAAGTAACTATTTAAATTACAAAAACACACTATGTGATTATTACTGTCAGACAGTGGCAATTTGTCCTTAAAAAAAAAAAAAAAAAACTCACCAAGCGCTCTACACAAGAAACACGGAACAAAACATAACGTGGACATATTCATCATTTCAACTTTTTAAATAAATTTATTTATCATTAAGGGCTGTAAAATAAATTTTAGAGTAATTTACTTAAATAATAATAATAATAATCTATCAAAGTACTTCTTTTGTGGGAGAGTTCTCATAAAACAATACGACCGCCCCTTGTAGAATATTTCCCAAATGAGACACTCATAGGCAACGAAGTGCATACTTGTCCATTTGCTTAAATATCCTATAAATTAGACTTTAGATATCATTATTCTCATGACTTTGACTTGCATGATTGCATCCTTATTGAAAATGAGGTTTCTTTTCTTTATACCATGTTTCATATTTATTGACAAAAAATAAAAGTTTCATAAAAAATTAACCGAATTTTCTCCTGCTAAGTGGCACATTCTTTTACCCACAATAAATTGTCTATTGACAGTTGTGAAAGTGCATCCCAAAAAAAATTTAAAAAAAGGCCAAAATTTGTTTATATCATAGTAATATAAACCCAACCTCTAGCTACATGCCAATTTTTCTTTTTCTTTTTTAATGCCAAAATTTGACTAGTAATGCTATTGACAAGATGGTCGCATATAAATATACAACTTATTTAGTAACTAATGATTAAGGTGCTTTATTAAAAGTAAAGTTCTTTTTAATTACAATAAAAGTAAAGTTCTAATCTATAACTTTTGAAAAAAGGTGTGGGGGTATAAACTATAAAGCATGTGAAAAGGAGGTAATTAAGAATGTGAACGTGTGACAGGAATTCAAGAACACTTTCTCTATTTCAAGAACATTATTTGTAAAGTATTACTTTATTGTAGACAGTTGTTCAATTCCTAAAGCTTGAAATTAAAACCAGACACATGGCAAAAAAAAAATTAAAAAAATTAAAACCAGACACAGAATATTCTGTCTGCATGCCATTAAATATTCTGTCTGCATGCAAAATACCAGACAGAGTGAGAATGAGACTGGATATGTATCAAAATCTCTCTTTCATCCAGAACTTTCTTTTCTATTTCATCATCAAATGCCTTTGCTTTATTTTCAACCATAAGTCTATAAGTAGATAAAAAGTAGAGACCAAAAACCATAAGTGGGATAAATAAATAAAAAAAGAAAAAAATATGAAAGGAAATAATTAAAGTAATTTATAAAATTAAAACTAAAACTAAAATATATAATAGTTTGATAAAAAAATATTTTTTTATGTTTATATTGCCTTTTTTTTCGCCTCTCTCATCACCCTCTTGTATTTTGTATGTCTACTCTCTCTAATATAAAAGATAAAAACGTGTCCTTAGAATGGCATTGATTTGCATATATAATTTGCATTTAATTAAAATGGCTTTGATTTATCTTATTTTTTTTTTATCTTTTTAAATATTATTAACTTATTTCTAACAAGTATGCATGCTTGCTAGTTACATTTGCACTGACAGATTATATAATGAAAAATAACTTTGGTATACAAAATTAGTAACCTAACTTTGTTATGTATAATGCAAATATATTAGAGCCCTTTGATATTTCTCTTTCGGGATATATGTTTGAATTGTAGTTGGAGACTTGGAGCTAAGCTTCCAACTCAAACTGGCTTTCCTGGCTGTTGCATTATTTGCACATCGCTATCTCCGTACTAGAACAAACGAATTTTGACCTTTTCTCGATTCTCATAAAGAGCCGTGTTGACTAGACAAGTCACTAGATTGCTTTCCCACTGCCATATCTTTTCATCAAAAAATTGCCAATTATCTGAGCTGTTAAAGAAATAGGCATAAATTTAATTTAAATACATAATTATATTTATTATTTCACGAAATTTACAAATTTTAAAATATTTTAAATATACACTCGATCTACTATTTAAATTGAAAAATGGACTTCCGTGCATTGATTCATTGAGAGATTAGTTAAATGCTAGCTTGACTTTTACTGACCGGAATTACTTGACGACGTGACGCCATCTTAGCAAACCTTTCCCGCCAAATGAGCTATACGGTGACACCTGTCCACCTAACTCCTGACACGGGCCCACAAACTCATCATCTCTTTCTCACTCATCGAACATAGGTGAAAGATTTATATTTGAATTTAGAAGAAAACGTGATGTTTTTTGGGAAACTAAATGGTCAAGAGATCGTTCGATGAGAGGGAAAGAGGTGATGGGTGTGTGGGCCGGTGTCAGGTGGACATGTGTCGCTCATTTGGAGGGAAAGGTATGCTGAGTTAGTGCCACGTCGCCAATTAATCCCCGTCAGCAAAAGCCAAGCTGTCATTTAATTGATCTCTCAACAAATCGATGGACGAAAGTCTATTTTTCAATTTAGATAATAAATCTGGTGTATATTTAAAATATTTTAAAGTTCGTGAATCCTGTTGAAATGACATATATAGTTATGTGTCTAAATTGAATTTATGCCTAATAAATAAGTAATTGTGTATCAAACAGGCCCATTAACTTGTTCTAGCAGGCCCATTCAATGAGCTGGGCTGTTATTCCTACCATTCGGCCCATTACAAATATGTTTAAAGTTTAAAAAGATAATTGTGCAAATTCTGTCTCACCTTAATTACAGTCAATGAATGTAAGGAAGATGAAGAGTTGTCAATTTGAACAAAGTTTAGAGGGAAAAACAGTTCAACATGCACGAACAGTTACCCATCAAGGAACAAAGAAAGCTAAATATATGCATTCAATTGTTCACTTTTGTTTTAAGTTTTTTTAACTGTAACTTTGATTAGTAGGCTAGCAATTAATAAAGTATGTGCCATTGATCATCTAGACTCAAAAGAAACTGTAGAAACATTGCTTCTCACTGATTCCTTACTTAATGAAATCTATGGTGGTGGCTGGTGCAGATGTCGGCGCTAATAGAGAAAAGCAAGTCCATTGTTATCACAGGCCATTCTATTGGAGGAACAACTGCCTCACTCTGTGCTCTTTGGCTCCTTTCCTACCTCCAATCCATCTCTTCTACCCTCTCAGTCCTTTGCATTACCTTTGGTTCACCATTGCTTGGCAATGAGTCTCTTTCCCGAGCAATCCTCCGCGAAAGATGGGGTGGCAATTTTTGCCATGTGGTCTCCAAGTATGACATCATGCCAAGACTCCTCTTTGCTCCATTAGCATCCTACACTACTCAACTGCATTTCTTACTGCAATATTGGCACTTGTCTATGGCTTCTGATCCACATGACTTGGGAATTAAGCTTCCTGTTCAACTTGGCGACGAAGAGAGAGCTGAATTCTTTAGCTTCATATCAGCTCATCTGAAAGTGTCATCACAGGCAGGAGAAGAGACAGCAAGTAGTTTGTATTGGCCATTTGGGAACTACTTGTTTTGCTCACAAGAGGGAGCTATCTGTGTGGAGAATGCAGCATCTGTTATCAAGATGATGTATTTGATGTTTATCACAGGTAACCCCACTTGCTGCATTGAGGATCATCTCAAGTATGGAGATTATGTTGGGATTGTTTCTTCACAGTTTTTGAACAGAAGCTTCATGCAAGGGGAGTACTTTCCTGAGTCAAGCTATGAAGCAGGGGTTGCTCTAGCATTGCAGTCTTCAGGAATAAGTGGCCATGTACTTAATTAGCTTTCACTATCATTCTCCAGTCTATTTAACATTTCCTTATGAATGAACTTTTTTCATTGGTTTATTTCTTGTTGACTAAATTTCAGGAATTAGCTGCCACACCTGCAAAAGAGTGCCTAAAGATAGCTAGGGGCGCGCGATTAGGACGTACACCAAGCCTGAATTCTGCTAATCTAGCCGTTCAGCTTTCCAAGATCACACCCTATAGAGCACAAATAGAGTGGTACAAAGTGACCTGCGATGAGTTTGATGAGCAACTGGGGTACTACGACTCCTTCAAGTTAAGGGGCTCAAAAAGGGACCACAGAGTCAACATGAACCGGCTCAAGCTTGCTGCATTTTGGAATGATGTAATCGACATGTTGGAGAATAATCGTCTGCCTCACGATTTCCACAGGCGAGCAAAGTGGGTAAATGCTTCCCACTTTTACAAACTCCTGGTAGAGCCATTGGACATTGCAGAATACTATAGATCTGGTATGCACCATTCCAAGGGTCATTACTTGAAGCATGGAAGAGAGAGGAGGTTTTTGATTTTTGATAGGTGGTGGAGAGAGAGAAAGGTTAGCCAGGAAGAACAGCATAATAAGAGAAGCAAATTTGCGAGTTTGACTCAGGATTCGTGCTTTTGGGCAAGGTTGGAGGAAGCTAGAGAGTTGCTAACTAATGTTAGAAGGGAGAGTGATGTAAGGAAGCTACCTTTGCTGTGGGATAATATCCATAGCTTTGAAAGGTATGCAACCAGATTGGTTGAGAGTCAGGAGGTCTCCAAAGACGTTCTAGCAAAGAATTCCAGCTACACTTTGTGGGTGGAAGAGTTGAGAGTATTGAAATCACAGGTGCAGCAAATCCATCCTCGGCTTCCAAGTCTTAGAGATGGAGAATTAGTTCCATAGTTTACATCCTGGAAGCCTATGCAATGCATATATATGTGTTTAAAGATTGCTGCTTTAACTTAATTTGTACTTAAGACTTTTATTGTCAATTTAGTCTTCGATATGGCACCGACACTTCAAGCATACATATGTTTATCCATCCAACAACAGATATAGGCACTAAGCCACAAACTTAGAGTGAATGATCTGCTTTCCTTCTCTCAAGTAACATATTTACATGTCTTGTCAACAAATGGAGGGTTGTTGAGTACTCGTAGATTTGAAATGCAATGTACATATACCTAAGAGATAATACAATGCTAGGAAATTCATGAATTGGAAGCTTTAAACCTACTTGTACAAGAAATTTAAATTCGTGAATGTTTGTTATACCTTTCCGTTATCAGTTTCAATGTTTCTAACAGGTCCTTTGAACCATTTCCTTGCATCCAACACCCACCAAAGCATTATTAGACCCAAACCCACACTCAAAGCAACAGGTGCATAATTGAATGTACCCCAAGAAATTGGGTAGTAAGTGGGGAGGAGAAAGACTGAACAGGTATAACAAATCCACAGGAAGGCAACCAAGCAAATTGGCCTACTTGCTCTGCCCAAATAAAATGGCCCAGCTTTGAAGTTCTTCTCAGCCATTACCATTCTTGCAAAGATTGGAACTGCATAACCTCCTACCCAGCCAATTGTACATATCGAAGTTATGGCAGTGAAGACTACATTGACTTTCAAGATTGGAAGTCCAAGGAGAATGCTGATGGCTGCACACAGCCACACTGCATTGGAAGGAACTTTGTGTTTAGGATGCACTTTTCGCCATACGGATGAAAACGGAATCCCTTGATCTCTTGACAGAGCATATACCTGAAAAGGCCACAGTGAAGTTCAATGCCACTATAGAAACAGAAAGATAATTTAAGAGATTATTGTATATTTGAGTATAACTGCATAATGGAAGTAAAGCTATATCCCTAAAAGCAACAGCCATCCCAAATTTTGGAAACTTATTGATGTCAGACATAGGATGAAAGTAAAGCAAAATACTTTCACTGTAACACACGGACACTGCACGCACACAATATGCATTTTGAATTATTAGAATAATTCACCAATGAATATGTAACTAAATAGATAAGAATCAATTAAACACAAAAATAAGTTTGATATGTGATTCCAATCATAGGATCATAACTGGAAATGCATGCTCTCCAAAAACTGGAGTAGCATTATTCTACAGATCTCATCAGATGTCCTCAAATGATATGATTCACCAACTAGTAGCTTACACTTGGTAGATGATCTAAGAATTTCATCATAAAAAAAATGCTTCTAATATGTAGTTAGAACTGGAGATAATCAATTTTTGAGAAAGGTTAAAGCTAGAAGCTGTTTATTACAATTTACAAGCTATAATAAGAGTAATTTGGTACAAGCAATTAAACTCATTGCAATAACATAATCTCACAATTTAGATTCACTTTTTAACTGAAAATTTAGAAGCACAGGTTCAGTCTTTGTAGCTTAACACTTGAGTGGTTGGATATTTTAAGAAGTTAATGCATTCATACTGATTATAACAGATACAATTTATCAAGAGTTTTTTTTTTTTTTTTCTTTTTCTGTTGCCTCAACCATTCAAATTCGAGCTATGACGAGACCACGCCAAAACTTTTGCAAGCAAATGATCAGCAAATGAAGGATTATGATATATGCAATGCTATGTTAACCCATGTATATGTAAAATCTCACAAAAAAGCATATTAGAGATAAATGAATCACCTATGTACAACTTATGTTATTGGCAGTGCCAAACAGAACACTTATGGAAATCTGAGATCAAGCTGATGTGCTCAGCAAGCAAAACCATTAATGTTGTTTTAGGAGGGAAAAGAAAAAGGCTACTTACCACTCTGGCAGCACTTGTAGTAATTGAAAGCCCACCGAAGAAGAATGAACCCCAAATGATGAATAGTAAAATGATTGCTCCAGTGGAACTATGATACCTCCCATAAAATGCATCATAGAGTATTTGAGCTGGCACGAATGTTCCAGCAGTCTCATTGGTTGGATCATATAGGTAGTTAAAATCCTAATTGAAAAGTTGCCAACAAAGTATTAGTTCAATAATGAAATTTGTTCAAGAGCGGATGAGTCTTCATGCTGATGTTGCAGCATTCCAACTTCACCCCTTGATCTTTGAACGAAAATGCATGTTTTGTTTTTTATTTTCTTTTTAAGTCCCGCACTACTGACGTGTGGTCCTGAACCGAACTGGTTTAATAATACCCAATTGAAGAACAAATTTGATAGTGAAAAGATAATTAAATTGAAGCAAGAATGTTTTAAACACAATTTGCATGGAATCCCTCATTAAGATTGATTTCTCAAAGAAGCCATTTCCCATCTTAAAAGTATCAAAAATAGCACCTTTACAGAAATTACTTTATGCTTCAATAATTCCATGATGATTGCCAGACCCAAAAAATAAAGAAAAAAAGGATTCCCATGAAGATTGAGGGAAAGATTACCAAACAAAAATAAAATAATGAAGTTGGCAAACACATTAACATATTTTACTGCTTGGAGTTCAAATGGTTCATGAAAAATTTGAAATACTACTAGTTTCTGCTGTCTTCATGGAAAAATAGGGAATATGAGACTCTTACTATGCATGCGAAAAATAAATTTTGACAAAAGACAGATCAAACACTGAAATGATTCCAATGCTAAAATAAGACTAAAACTAGCTTTCACATCATACCTGAATGCTGAAAGTAAGGGCCAAGATGTATGCCCACCCAAAAACTGAAATAATTCCAATGCTAGCTAGAATAGCAATAGGACCATTCTTGTCTGCACCTTTGGTTTCTTCCGTTAGATGTGCTGCAGCATCATATCCATATAATGAATACTGACTCACAAGAAAGGATAGAATCACTGCATAAGGCTTGCTTGATATCCCAGTTACCTCAGGGGCCACTTCGAAATTTGTGAACACATATGATGCAGACTGTGTAGTCAGTGCTACCAGTGGAAGCATTATAATAATAACCAGCCCTCCAACAAGCTACCAACAGAAAAATTGCAACCAATATTTCATATCAGAAAATATTATAATCAACTTGTTGCTTTAGTCCATTAGAAGCAAAAATGAAAGAACAAGTAATGTAAATTAGGTATACTGCAAATATACATGGAAGGCAGGTTGGAAAATTTAAATTAGGTTTAGTGTTAAGTGCAACTTTTTGTTCTCCATCTATAAAACCAAATTAAGAGAACAGAGGGGAGGGGATCATTGTCTGGCTGCCATTTAAACAGGCCTTCAAGTAGTTGATGATTAACTACTAATTACAGCCATGTATGTTGCATAATATGATACGGAAGGTAAATGAACACATTTTAGAGATACCTTCCTAAGGGAAGTGTTCAGGTTCTAGATAGCAATTAAGACAATTGTAGTTCATCTCTTGTAAATGAGTGCTACTAATTACTTATACACTGAACTTATATGTGTGTGTGTGTAAGTGTGTGTACGTATGTATGTACATATACATATATATATATAAAATATATAGTGCTTCTCCATTAACTCAAACTTCAAATTTATTTTTTTCCTATTTTGGACACACTACACTTTTCTTGAATTAATAAATCATAGGAACAGATCTACAAGCCTTTGTTGGAAAACAGAGTTTATTCATATATCATATGCATCATGCATCCACATAGTAAGTATGAACTTTCTTGATTAGTCCAAAGCAACACACAATGGGAAATGTAAACCTTCCATAGAATCTTAAACATTAAGGTAGAATTAGCACCTTCTGATATCAAGATAGTATCAATCACAGTATAAACTAATCACTAATTCACACTAAACAGAATTATCATATACCACAAAAAAGAAGAAGGAGAAACCCAAAATTTGATTGTACCTGCCACCATATTGATATTATGTCGATAAAGGCAATTACTTCTAATGCAAATGTGTTGAGAAATGCCCATATAATTGTGAGGCCGACGTACATGCATAAGAATAGCCATTTTGGTGCTAAATACCCCCCATCTTTGTTTGTCCCGGTGCATAATAAAATGATACTTTGCAGTGTTTGAGATCCTGCATATGCCTTCAAAACCAAGTAAAAAGTTTTTAGCTCAAAACTCAACATATATTTCACAATTTCTTGGTTTATATTAATAAATTATTACCTGAGTACCTATGCCAGCAATGAGCCCTATGGTCTCAAGCCAAGCACAGCACCATGATGCCAATGGACCCCATTTGGGGCCAGCTAAATGGGCAGCCCAGAAGTAAAGAGAACCTGTAGTCTGTTTGACAAAGAGGAAATAATGAAACTTTTCAGAAATGAAAGGAGTCTGTGGTTATGTTTCTAAAAGAGCACACTCAAACATTTTATTTATCTTGTGGCAGGGCATGTTTTCCACTTCTAAAACTAGTCATAATATAATCCTAGTTTCACAGAACGCATACTTCCTAAACAGAAACAGAATTATCTTTTTCTCTTTTCATTCAAGCACCAAATAAGTTCTTTTAGTCATTTCAGTTTTCTAACCATGTTTCGATCATATCAACTACTTGTCAATTAGAGTTAACTTGTCTTTTAGTCATTTATGACATGTCAACTTTGTTCTCCATTTGGATTAGTTATTCTCTGGCATTTAAAAAGAAAGCATAATTTACAGGCCAAAAAATAGAAAATTAATATTTATAATGAGTTGCAGACAGTTCATAGCTTATGATCGAGGCCCCTTTTTGCAGACAGTTCTCCCATATCTA
The DNA here is from genome assembly GCA_003254865.1 of Dryas drummondii. NCBI lineage: Eukaryota > Viridiplantae > Streptophyta > Magnoliopsida > Rosales > Rosaceae > Dryas > Dryas drummondii. Next base: position 212,703 of record QANW01013084.1, on the reverse strand, counting down.
ATTTGTTGCAAAGTAAATTTCAGGTTTCAGTTTTTATTCAAGCCCATCTAATCACCAAGTTTCTTAATAATACTAATCAGTCATTTTGGAAGACTAAATATGCTTATTGGAAAATGAACAACTGTTAAAATTTCAAGCACATTATTAGATGAAAGAAACCTCCATGGTACATAGTATTGAGAGTAAAAGTAGGATACGTAAACCAATGTTGAAATATTTCTATAAGGAAAGGTGAAAAGGGGCTTACTGGGAAAGAGGAGCAGATCTCTGACATGGCAATTCCTACAAACCAGGTGAAAAACGATACTACCACCCATCCCCACACAAGGCTTGCAGGACCTCCATATGAAAGGCTTGAACCATACAAGGGAGTGATTCCAGTGAAAAGTGTCATGGTTGAGAATGATATTGCAAGAGTTTTGAACAAAGTCTGAAACAAATTAAGCATCCAATATTCAGCCAAGCTCAAGCTAATTGATATAAACAATACATAACATAGAATTAACAACATAAATGTAATCATGGAAGAACAATAAAACATATATATATGTCTAGGACATGAAATTAATTACCATCTCTCTTCTGAGTTCTTGCTTGTAACCCAGCTCATTGAGGCGTTTTTCCCCTGAATCCATCTCTTGGATTTGTGACGCATCTACTTGGTTGTGTACCATTATTGAATCAAGATTTCACTTGCTGAATAAAGCTCAAGAGAAAACAATTAGCAGCTTATATGCAACTGGGTTTTTCTTTTCTTCCTCTTTATGGGTATATATATATATTTCTGGATCTTCTTTAAACTATTAATTAAAAAGCTGGATAGAGAGAGAGAGAGAGAGAGAGAGAGAGAGAGAGAGAGAGATTGACTCAATCAAGCAGGATAAATCTTGTATTGAAATTGAATATCTTTGCTTAAAGGTTCTTCCAAGACTTTAGGCGGTGTTGCAGGTCAAACTCAAAATGTTGCCATGTTTGAATTGTCGTTAATCCCCTCCAAGTCAATATGGACAATAACGGCCAAATTTTATATTTTCTCATGCTCCCTTCCGTTCCCACTTTGGCTTTCACATCTCTCTCTCTCTCTCTCTCTCTCTCTCTCTCTCTCTCTCTCTCTCTCTCTCTCTCTCTCTCTCTCTCTCCTTTACATATCTTGTACCACTTGAGCTAGTTAAGGTATGTTGAATTTCACATTTTGGGGAACTGTTTTCTGATGATGTTATTCTCTCCTCATGGGAGGTTTATAAAGAAATTACAAAGTAGAATTTCACCAACATCTACCTGCAATCCCACTAGCTAGATAGTGGCAAATTAGGTATAGGTAAGTGGTTGTAGACTCACTCTTCAACAAGGTACATCAGCATTTTGGGTTTGTTTGTGGCATACTGTTTACATAGAATGGTACTAGAAGAAATTAGTTGACTACATCTGAACAAGATATATACCTGCCCAAAATTTTAAATTTCTCATGCTCCCTCCCTTTCCTACTTTGGCTTTCACATCTCTCTCTCTCTCTCTCCTTTATATATCCTGTACCACTTGAGCTAGATAAGGTACATCAGCATTTTGGGCGGGTTTGTTTGTGGCATACTGTTTAAATGGAGTGGTACTAGAAGAAATTAGTTGACTACGGGCCTGTTTGGCATTGTTTTTTAGAAGTACTTTTATTTAGTAGCGCTTTTATCAGAAACGCTTATGTTAAGAAGCACATATAAATTTTTATAAAACTTCTAAGTTATTTATGCAAAAGCACTTGAAAGTGTTTCTTAAGAAAGCACCTGTCAGGTGCTTCTCAAAAAACCCCTTAAAGTGCTTTTATAACTTAAAAGTGCTTTTATAACTCAAAAGCACTTCTAATTATTTTTGCCAAACGCTATTAAAAGCGCTTTTAAATTAGTAAAAGTGCTTTTGACAATTTTAAAAGCAGTGTCAAACGGGCCCTACATCTGAACAAGATCCCTGCCCAACATTTACTTTCTAATTCTGAAGTTTTTCTTTATCCAAATAAAAACAAACAAGGAGAAAGGTTCAATGGAGTGTATGGAGAATATTCTACTTTTCCAAGTAAGATTCTGAGAAATATTTAAGTAAAATGGAGATCCAAATCCATGTATAATGTATTACTTTATAGCACATTTCTTTAGAGAGTGGACTTTGGAATTTTCTACGTAGAAAAACTAAAAAGTTGTACACGCAATGGCTATTAAACATTTTTATTCAATTGCATTGCATGGTTTGCTTCCATGTAGCCGAATTCAACGCCTAGATAGATGCTTCTATTTTCTATCTATATACAATTGCATGATTTGCATTAGATAATATAACTCTTTATTCGACTCCTTAGGATGTGATTATGTTTTTCTTCTTTAAACATGTCAAACATCCAGAGGCAGAGCCACCATCATCTCCCCTTTCTCATTACTCATCTTTTGGCAGTCCAAGTAGGGTTACAATTTGCTTTGGCTGTTGACTTCTTTCCCCATCAACAAATCTGATGCTTGGTATTTTCAATTAAGCATTCGAAAAACCGTCAACAACTACCTATAACACAGCTGGTTGTTCTCCACCTCAATGATGAAGTTAAGATTAAGGAAGATTACAAATAAAATGACTGCATATGACTTTCAATGAAGTTTCAAAATACCACTTTAATCTCTTTCAATGTAAGTTGACGACGAGATTATATTACTTGGATCTTGAAGGCTCAAGCAGAGGAAAAAATAGTAAGGGTGTCATGATATTATGTCAAAGGTGCTGCATCAAAGGAATGAAGAACTTGTTCCAGCATCATTCTTGTATGGGAGCTAAGAGGACTCTCTGATTTGTCTGAGTGAGTGATATTTAGGAGGTAGAGCTTCTTTGAGGCCACAAATGCAGCTGAAAAGATCCTCTTCAACCCTCCCCTTGTGCTATCAACCTTATACTCAAATTCATATACTTGCAGGCCACCCTGGCCTGATCTCTCTGCAACTCCAATAACCTCAGCATCTTTTGTACTTTCCTGTATGAACAGTGATCGTACATGTAAGAAAACAGTTCTAGTCTTTACTTCAGAAACATGAGAGGTGATACCAATATACAAAAGGCACCGTAAGCTCGTGATGACACAATGAAATCTATGTGTACTTTCATATATATTGAGGTTGCCCATGCATAACTTATACTGTTCCTTCAACTATATAACTTCCATCAATATGTTCAAACCCTCAATTAGCCTATCTGTCTTAAGAGATAGGAGCAGCAAGTAGCTAGCAACAAATAATCAAGGGTCATAGCAAAATGGGCTCATCCAAGTGACAACAAATAGTACATGTGCCTTATACGCTTTTTTGTTTTTTGGTGATAAGAAGCAAACTTTTATGAATAGAAAACAGAAGGTACAACATACTGGATAAGATATCCACTTATCGCAAAAGCTAAAAAATACTTACAGTACAGAACTACTAAACAGAATATAAACAGAACACAAACCATAAAGAATGTAAAAGACTACAGCCTTCCAATCCAGCATAATGACAGAAAGAGAACTGTCTATAAACTCCGAACTCCAAAGAAACCAAACCCCAAGGGCAGTCCAGAATCAGACTATCTTTGCAATTTGTTCTGCAGAACAAATTACAAAGATAGTCAGGTGATGCATTTCAGAGTGGGAAAAGTAAAACTTCAGCCATCACTCATCAGTGACTTTATTGAACTTATTTACCTTGCGCCTTTCGGCTTGTATAAGCTTATCAGCTACAGATTGAGGATTGCCAAACTCTCCAAGGCTCGTAAGGCGAACCGGGTTCACCACAACACCAACATTGTTGCTCCCATTATTTGCTTCTTCAAACAGAACAGTTGCCCCTGCTTTATCAACCTAGCCATCCATAACTAACCAAATTCATCCACACAAAATCCAATTATAGACTGAAAGCAATACAACAAAGAAAACATAATATATATATATATTCATACAGGGAGCAAAACACAGATAAGCTTGAACACCTTTATCCAAGAGGAGGGCCGGAGGAGAGTGAAACCCTCCTTGGAATCTGTGTAACTCTGAAGCTCCAACTCTTCAGCTAAAAGAGGCTCAGGCAGGTTGGGCAAAACCCCATTTAAGAAAACGGCGACAAGTGAGAGGCTGAGGTTTCTCTTGGTCAAACAAGGTGATGTTAGTGTTTCACCGTCGGGCATTGAATTTGAGAAGAAGGGTTTTGGAGGAGAGAGTATTGGAGCATGGTTTCGTTTGAAAAGATTGTGGTTTGAGAGGGCAAAGCAATTGCAAATATGCAAAGCCATCGCTTCAAGTGGATGAGGAAGATGGGATAAACAAACTGCATTTACTCAACAGCCTGCATTTTTACCCAAAAAAACGACCAATGCAACTGACCCGACCCGGTAGGAGCAGTTTGGTCCGGCTTCTCTATTAATTTTGCAAATAAATATTTGTCCCTTAAATATCAGTTATTTATTTATTTATTTACATATATATATAATGTATTCACAAAACAATATTTATTAAAGTACATTATTTTAAAGTTTATTTTATAGTCTTTAATGATAAATAAACTCACCTAAAAGGTTATAATGACAAATAAGTCTATTTTTTGACAAATAAACTCACATTATTGCAAGTTTCGTGTTTTTCAGCAATTATTGCCACTGTCAAACCGTGTAAATTCGTAACAATCATTTTTATATTATAACGGGGGTGAAAGTGACTCCCTAAGCTTGAATTTTGTTTTTTATATTTGTTTCATTAGTTTTTGACATGTTGTAAAAAAAGACATAGGTATATATAAATATTATTTTTATGCAGTTTCAAATAGCCATTGTTGCACAGTGACAATTATTGGAATGATGTCCAGGGTGAAGTGGCAATTATTGCAATTTCAAACGTAATCAATATGATGAAGATGGTCCTCCTAGGTGATACTGAATACTAGTATGTTAAAAAAAAGTATACAATGACGAAGTCATCAATGAAGGGGCAAAGTATCTCGTTCATCAATCACATAAAGGTGGCTGAAGCATTACATAACCTGAATGACATAACTAGCTACTCAAAAAGTCTATGCTTTGTCTTAAAAATAGTCTTCCAAGTGTCTTGTTCATGGATACGAACTTAGTGATAGCCAGACTTGAGATCAAGATTTGAAGTAACAAGCACCATAAATGTAGCTGATCCAAAAGGTTATTAATCCTCAGTAGTAGATACCGATTCTTGATGGTTATTTTTTGAGTGCCTTATAATCAACACACATACACCATCCTCCATCTTTCTTAGGGACAAGTAAGGCTAGTGAACAACTAGGTCAGATGACTCATTTTTCAAGAAGTCCTTGTACCTATCTTTTGATCTCTTTAGATTTTGTTAGAGAAGTGCGATACAAACCTAGGTTTGGTAGTAGTGAATCTCCTACCAAAGGGATTCATGTTCTATAGCTCTTCACGATGGCAATCCCTACACATCTTGAAATAAGTCTTTGAACTCCTCCTATAATTTTCTAATATCAGAACAATATTATGAAGGTGATAAAGACAATACATATATTGTCATAACTCCTGAACTATGCTCATGTGGTTGAATCATCAATAAAACAAATCGTCCAAATGAATTGACCAACCTCTTAGCTTGGGTTGTTGTCAACAAATTATCTATAGTTGGATGCTTGCAAGCGTTGATGTAGAACTCTTTCGCATCATTCATAAAGCAATTCTTGTGAAGTCTCCCTTAATGAATGGCATCACGATCTCATAAATATGGACTACCAAAAATGACTTGCCATATATCCAAGAGAACCACCTCGCACATCACTTAATTTATCGATGTATTGATTAGTGATAGTGAATTTGAAGGTACATTGCTTCATGATCTGTATGTCAAGGTCCTTATGAATCCACCCAAGTGAGAAAGACCTAGGAGAAGGTGTAGTTAATAAACCCACCTTTCTTATTAGAGCCTTTGAAATAAGGTTCTTCTTACTTCCAAGATTAATAATAGGTTGCACAACACTTTACTTTACCTGAATATTCACATGGAAAATCTCTTCAAGGTTGAGTATATGTTGGCTTAGTCATAAAGGCCAGTGTAGCATCAGGTTGCTTTATCTCTAGAATTAAGTTCTTCTACCTATTACGTAATCAAGGTGGCCTGTCTGTCAACTCTCCCATAGTTTCTTCTCTTGTGTTTTAGTGGCAACTCAAGGTAGAGTATCATAACTTTGGTTTCACATGCCCGCTATGTTTCCCTTTATTCTTCCAATCAGATTTGCTACTAGATTTATCATCCTTCTAGTTAGTTTTTTTTTTTTTCCCCCACCTCAATGGCGATAGTCTTCTTAGTAGCATCTTTTGCTGATGTCAAGTTCGAGAAACATTTCTTTTCTCTAAGTGTTGTATGTGTCGTTTCACTATCTACCAAACAAACATCTCCATCATTAGTCAAGCCATTAAATCTCTCCATGGCTATAGAAAGATCTTAAATATAAAAATATATAATATAATATAATATATTTATTATATTATAATTAAATTATTTGAAACCACTAATAACTAATGGTTTAAGAGAATTTGTTCTAGACTATTAAAATTTAAAGGTTTATATTAGTTAAAGAATTTAAACCATTCGTGCTTTATGCTTTAAATTCATTTTATATTTTTAGTTTAGTTATGCTATAAAATTATCTTTCAATAAAATGAACAAGTGATTCAAAGCATCCTCCTTTGTTTCTTATTCTTTCATAAGCTACCTCTCGATAAGAAAGTTTGCTTCCAATGAGAACTAACGACTCTTTATTCCTATTGATAGGAATTTATTGTTCTATCATCTCTTGATAAGTGGTATCAAAGCACTACATCTAAGAGGGTGATGGTGGGGTGATAGTGGTTTATGGTTCTAACTTGCAACCGACGTAAAGCTAATGAAGATCTTGTAGGTCATTTGCTTGTCTATAAAAGGCCAAAGTCTAAGAGAGAGGCTATGACCGGAGAAAACCCAAAGGAAACACTAAGTGGTGATGGTGATCGAATCACCAAGCTTAAACAATAAGTTGAAAATCTATCAGTACCAACTTCTAAGCTTGTGGATAGTTTAGAGGAAATTGCACCATTGGTCCATTTATTTTTCCCTTAGTTTCATATTAATCCACGTTCTTTTTTTCGTTCCTTATTGGTCCACTAACTTTGTGACGTGTTTCATTGAGATCTAATTAGCACAAATGGCCGTCTATTTTAGTCACGTGCCACGCACTTGGGGGCACTGTACGTTGTTGACCAATATGGAATTAAGTGAAGAATTAATGAACTACAATAGTGCCTCATGTTCGTAGAACATTACTAAAATATATGGTCAATCGTTTGCGCTAATTTGACGGTTTGGATCACAATGGGAAACATCACAAAGTTAGTGGACCAATATGAAACGAAAAAAAGATCGTAAACCAATATGAAACTTTCTAAAGAAAATGTAGACTAATAGTGCAATTTCCTCAGATAGTTTAAATGCCAAAAAATTGTGTGCATCCACTTTAAAGGATAAAAATTTCAAGAATGTTGACGAAGAAAGCGAAGAAGATGATGACGCAAATTATAAAATAGAGGACAACAAATATGAAATAGGTAAGAACAAAAATCATGTAAAGACCTTGAAAATTTATTTTAAGGTTGATGTTGATGCTGAAAAAGTTGGACAACTAGATTGATACATTGAAAACTTTTTACACAGCGTATAAGTACAGTAATTCTCAAAAAATGAAATTTGCAACCTTGAAACTTTCAAGTTATGCACTTGCCAGGTGGAAGTTCTACCAAAGACACCACAATGTATCAGACTTAAATTGGAAGAAATTCAAGACGCTTTAAGGGGAAAAAAATATCTAGTTGATTAGGAAGAAGAAAGATTGTATAATTGGGTAGCAATACTTCAAAAAAGATTCTGGAAAACATTACAATAGTATACCACTGAATTTCAAAATCAAGCTATGATTTTGTTGGGGACTATGATGTGTTCATGAAGTATACTGGAGATCTTGTTGACTATATATGGAACGATATGAAATTGTCCATTGTAGAATCTATTGAAAATGCTAATGTGAAGATCATTACCATTGAGGCGGAAAAGAAAAGAACAAGGAAGTATGAAAATCAGGAATCTAGTAGTAAATTAATATAGTTGGAAGAATAAAGGGAAAAAAAAAAACAAGGATGATTTGATGTAGAATAATTATTTTAATTACTATCAAACCAGCAAATATGTTAAAGAAAAGTATTAGATATTTCACTTCGAGTTGCAACCGAAGCACAAAAAAAAGGGTAGATATGACAAAAAGGTCATCTTGACTACGCAATAGGTTGATGCTACACTTGCCCTTATGATTGAAGCAATAAATACTGCATATGCTTACAACTATGAAGAGTTTTTCCATGAGAACACTTAAGTAAAGCAAAGTGTTGTGCAGTCTATTATTGATCCTATAAGTCAGAAGAACTTAAATTTAGAGGCTCTAGCAAAAAAATGGGTTTAGAAATTACATTTCAGCCTAAGCCTTATCCACTTAGGTCGATTCAAAAGGATGTAAACATGTAGATCACAAAGTAATGTAGCTTCAAATTCGCCATTAGTAATTGATATATCAACAACGTGATGTCTGAGGTAGTTTCTTAATGTGGATGTATATCCATCATATTTGGTAGTTAATATTTATAGGAGTAGGACGTTATTCACTGTAGCAAACTTTGCAAGTATTGCTTGTGAATGATTTGTTTTGACTTATATATATATATATATACAAGAATGCTTTAAAACTAACTAGTTAGTAAGTTAATACAAAGCTAACCACCATGTTGGGCCCACCACACGATGTAATCTCAAAATTTGAACCGTCTATTTTTTAGGCCCTACTTCAAAGATCATCCCTGTAAAAAATTTTCAAATTCGGAAATTATTTAGTCATTTGATTATAACAACAACTATTTATATGTTTTTATCGAAAACACTGATCGTCTATTTATTTGATCTCAATTAGATGACTAAATGATTTCCAATTTAGTTGATTTTTTGTAATGATGATCTTTGAAGTATGACCTAAATAATTGACGGTTCAGATTATAAGATTAGTTATGTGGTGGTCTCAAAAACATGGTTAGCTTCGTATTAACTTATTAACTAGTTAGTTTTAGAGCACTCCTATATATATATATCTCTATATGTTGATCAGTAAACCTTTACTACAAGAAAAACCTTAATAGATATCACTATATAGATATCAGTTTTAAAAAAATTGATATTGGAGAAGTTTTTTATATCAGTCAGATTTTTAGTTTTTTAAAACTGATCTCTAAACACATTTATATATCGTCAAATTTTTAAATCTGATATCTAAATTTTTCGGTATAAGTTACTATTATGTAAAAACCGATATCTAAATCCTTACTGATATCTTTGTTTCGGCTAAAAAAAAAATAAAAAATAAAAAGTTGAAGACCATTACTTAAATTTTTGGACTAATTTCCCAATACTTGAACCCGATACCCTCCTCTCTCAAACACAAACAGAAACCCTCTTAAACTTTACTCACCCCAAGCTCGCTCGCTCTCTCTCTCTCTCTCTCTCTCTCTCTCTCTCTCTCTCTCTCTCTCTTTCACCCTCACTGATCGAGACCACAGTCACCGCCCTTGTTCTCTTCAACCTCCGAATCAAATCGCAGAGACAGAGACATAAACAGATAGAGAAAGAGAGAGAAGAATAGCCATGGACGATAGTTGTGTGGTGTGCGGTCTGCTCCCCCTGCATCGCTCGCCTCCGCTTCATTTGCCAAGATCGCCGATGCTGCATCTACAAGTCCGAGCCAGCGAAAGAGAAAGAGAGAGTGCGCAGGAGGGAGGGAGAGAGAGAGAGAGAGAGAGAGAGAGAGAGAGAGAGAGAGAGAGAGAGAGAGAGAGAGAGAGAGAGCGCGCGCGCGCGCGACAAGGAAGGTCAGGTTAGGGTTTTGAAAATCCTAGACATTGATGGATTCATTGCACAAGGTTAGTGAGCAGTGGGTAAATTGAAGAAATTTTTATGCCCTATTTTTCGCTCTTCTTTAATTTTAATCCTCTAATTTTGATTTTCTCTCCTAATCGTTTGTTCTTTCTTCCTTTGCTATTCAATTTCTTTCTCTGCTCCGAAGATCTCTCTTGGAAGGTCTCTCTCCGATGATGTCTCTCTCCAGTGATCTCTCCCTTCAGCGATCTCTCCCTTTGGCAGTCTTTCCCACCGGCGACCTTTCCCTCCGGTGACCTCTCCCTTCACCGATCTCTCTTTGGTGATGTCTCCCTTCAGCGTAGTGTTAATTTTTTTTTTTTTTTGCAGTGTATATGTATATACCTATTTATAGAATTTAATATTTCGTACTTTTGGATGGTTTGGTCACTATGTTGCTGAATGAAAAGACAAGGATTTTTTAAAAGAATAAATGCCGGTTTGTTATTACTTGTTTTGTATTGAAATTTATGTGAAGCTTGTAATGTGTGTATTCTTCTTTTTTGTTAATAGAATGAATGCATATCTATGTATCTAGAAAATTAAGAATGCATTGTGTGATTGATCCCAAATAGTTGGCACAAGGTTTCGTTAGTTGGTTGGTTTACTGGTAGATTAAGATGGGGGATGGTGAGGCATTTCCCTAAGGTTTACACATGCACTACTATTGACTATTCATAACATATATTGCAATATGTATTATATATTATGTAGGCCTTCCTGTTGAAGATGATTTGGTCTTACCAGATCAAAAGGATGATCTTGAGAGCCACTCAGGTAGAAACCAGCCCCGCAAATCTTTTCGTAGGAAGAAGCATGGGGGTAATCAACTTTGGAATATTCTAAATTGATTTTAATTCATTATGAAACATATCAAATGCTAAATTGTTTACTTAATTGGATTTATTATATATAGGACACATGCTCAGTCATATATATTTGAAATAATTAGTTGACATAAAAAGTTATGTACACGTTGGGTTATCTAACTTCTAAAATTCAAGTACAAATTATATCTCTCAGTATTGATGAAAACATTTCCATGAATCCCAAGCTAGTTAGGGTAGTTTTTTATTGCACTTGAACTTGCAACATTTAATTTTTCCATTATGATTGCACATTAATATAATTGACTTATGATTCTTAGCTATTATTTTTGAGTTTCTTTAAGCCTGCACCTAAGAATAACTGCTTAAATCATTTTAATGAGTTTTATATTGTAGATTGTACTACTTTGAGCAAATGGTCCTTGAAATGCTACCAAAACATGTTGTATGGAAACAGAGTGTTGACTACATAGTGGCAATTGTGAGCCACTAAGCAGGTAAAGTAGGTGAAAAGCTTGACTAGCTAGGCATATTTTCAAATTGCTCAAACTTTTGAATACCCTCAATCTTATTTCAATGTGTTTCTCGTTAAATTAACTAAAACCATGACTACACATTTTTGGCTACCTACAGTTCACATTGCAGCCTTGAGGAGGAGTAAAAGGGTCAGCAAATAAGAGCCAAAGCATGAATTTGGTTTCATGAGGCAATGGTTTTTAGTGAACTTGAAGATGAGTAGCTTGAAAGCTGCAATTGATATATTAAGGTGAGTTTAAATTAAAGGTAAGATTAAGCTTATACTTTGGAACTACACAATGTTGCCTTAAGCTTATTGGAAATCGAGCCCCTAAAATGAGGGGCCAAAATTGACTAATGTATATTTATACTTCAGTTTAGGTCCAACAACATTTCTAAACGTGTCACTGTTTATCTACTGAATGAAAATGTCAAAAAAACAACACATAACATGGCATAAAAACAAGATGAGTGTCTTAGAGAGAGTGAGAAATTAAGCATACCTCACGCGCCTTGGTAGCTTGTCTCTTGAGTGCTCTCAACCTTTGAGTCCTATATTCTCAATGTGAAGGTCACTTTATGTTAAAGAGGGTATTATCTAGGATCTTGTTTCTGTTATGTCTTTTTAATCATTAATCTTTCTTGTTTTCTTGTTAAGATAAAATAATACTCCAGAGTCTAATTTGTTAATATGTTGGTATTGTTTTCTGCAGGTTTAGGTAGATAATCCTTAGCTCATGCTCCATTTTTTCTAATGCAGGTGGTATGCAAAAGGATTTTTGCATCCAAATGTTGTAGCATTATATGATTATTTTTTTTAGACCAAGTGTTGCTGTCATTTCAATATTTTGTAAACCGAGAGCTTGGAGGTAAGGAACCCTAACCCTAGCTTGTATTATATTCTTAGTTGGTTGTAATTGTGTGTTGTGTTGTGAAAAGGCCAAACTTTTTGACAGAAAGGCTTTGATTTTCATGGAAACTACACAATTTGCCTACATTGCACAGTTTTGACCTTGTGTCACATTTCTGAAATTCTGAACTGTTTGACAAGGCTTTTGAATTTGGTTTTTGGACCATTTAAATTAGACATCTCAACAATAATTTCAAGCTCTGAATCACTGAAATTCGATTTGAGATGTATTTTCTATGATTTTCTAAAACTTATTATGTTTTGCTACAAAATGACAGTTTTACTACACAGTGCATTATTACGAGTTTGGTTGCACCATTGTGATTTGACTTGATACTTATGGAACAAGTACTAGACATGTTCAAGAGTGTTTTAAATCAAAAATCTTATGAATTGAAGCTATGTTTGAATGATTTGGTACTTTGGGTCTAGTTTGTAGCATTCGACAGGTTTTGTTGGTTTTGATTTGGTGAAATTTACATGCATGAGTGATAATTTGGGTAACAAATCTGATTTGAGTATAGATTTGAGCTTTTGCATGTGTTGGCTGCCAATATGTAAATATTAATGCAATTTTTTATAATGTTTTCAGTGGAGTAACTCGAAGTACAAGCGGGGCGGTTACACATAAGAAAAATTTGATGAAATTCGAGTTAAATGGGGAGAGTTTGTTACCCTCAATAATATTTACACTGACATGCATGTTGGTATAAATTTGGTACATGTTTTGAGCATTTTGTGGATATGAAGATACTAATTGACATTCCAATATTTTGTATAGGTAGAATATAGGCATAATTGCACTACCATTCTAATATTTTTGTGAACTTATTGATTATTTTTGGATGGTGGAATTTATATGAATGGAAGAATTGAACTTGGATGATTACTTTTGTGCAGATTTTTGAAGTTTCTTATGGGGTTATATATGGATTGGGGTTATCCCTACCCATTTCATATTATTTTTTTTTAATTCAAAAATATTTACAATATTAGTTAAACACTGATATCTTTAATCTTTTAAATTTGATATTTATACATGTATATACATCAAAATAACAAATAAAACTGATATCTAATGTATACATTTATATCAGCTTTAGTTAAAAATGCGATGTGTTATAAATCTTACATATCGGTTTAATAAAAAAAGCGATGTAACAACCTACCAAATATAGTTTTTGATGAGCTTACAATATCGAAAAATAAAACGAAATTGACATTTAAAGTATATTACATATCGGAATCCGTTCTTTTAGATGTCAGTTATTTGAAAAATCGATATATATTGTTTATTAATGATATTAGATATTCAAGAAATATGATGTCTACTTTGTTATAGACATCAGTGGAAAACTGATATCTAAAATAAGGTACATTAGATATCACGTCTGCCCTTATCGGTCGCAAACTTAATAGACATCGGTTTTCCACTGATATTTAATAGGGTATTTTCTTGTAGTGCTTAACCATAGATATCTTAATTTAATGATGAAAACAAGTTTAATATGTAGCTATATTATTTTCATTATATATAGAATGAGTTTTTTTCTTGTTTTTTGAAGAATGTTGAGTTATATTGTGTCTTGACTTAAAATTTAAACAAAATTGTTACTTTTCTGAGAAGGTATAGCTATGAAAACCAAAACTCAAATAAATAAATAAAACAAACATTATTACGGCATACCCGCTTCCCTACGATAAGCGTACATGTTTCACATAGTATTTCTTCGTCTTATTCATATTTCCTCTTTTTAACCCTTTCATCTTCTTCATAAGTAGAGCTAGCTATGTATTGCAACAGCAATGGAAATGTACCTTATAGCAAATGGAGTTAGGGTAAATGCTAGAATTATAAGTTTCTTCTTACCTCACCATTGTTTTTGTTGTTTATTCAGGGTCAACTCATTAACTTACTAAGGAAATTATTTTAGCTAAACGGTTAGTTAAGGATCTGGAAACAGAAAACAAATTTTGGTTTAATAAAATTTTACAACTTCATGATGAGCTTACAAGTACTATAGAATGGTGTTAGATAGTTGTTGTGGTGGGTTCGTTGTATGAGACACGGATTATAAGAAATATAATCTTCGTATATTGGAGCTCAAAAACAATTATAATCGGTAATATTATAGACACTACCCCATATTTAATATGATTGATAGGAAAAGCTATAGGAAATCAAAGACAAAAACAATCGTGAAGAGGGAAACGATCAAGATACCGCTTGTAGTTGTTGTGTTGGTCTTCATTGGTATCTTTATTTTTAAAGTTGTAACAGTTTATCTTCATGATTATAATGAAAAAAAAAAGCTCGAAATTAAAAGAACTTCAATTTGGTTAATTTTATGTGCTATCTTTATGTTATTTTTTAAAGGAGCGACGACAGGATTCCACTATACACTGCCTGTGAGTCCCTTCTAGTGAGTAAAGGTAATATAACTTTACTCACTTTTCAGTTTGAACTTATTTTTATGGCTTATTCGCGCCAATGCCCTTTGAAACTAACTTCGATTTTCAATTTGTCCCATGAAACTTCATTTCTCCTACTTTGCCCCCCGAACTTTACAAATACTATATTTCGTCATGTCCATCTATGGATCCGTCAAAGCAGCTTACGTAGCGCTTACGTGGAAGGGCATTTTGGTCTTTTAGACGCCAAGTGTACAAAAAATTAATAAAAAATAATTTTAAAAACTTTAAATAATTTTCAAATGGTTTTAAAAACTTCAAACAAAAATTAAAAGTTTAAAACTTATTTTTTAATTTTCAGATCCCCCATTGGCCAAAAAAAAAAATTCAGATCCCCTACCCAAACCTAGTCGCCAGCCCCACCACCGGCGAGTCCTCTTTCCGGCGCAACACCCCACCCAGCCATCAGCCAGCCTCTCATCCGTCTCTTTGTCTTTCTCTCTCTCTCTCTTTCCCTCTCTGCCTCTCCTTCCCTTTCTCTTTCTCTCTCCTTCTTCTTCCCTCTCTCCTTTTTTCTCTCTCATTCAAAATAGGCAAAAACCTAAAATCCAATTTCCAATTTCTTAAAACTGAACATCCACGCCTTAGGAGAAAGGAAGCCCATACATAGAGGATCGTTTTTCACAATTGGGTCATTGGCCAAATCTCGCTGGAAACAGTCGAAATCGACGGCGGAAGCCGCAGGCCTTGGTGGCTTTAATTCTCTGTCATGGAGCATCGTTGGAGTAAGGGGACACCACGGTTGGACTCGTCGTGGCCTGGGGAAAAAAACCCATAGGGTCACTGGTCCCAATTTCGCCGAAAAAGCGAGTAAACGTCGGCGAGGCTTGGATCGGATTCGGGGCAGTATTTCGGGTTTGGGGTTTCTGGGTTGAACTGAAACTAGGGGAAAGAAGATGAGGGAACGGTGAGCTCGATGGGCCAAAGCCCGTCGCTAGCCATGGCCGGTCGCACCCTCACGGGCCGGAGAGAGGGGTGGCGAGGGTGTGAGGCCAAGAGAGATAGAGACGCGAGAGAGAATTCGAGGAGAGAGACAGAGATATATATATTCAAAGGGGTCCCACTTAATGCTGATGTGGCTGCTGATTTGGCATCTTGTCAGTCTGATTCAGCTTTGCGTCAGGTAAAAGACCAAAATGCCCTTCCACGTAAGCGCCACGTCAGCTGCTTTGACAGATCTATAGATGGACATGACGGAATATAGTATTTTGTAAAGTTCAGGGGATAAAGTGGGAGGAATGAAGTTTCAGTGGACAAATTAAAAATCGAAGTTAGTTTCAAAGGGCATTGGCGCGAATAAGCCTATTTTTATTTTACATTTTTAGTGCTATTTGATTTTGAGTCTATGAGTCTGGGATGTTTCTTGGGCTTCATTGTCTTTAGATTTAGTGATTTTATTTTCTTATTCTATAAAAGTAAATAAAAGAGACAAGAATAGAATTTAAATAACTAAATACAATAACATTAAATAGAAATGTACTACATTAAATAAAAGAAGGCTTTTTTACATTTTACCCACCTGAACTTTGGGCTCAATCTTATTTCACCAACTAAAAAAAAAATTGTGTCAATTTACCACCTGAATTAAAAATTTGTTACAATGTACCACCTCTGGTTAATTTTGTCTATACTTTTGTTAAAAATAAGAGTGTTTTTGTCTTTTTCAAGTTCTTATTGTTAAAAAAAATTGTTTTTTATATTTTACCTACTTTAACACAATAAAAACTCTTTAACAGTGTGTCTGGATAGAGAAATTTAACTCAGTATTTCTCTAAAAGTCAGAATTTGAGAAATGAAAATCTCAAATTCCCTTGTTTGGCCTCATTAACACGGAAATCTTAG
The DNA here is from genome assembly GCA_003254865.1 of Dryas drummondii. Classification (NCBI taxonomy): domain Eukaryota; kingdom Viridiplantae; phylum Streptophyta; class Magnoliopsida; order Rosales; family Rosaceae; genus Dryas; species Dryas drummondii. The sequence continues at coordinate 196,133 of QANW01013084.1, read as the reverse complement.
AATTCTACGTGAGAAAAATTATGAAATTTGGAAGTCATAAATTCTGACTTTGAATTCCACCTAAATAGGTGTCATTTCCAAATTTCATGACATTTGAGATTTTAAGAAAAAAGACCCACCCACCACAACCACCATCCAGACTTGGATCCTTTGCCAATTTTCTTCCTACTAGACTATACCTGACTTTTGATCTCAGCCCTCTAATAATCATTTGTGACTTAGATCTTACCACATCTACAAACTTTTTTTCCCACAAATAATATTAAGAAATTAAAAGGTTAGAAAAACAAAAAATCATAAAGCCCACTGCCCACCCATCTCCACCCACGCCACCTTCTTCCCCTCCCTCCAACCACCCTCATAACCTTCTCCCCTTTCTTTTTCTCTCTTATTTCTCTCTCTAAACTCTCTCTCACTTCCCTCTGGCTGTAGCAGTTGCAGCTTTGCCATTTTTTTTTTATTTTTTTTTGTAACAGTTACGATTGTGGTTGGAATATGTTGGGCTAATCTTTGTTTGGTCTGCCATTTGGGATCCCATCAATCTGATCCCAACCTGATTCCCAAGTTTATTCTAAGAAGATGCAATTAATGGATATGCTTTTTTTGTCTTTGGTTGCTGGGCTCTTGGAATTGGAGAAAAAAAAAATCAATCTTGTGAAGGAATTTTAATATGCAGAGAAGAGATGAGGAGTATATAGAGAGAATGAAAGAGAGAGACGAGTGTGGTTGGAGACTCAGAGGGAGGGGAAGGTGGTGGTGTGGGTGGGTAGTCGGTGGGGCTAGATTAATTAAAATTTGTAATTCATGTCATTTACAAAATTCTATATACATACATCCAAACAATAGAAAATGCAATTTATAGAAATTTAAATAACGGAGTTTTAAATTTCATCATTTATGAATTTCTGTGAAAATTAAAATTATTTCATCTAAACATATTGTAAAAGATCAAAACATTCTTATTTTTAACAAAAATTTAGGCAAAAAGAGTCAGAGGTGGTACATTATAATCAATTTTTAATTCATGTGACAAATTGATACAATTTATTTTTTTAAGATAATGAAGTGAAATTGAGTTCAAAGTTCATGCGAGTAAAACATAATAAAGCCTAAAAAAGAAAGAAACTATCCTAAAATCCTAACCTATTGTGCGGCTCACAAGGCCTCAAAGGAGGCGTGAAGAACAAAAGGAATGAAGACTTCCTTTAAATAGGCTAAAGAAAGGGCGCAGAATGCAGGCTAGAGCAAGGCTGGACACAGCTGCTTCGTGATACGCCATGTGTCGCGCGACAATTGGAGCATGGATTGGTTAATCAAATGAAGGGCTTGACTTGGCTTGGTGGCTGAAGTCGGCACGAAAGGCAGAAGGAAAGAAGAAGCTTGCGGCTGGCTTGGCTTGGATTGGCTCTCATGGCTTGGCTCACATGAGTGGGTGACATGCGGAAGGAAAGAAAGAGAGAAGGAAGCAGCAGGAAGCTTCGTTCTCCTTGTGACAGTTCGCCTCCCCCTAGCTGGGTTGGGCTTCGTTTTGGGCTCTTCCTCATTTTGGGCTCACAACATTGTTAAGCAACGCTCTACATGCAACTACGGGAAGTAAATGTTATATCAATATGTGGACTATCATAACTCTTATGACCCTGCGTTCTTTTATGTGCACATGACGAGAAATATTAGATGCATTACCATCTGTAATTTTCACTCCCTTCAAAACTCTTAGGAACACGTTTTTACTATTCTTATTCATAGTAAAACATGTATGAGGTAAGTATGCCTAATTAGCACCCCCCTTTGTTGAGTGTTTAATGGTTCTCTAATGCCTAATTATTTTAAGTCACGTTAAGCTTTAAAATTATTCTTGGTTTTTCCAGAAACATTTAACAGTATTCAAATTATCAAAATAATTATTTTCAATATGCATGACATCGAGATTATGCTCCCAATATGATAACTAAAAAAAATACTTTGGTTTTTCTTCCAAAAGGATTTATTATTTGTCTAATTGGTTTCATTATTTTTCTTCACTGTTTCATCTATTTTCCTTTTGCAAATGTCTTCCTTATTTTACTTTGTAAGTATGCGCGCCCTCCAATTGTCTTTTCACATCAGTCATAGAAAATTAGTTAGAGCTCGTCCCCATTCTCATTTGCCATCATAAGAAAATCTGTCTTTACAAAATCTATGATTTCTATTTAAAAATTGATGGTAACCCCTGTAACAATACTTTCTCACCTCTAGTTCTCCAACCAACAAGTTCCCATTAGGAAAGTCATTAATAGTCATAATAATACAGCATATGATTTAAACATTTGATTACTCGAGGCATCATAAGTAAGTACACATTCATGCAATAATTTTTTTAACTGATCATTCTTATTATTATGTCCTTGGGGCCATCGATGAACACATACAAAATAAAAAATGGTTGCCTTATGCACATCCACGATGACAAGTTATATGACATTAGATCAACATGTTATGTACTGTACATAAGCTATGGCCATTGTTCTAAATGGATTAAAACCATCTACTGCTATCCCAAACCTTTTATTACGAGTATCATTAGCAAAATCTGTATATTTTTTTATCAAATTTTATTGTAAGTGAAGAAGTTTTTGATGACATAAACAGTCTCTAAAATCTTAGTTTTAAAATAAGTAAAATGCTATCTACATTTCCCTCCAACTTGCTCATACATTTTGTGACATCATACAATGGTGGATCTTAATTTCATGGTGGCTCCACCCAAGAGTGGAACATGGCGTGGTTGTTCAGTTCTACCTAAAAAAAAAAATTGAAAACATCATACAATTTGAATTTTTTTTGCTTACCTTTGCATTAGGAGAGTTCTCTCCAATGTTCAATTGATTGTTTAGTACCCAAAAACAATATAATCAAAAGATTAATAATATGAGAAAATGAGAGAAGAAGATTATAGGGTTTTTGAAGTTTAAGTTGTTATAATGAGATGGGTGAACATAGGTTATTTTACAAAAGGATAAATTTATTATTTTCATTTTCATTAAAATGTGGGTGTGAAAATTAGACAGGTGGGTTTTCCTCCAACTTTCCCATACATTTTGTGACATGTGGATTCTACATTGACTTAAAATTATATATTTAATGTATTAAAAAACTAATCATTCTCTTTCTATGTTTACCCCTATCAATTATAGCTAATTGTTTTTATCAACTTTATATCCTCATTCAAATAAAAAATTCATTTTTTTTTATTCATTTTTTTTTCATGCTAATTAAGCATTACAATATGTTCTAAATGAATTTCTTTGTTTTGTTTTATTTGTTTGTTTGTTTTTTTTTTTTTTTTCAAATTCCACACAAGAAAATTGACATAACTGACTGGATCACGTGCCACGCATGTGGTGGGTTTTGACTAAAATTGGGACTTTATTGATGAAATGGACCAAAGTGAGGACACATGAAACATGACCCTAAAATTTGAAAAATGAATTGGAGACACATATTGAGAATGAGGGAAAAGTTTAAGTACAATTGCTATAACAAAACCAAAGAAAATTAGAACGAAGTGTCTGTCACATTGCTATAGGGCATGAAGTTTGGGTAACAAGTAGTAATTATTTTGTTTATTTTGGTGGTAATTTTGCATATACCCAAAAAATTGGGTGGTACTGTGGTGTTGATGCAATTTTTTTGAAAGTTTGGAGGGGGCTCATGTGGTTTTGCCCCCTTTAGATCTTCCATAATGTAGTTTGAATTTGATCTTCAAACTTATTTTTTGGGTATAAAATAAGTATAGTCCAACCATAATGAGCTGGAATGTGATTTCCATAATTTTTTAAGACCCAAAAGTTATCCCTAATGACCCAAAAGTTATCCCTAATTTTGGATATAGACTATACCCAAAACTAAATTAAATGGCTACTCCATTAACAAATAAAAATTATTTAATGGCTGATCCACCAACAAATAAATGAGTTAAATATTAATATCTTTATATTTGGATTTCAATATTATTATGTTGGTAATCCCTAAAATTTATATTTTTACACATTTTAATACCAAATTTCAAAAATTGATTTGAGTATTAGATATTCGAGAATAACCGTTGTAGAAGGCCTTATTCGAGGTTTATGCAGTAACATCTGAACTACACAAAATTATCCGATGTGAGATAGTCGGCCCGAGGACAAAAACTGCTCCCTACACACCTGGTTTGTACCCTCCCCTCACATGTTAAAAAAAAAAAAAAAAAAAACTAAAAAAATAAGAACTGTTATTTTGTGGTCAAGGCTTAATACAAATGGTGTACGAGTGAGCAACGTGGAGAAAACAGGCGAAGCTATGAAGAGAGACGATGACCGATGAGTCCAATGCCAGACAGAAAAAAAAAAAAATAAAAGAAAAAAACCCATAAACCTCTTTCCTCTTCGTTTATCGAAGAGCAGAAAGAGAGAAGGAACTAAAAATAAAAAAATAAAAAGAATAAAAGATGGCCATGCTTGTGCGCTTGCCTTCCCACCTTCCCTTCTTTTCCGTGAGTTTCTTTGCCTTCTTTTCATTTTCTCTCATTACTTGCATTTGATATATTTTGGATTTTGCACATTTCTGGGTTTTCTCTAATTCACTCTGTTGTTTAGAATTATGATTAGAGGTGGCCATCAGAAGGAAAAGGAATGAATATCCCAGAAAAGTTGAAAATCATAGGGAATATAGTCATGTTGGGTATCCAAGAAAATTTGAAAACCATATAAAAATGAAGTTGAGACTCAATATTTGTTCAAATGGCAGATATCTTGAATGAATTATAGTTGTCCTAGTAATGGGTGACAAACCCTATTCCTGTATTACTGTAAAATAATTTCCCTTAATATCCCAACTTGAAGAAGTTACCAGCACATGGATAAATTCTGAAAATTGAAACCAACAGAACACATATTTATTTTATATTTTCATTTTAGGAATTTTTTGATGGAATCGATACTCTTTACTACTTCTTAACGCAGACGTTTGGCTTTTTTCTTAGCATTTTGTTCAGCTTCTGCTGGATTTTTTGAAACCAAATTGTTTACTTTAAATTTGCAGAGTTCCAGAACTGCTAGAGAACTTTTGGGGAGTTTCATGACAGGCAAATCTGCTCGTGTTATTTACTGAATTTTGCATTTTCCATAACCTTGTTTTAGGTACTCTTCACGTTGTATACATGACTGATATGTCCTTGAAATCTCTTTTTTATATGTACAGATATTATTCAATCAAGTAGCACAAATTGTAGACTACCAAGCAATAAAAGAAGAATAATTTCTTTCCCGGGGTACGTGAAGTATGTCCAAACATTATGCCGAATCTCTCCTCCAGGTGTCTCATCAACGAGGGAAGAAAAAGTGCCTTCAAGCTTCTTGAGGGAAAAGAAGTTGGTTCCTGATTCAGATGCTCCTAGCATGCAAGATGTCAACCTTTTGTATCAGTTTATTGATCAAAGGTCAATATCACATACTGTAGTATATGTAGTTTGAATTTTATGTTCTTCTTTGCATATGAGGTTTTCTTCTGTGCTGGAAAATATTTAAATTTTTTACTACATAAGTTTCATAGTTATCTTTACTAGTTTTTCTTTTATCTGTTTTTTGCTATCATGCAGTACCAAACTCGTGGTATTAACTGGAGCCGGAATTAGCACAGAATGTGGAATTCCAGACTACAGAAGGTTCTGTCTCTTCTTTAACATTGTTGATTAAGCTTGTGAGGTCCTTAGAACCTTTTTTTTGCAGCCTCTTTCCAAGCAAAAATGTGCAACTAAGCATAAAAATAACTTTGAAAATTGAATTTTATTGTGCTTCTTCAGGATGCTAATTTGCCATTATTAACCAACAAGGATTTCTAACCACTTTTGCATCTATCTTTGTGAGACCTATTATTTCCTGTTGAATTGACTATTACTGGTTTACCTGATGAAAATAGTCACTCTGCCAGTAATATGTTGATGATTTTCAGTAATGTTTGACTACTTACCAGTTGCAATTTTAAATTGTTCACTCAACATTTTCTGATGGCTTTTAAAAGTCTGCCTAGCAGAAATGAAAAGTCAATTTTTGGTTCTTAGTCTTTTTCTGTCAGTTGGAACTATTTAATATACTAATAAGTGATGTATGTTTAATTACGCTATTTTTGCATATACAACACAAAATCTATCATCACTTTGTTTAAAGCTGATATTTTGTTCAAAGTATTTATGCTCTCAATGGGTGTCTCACTATATATAAAAAGCATAATTTGTTTCAGTTGATATTACTAGGGAGCCTTAGCATGTTCTGAAATCATGATATTTCTACTTTATGGTTGATGTTGCTACATTTATTTTGTGATCATACACTGTATGCCATATATGATTTTCTCTCATTTATCTTGTGTTGCAGCCCAAATGGAGCTTATAGTTCTGGTTTCAGACCAATTACCCATCAGGTAATCTGGAGGCATGTGCTGTGATACTGGCTACTATAGTATATGATCTAATTTACGAGCTAAATTAGAGTATAATTAAAATAGAACAGTAAAGAGCAAAGGGGAAGGCTCCCGTGGGTCATATAGTAATGATATAATTGAGATATTGATGAGTGGTGGCGGTACATGTAATCTCCTGATCTTAGTTAATATACTAATTATATGAGTGGTGGCAATACATGTAATCTGTGTATACCAGTGGTTTAAATAGTTCAGTATATTTTGATCAATGGAAAATGATTGGTGCTGATAATTGATTTCAAATCCTTGATCATCTATGGTTGCTCTGTATGCATCAGATCTGGAATAAAAGTTAACTCTTTCATTCATAAATGCATTTGTGACTTGGCATAATGGACTAGCATAACCCTCCTGTGGTATAGAAACATGTACTCATCTTTCGGTTATAAAAAATAATGAAAGAAAGGAAAGAGAGGCATCTTTTCCTGTGCTTTTTCTTCCAACCAAAGAGAATTGCTGAGTTTAGTATTATTTAGTAATTAATTTCAATAAGGAATGGAGTTTAGTTTTATTTAGTAATTAATTTCAATGAGGAATGAAGTTTAGTATTACGAGGTTTTCAAGATATGATAATTGATGTCTTACATTTCTCATTCTGTCAAACAAGGAATCAGAGATTTCAGAAGCAAAGTATGTTTTCATACTGGCTGTAGATGTTTATAGTCACCATATGACTTAGGCCTCGACTCTATTCCTGCTTATACATGTCTTTAGGTGATTGAGTTTTAAAGGAACTACACAGATGGAAAGTGCATCTTTAACAAAATTTTACATTTGTTTGCTAATATTAACAAAAATGGCATCATGGTTAATTTTTTATATAAACTGTTTCCAAATAGACTTCATTAACTACTGCTGTTTATGTTTTATAATATTAATCTCAAAATACTACCTTCAACTTCTATTTTTGTGGAATTTTATGAACAGGAGTTTCTCCGTTCTATCCGGGCCCGCAGGCGATATTGGGCAAGGAGTTATGCTGGGTGGAGACGGTTTACTGCTGCACAGCCTGGTGCAGCACATATGGCTTTAGCATCTCTAGAAAAAGCTGGCCGGATAAATTTGATGATTACACAAAATGTTGATAGGTCTGTAGCTATCTGTCTCTTAACTTCTGTTTATTATATAGAATAGTGAGAAAAAAAAACTAGATTATGGAATTATGTTTTCCACATGTTTGTTTGATCTTAACTCATTAAAACCTTGCAAAATAATCATCTACATTATAGAACATATAGTAAACTAAAATTGTAGATATTGATTTGGAAAGATAATTTTAACGATCATAAATAGAAACTTGCAAAAATTTCAAAATATCAGACTATAAATGATTTAATTGTCAATATTTCTTTCCCCTTCCAAACTATTCCAACAAAACCAAAAGCTACCAAACAAATTGCAAATTCGAAAAACAAACAATTTTCACTTCCAACTTTTTTCCTAACAGAATTTCAATTCTAAAAATATTTTCCATCGAAAAAAATATAGGTTTCTTTTGGAAAGTGCAGATGTTAATCAGAAATTCTAGTGCGACTAATTTCTCAATGTCGTGTTTCAGATTGCATCACCGTGCTGGTAGTAACCCAATCGAATTACATGGAACTGTATATTCTGTGGTTTGTATAGACTGCGGTTTTTCCTTATGCCGGAATCTATTTCAGGACCAAGTTAAGGCCCTTAATCCAAAGGTTAGTCTTGTGCTTATTCTCAAGGACTAATGGCTGTTTAAACCTCTCGTGTGATGCAATTAGTTGATTTTTAATAATGAGTTACACTTGATTTATATGGTGAAATCATTTTAAGGTTGTTCTTTTGAGCTTCGGAGTTCAATATTATTAAATCACATGTCAGAGTTAACTTTGCGTGTCATGAGAGATTTGGATTTGGACCACTGAAAAATGAATTGTTTTAGTTAAAGCTGGGCAAACTAACAAAGTGTTACCAGCATAAGATGTCACATATATAAACTTTGCCTACAAAACCCAGATATTTCACACGCATGCTTTACTCTTTAAATTAAGGCTGATACAAACCAAAAGCAAAAATAAAACGGCAGCATAGTAGACCCAAAAATACTAATATATAATAGAAGGTTAATAAAGGACGTCCTGCAAAGAAAAAGACTAATATATAATATTGTCTCTTTAGCAATTAAACTTTTTTTTTTTTTTTCGTTATTCCATGAATGTTAGAAGTTAGAACTGAAGTTTGGTCTGGTTGGAAATTTGTGTTTTCATTCTGGTGTGTTAATCTGGATGGTGGCCTGAAGAGCAAGTAAATTTTTTATTTTTTTTTACTTCAGTGGGCAGAGGCAATCGAAAGTTTGGACTTTGGAAACCCTGGATCTGAAAAAAGCTTTGGCATGAAGCAAAGGCCTGATGGTGACATTGAGATTGATGAAAAATTTTGGGAGCAGGACTTTCACATCCCTATGTGCCAAAAGTGCGATGGAGTGGTGAAACCTGATGTAAGACATTTGCCTATTGAGTTTTAAATTTTAGTGACTGACAGGATGCTAATTTCTATTTCTTCATATCAGGAATGATGATGCAAATCAGTTAGTTAATTTTTTTTTGTTTTTTAAAGCTCACTGGATAGATGTGCAGGCATATCATATGCAATCTTCAATAACACTGTAGAATCACCAATATTACTCTCACACGCATATAATTCTAAGAGCCTGGAAAAGGTGCCATGAGTCCATGACACAAACAACTATCAGATAATTCATTTGATATATTTTTGATAGTAGTACTGGTCTATTGAATGAACCTGGCCTAGAGGCACTTTAAAGATCTAGAAGCATCTCAGGAAAAAGGACAAAAGTTTTCATAATAGGAAACAGAAAATTTTTGTTGTTTGTTCCCCAACTTTTAATAGATATCTGAACACATTTCCTTTCCTCTTTACTTTTTAGTTTTAAAGGTTCTTGTAGATGCAAGAATACATGCATGGAATTACACACAGATTATAGTAAAAAAAGTTTTAAGGTTAATGAACTCTAAACCTAGAGGGGAGTGAATAGATTGTCTTTATATTTTTTTTTTCACTCAGCAATCTTAAATTCTCATGCAAATTATTAATTGCAAAAATGTTCATACATGCGGTATACTGAAGTATATGATTCCTTGAGTTAATTAACAAATCCAACAACATCAATATAAAGAAAACACAAAACCATAGGTAGCACATACACATAGAATAAAATTTTAAATAGATAGAAAACACAACTGTTGTAGGCTATGAGTTTACTAATAACCAAGATCAACTTCATAATTAATCTAAGCTTTGAAACTCATTGAACATGCACACCCCATCCACACATTAGGAAATTGGAAGTACAAATCAGCATGAAACAAGTTTATTTTAATTCCTGCAATAGGTTGTTCAAAAAAAGAAGAAAAAAAAGAGGTGGATTCAATGACTGAGCAGACTCCTCTATTTTTGGGTTCATTTAAATTTTAATAAAAGTCTATAGTCCCTTTATATACTGCTGTGCATAGAGATTGCCAAACAATAAATAATAAACTATGTGTAGGATTCAAACTCAGGTTTAGTGATAAAAGAAAGCAATGTAGGATGGCTGTAAATTTCAGAATGACATGAACATAAGAAAATATGTTTATCGAGGAACGGTCGGTAAGCTAATGGCAGATTGAGAAAACAGAAAAATTTAACCTCTTAAAAAGATTATGATAGACACTGGATTACTCTAGGGGGGCTTCACAACTAAAATTGGCTTCACATCAAAGTTTTCCATCACAGGAAAGTTGGATACCAGAAAATTTTCTGATAACAATTTTTATTCTTAATGCCCAACAAGCAGCCCCCCTTTAGACTAGCATTATAGGTTTCCAATTCCAAAAGACTTTCTAATTTTCTAATAATACCTGATGCATATATAGCCTTATAAATGTGTGATGCATGTACTTCCTTAATAATGTCTGAATTAAACTTTGCAAGCTCCAAACTTTATTAGAAGTGAAATTGATGTGTGCACTAATACTTTGTTCCTTGAACTTTGAAAAGACGCTACTTGGACTGTTGGGAAAATGCCATAAAATCTGCTCCAAAGCTGTAGAAGTTTAATAATAGTGTGCACTTAATCCAACCACAAAGATAGAGCTGAATTACGTGATCGTTTCTTCCATCTCCTTCGCTCATAAACCCTAAATGGTTTGCAGCGTTGTTCTCATCAACAGCACCTTAATTCATCGAAAGGGGGCCCTTTGATATCATCCATAGTTTGTGATATCTGTTGGAAATTCATTTTAGCATGTGTTTGATGTTATGATGAATTTTCTTTAATCTTTTATTAGGGTTTGATCTTTAGAGGTATTTTTGTCACAGTTGTGTAAATATTCTACTATAGTTGGTTTTGGGTATTGTGTGTCTTTATTGTTTGATGGGAGGGAGAGAGAGAGAGAGAGAGAGAGAACTACACATCTTAATCTAAAGAAAAAAATCACCCAAACCACCCACGTCCCCTCTCTCTCTCCACCAACCACCACCATACCTACCCACCTCATTTCTCCCACCTTAATCTTTTTATTGTATGTATTGAATCAAATACGAACTTATATTGCCATTACTCGTTAGAGCTGTGATCTTTGAGATTATATGGTTACTTTAAATTAGTGATGCCATACAAGTTCATAACTCAAAATTTCATTGCTAAAAATGACACAATGATCCTACACCACTGCAGTCTGCCTGCTTTGCATAGAATGGCGAGACCGTACAGCAGTACAAGCCGTGCCCTGAGAAAGGTGGAAATAGGGAGGTGGGTAGGTGTGGTGGAGGGAGACTGAGGGAGGAGATATAGGGGAGGGAAAGAGATCAAGGGAGGATAGAGAAAGAAAGAGTTTTGGCAAAAAAAAAAAAAAAACTAAGTAGAAAGTTTGTAACTTATTAAATGATTTGCATGTCCGGGCACTCATTAGCTAAGTATCAGTTTTTGGGAGCGCCACATCATCATCAACTGACAGGCACATGACTTCTCGTGTAGTTTTGATGGTCCAAGCTGATGGAAGGGGCTATTAATAAAACAATCTCAAAGTTCAAGCTGATGGAAGGGGCTATTAATAAAACAATCTCAAAGTTCAGGAGGGACATTAATTAATTTAAACTGAAGTGAGACATTAGGACTCCTGTGAAAGTTGAGGGATTATATTTGATATTTACCCTATAGGCTTTATTTGTATATAAAACTTAAACTTACATTATTACATTATCACCCCTCAGTTAACAATACTCTCTTAATAGGTCTAATTGGTGATGTGTGCTATGTGCACATTTCATCCCCCTCTTTATAATGTGTACTGATATAAGCTCTACAAATATTCTGTGGGACAAGACTAAATAAATTCCTTTGTATGTTAAAGCTTTCCTGCATTTTAGAAAGAGAAGGCAGAAAAATGATGGTATAGACTTGATTATCATTTACTTTCCAATGTGAAGGTATCTCGATTTTCTAATAGTTTTATTATTCCAAGAAAGCACAAGTGTTTTAGAACATGGAACATTCCAATTAGTATCTATACAATGTGATAACATCACCAGAAATGAGTTGGTTATTTATTGCCTTGTCTTGCATGTATTATTCAGCTCTTTTTCAAGAATTTTCACCCTTGTCTTGTATGTCTTGCATCCATTTTCACTCAACAATTGTGAACACATCCTATATTTTTTACAAGTACATTGGAAAAAATAATATCTTAGGCACTTGTTGCATGATGATGTTGAAGGTCGTCTTCTTTGGTGATAATGTCCCCAAGGACAGATCTGATAAGGCAATCCAAGCTGCGAAGGATTGTGAAGCTTTTCTTGTACTAGGATCATCTGTAATGACCATGTCTGCTTATCGGCTTGTCAGGTGCATATCAATTTTCATTTTATTTATTTTAGTTTTTGATGTAGTCAGCTGCATATCTTGTTTTGTTCATTTCTTGTACATTAAAGGGACAAAAAAACTCCTGGAAAAAAAAAAAGGACAAAAAACTTTACGAACTAGAAAAAGAAAAATTGAGAAAATGGGATTTTAATCAAGGGTTCTCTCTTAAATGAAACTGGACATCATTTGTAGTAGAGGTTGACTACTGTCAATAATATTGACTACATTTTCTTTAGAATAAGTATAATTCTTTGCCAGTTACAATTGTATCATTGCAAGAACTTTGTCAGTTGAAAATTTATTAAGTGAAGTACACCAACCCCCAAGGATTTAGTGATAATTTAGTCTTGTCCTCCTATTTTTATACATGGCTCCCCTTTCATAGGGGATTTAGGAAAAACAATTTATGCTGCATATTGGGTTTCAAATTGCAAGAAATTTTAATAAAGGTTCTCTTATATATTAGATAGAGAAATTTCAATTTTATGATAAGGTTTGAGTGTAGTGATGGTTACAATATTGACACAACCTGATTCAACCCGATGAAGTCAACTAGGAATCGGGTTTGTGTTTTCTGAACCAGAAAAACCTAAATCAAACTGACATAGAATATCAAAAGTTCAGGTTAATTTTACTGTACTCCGCAGAAGTATGATTGAAAGTTCACTTTGCACTCCAAACTTTTTTTTTTATCTTTTTTTTGTTTGAGCACTCTGAACTTAAAAACATTTCAATATTAAACCTTGAGTTTGGATAACATTGCAATATCAGTCCAATTGCAACCGTCCGTTAGTCGGACCATAGTTCATTCGTTTTATGCTTACGTTGCGTGCATGGGACCCATTTTTTGTTATGATGGGCATCAAGTTTGTGCCATGCGGAAAATATAAAATTAAAAATTGAAAAAAATCATGTGTCTTTTAGAAGTATTAAAATACAAAAGGAAAGCATATAACTGAAATAAATTAGAAAAAAAATTAAAATAAGAAAAGCTTCTCACTCTGTTCCCCCATCACCATAGGGTCATTCCAGCGGCTTTGCTCCAACTGCTCCCTGAAGAACCACCCAGGCCTCTTCTGCTTAATCTGTCTCGACATCTTAGATCACTTTCCTCCCCCATGTGAATGTGTCATGTGCTTCAAATTTCCCTCCATCTTCCACACTGCTTGCAGCGCTGCCAATTCCTCTTTTCATGACTTTCAGTGCCCTCCTTGTTCCCTCCCCCCACCTTCACCTTCTTCAACCTCAATTGCGACAATAACAACACCTCCACCAAGACACTCCCGTCAACAAGGACTTTGCCAAGGTGCTGGTTGCTATTGCTTCCATGACCAAAGCCGCATAACTAACGATAGCATTCCATGCCCTAGCCCTTTTTTTTTTGGTCAAATGCTCTATCCCCTTAAGTCCTGCAACTTGATCAAACTCACCGCCCACATTATCTTTCCCACACCCAAAACCCAATTCTAGGAATAAAAACCTTGTTGTTGCCAGAGTTGTTTGTTCCAAATGTGAAAGTTTTGGTTGTGAGTATGCCATCCGTTGAAGAATAATTACCATATGCATAGTAATACTATCATTTTTATTGCATGTTGGTGAGGGTAGTGCAGCACCTCCTCGTAAGGCTCACACTGAGTCCACATTAGATCACTCCACGTGTCCACGATTGCAGGGAGCCTCTCTGCAAGGAAGCCAAAGGGGAGAGGGGATTTGAACTTTGCCCTTGATTGTAGGGGTAAGGGTAAATGCTCTCAGCTATTAGTGTTGCAATCCCCCACAGCAAGTAAAGCTTTCTCATTGAACAATAAGTGTAAAAGAAAAGAAGTCCCAATGCTTATTCTTTATTTATTTATTTATCTATCTGTTGAGGCCTTGATTTCTTTCTTTTTTCGATTCTGACACGTAGGTTTAATTTTCCACTTTACAGAGCTGCACATGAGGCAGGTGCTGCAACTGCAATTGTAAATGTAGGAGTGACTCGAGCTGATGATTTTGTACCTTTGAAAATCAATGCTCGATTGGGAGAGGTATGACTTTTTATTTTAGCAGCTGGCTCTACAAAATGGCTGTTAGCTTAGTAGACTCCTAACATGCTTCATATTGTGACAGATTCTACCGAGAGTGCTTCACATGGGATCCCTCAGCGTCCCTGCCCTCGGTTGATGTTACTTGGTAAGGGGTATTTGATCTATAAAAGCTTGTTTCAAGTTTATATGAGCAGCTTTAAGAGCACAAGAAAATGAGATGATTTTAATGCCAAATTCTTTTTCTTTTTATCAATATATCAATAACTATATTATTTTCTCAATGGCTTCTTTGCAAACATGGAGATGCAATTCAATTTTTGAAGAGTCCAAACTAGTCGAAGGCAATTTTTTTTTTTGTGGGACGAGAAAGAGAAGAAAAAGAAATTGAATAAACCAAAAGAAACCACGATGTATGTTGTATATATGTAATTGGAAACCCTTACCAAGCTTAATTGAATTTTTAGTTGATTAATAGCATTTGTAATAGATTATTCACATTGTATTATGCAGAATTGGATGTGTGTAATTGGTGTTTTCTTTTGGGCTTACCCCATCATACCCAAAAAAAAAAAATTAATAATAATTGCACTGGGCTTTTAAAACTAAAAAGCATATATAAAGTCAAACCAACCCATATCCAAACAAACAAAGGAAGCTTCATATATAATAGATATATAAAATAAAGGGAGCTTTCCTTCTAATAAAATTATTTGAAGGATCCTTTAGGGTCGCTATATATTGTATTTTAATATATTGTATTTTAATGATCAGAATTGCCTACTTTTAAAAAAGTTTTCATTAAAGGATCATCTTTGTAAAAAATTAATCAATCGAAAGCTATTTAATCATTTGATTAAATGGTCATTATTTCAAATGGTTATTGAAAATAATTTTTTAAATTTGAGGATGGACAAAATTTTATATCTTAGGGATTTTCAATTGTCTACATAAATAATCTTTGAATAGGACCTAATGGGTAATTCACAGTTTAGTCAATTTTATACATTATTTTTAGACAAAAACCATAATGGTGTATAAAAATTGACTGAGGTCCAAAAATATTGTCTAGACGTTTCTATTTCAAAAATTCCCTACTATTATCTTAAAATTAAATCCTAATATTATCCTAATATTATCATATATTATTATAATATCATCTTAATATTATCATATTATCCTAAAACCCTAAACCTTAAATCCTATACCCTAAACTTAAAACCGTAACCTTAATACTCTAAAGGGGAAATTAGAGTTTAATCCTTATAACAATTCTTATTTAAAAAAAAACCTTATGACTTTTTTTTTCTCAAATAAAGTCATTTGACCATTGTCTTGCCAAAGACATATGTCATTATTTTTTTAGTTTTTGAGGGTAAAGAGTACGGGTTCACCTCATATCTTCCTAGGGTATATAATGAGGTTTGTGGAGGCTGCATGTTAGGTTTGCTCAAAATCTTAGAGTTAAAACCTAATATAAAGCTGATAAACCAGGACTTGAGAAGAAATAAAAATGTACTGCCGAACACTCGAAAATGATTGCCAAGGGCTCGGCACCTGGTATGAGTGAAAAAATTAAAACTAATGAACCAATATTATGTAATATAGAACGGTTACAATATTATTAGGCTTTAGTTAAAATTTTAAAAGTCATAAGGCTATATTCAGTAAATTGTTAAATTAAAGGACAAATGGAAGTTTTCCTACCGTAAATCTCATTCGTACACATGGTTTTGTCGCCATTATGTTAGGATTTTACTCTGAGAGTCTCCACAAGCCACATTCAAATGTACCAATTGTATCATATCATTTTTTTGAGTGTTGGTTTGTAACATTGTTATAATGTACCAAATATATCTTAGGGTTTGAACATACAAATATTTAAGTGAATCACATAATAAAGGAACAAAATATTTAAATTAATTCATATTAATTATCTAAACGAATATTATTTGTAATAATTTTAAATTAAAAGATATAAAAAAAGATATATATTGAATAATTTTTTAATTAAAAAATCTAAAATTAAAGATGTCCTAACTAATATTATCTTCCATAATTTTTAAAATTAATTCATGTTAATTATTTTAATTTTAAAAGATAATATGAGCCAAAATTCAAAAAACTATGTGAGGGTCCATTTTTTGGACATTATCCTAAAAAACTGAATTTGAGTACAAATTTAAATATCTATATGGTTTTAGTTCGAATGACACTCCATAATTGAACCTACGTCTAATATTCTCAAACATAAAAAATAAACGGTTCGGATCGTTGAAATACAATATGGAACGGATCCTACAATAAATCCCTTAAATAATTTTATTTAAAATATCCCTTAAAAATGACTAACTAATTTCATAAAAAAACAAATTGAATAATTATAATTGAAGTGTTAGTGAACTATTTAAATGCTTTGCATACTACACTTTTCGAGTGCACATTTAAAAATAATCTCCAATGTCTTAGTGGTAGCTACCACTTATGCGTTGCATTGTACCACTCCTTGGTTGGATGTGTCGTTGGAAATGTATGAGTTAAGGTAGCATATACCACTCACGTGATCGCATCTACATTTCATACAACCACGTGATACACCATGCGATTACCTAAAACACTTTAGTGGTATTTCCCACAAATCCCAACAATGCATGGGAGGTACCCTATGTAAGTATTTTGAAGCTTTTGGATGGTACTTTGTGTCTAAGTAGTAAATTATTTGTGAATCACCACTGGATCGCACCACTGGATCGGTTCCAAAGAATGCAATCACTTGTGAATGACCATTGAATCGGTTGCAAATCACCATTGTAGATATTAGTGGTAAGTGAAAGATTCCACGTTAAAAATGTGATGTTTTGCATAATGGTTTTTAAAGGTTTGAGCTACTCCTCCCATTATCAATTAGCAAGTCTAAGTGTTAGAATATGCACTTATGGAAATTGTTTTAATAAACATATTGTGTATATTTTTAAACATGACCAACATAACGAATACTTGTTATGCTTTAACTATATCATAAGGCTAAATTCCTAGAGTAGAATTATGCTAGGGTTGGCGGAATTTCATACCCTATCATAATTCAGGAGCATAGGATGAGACCGTATTGTATTACAATCGAAGACGAAATAGATTCTTCTCTCTTCTGATTAATCCGGGTAGTCATGATACTTTGCTAGGCATCGTCAATCTTGACTTGTGACACCTAAGGGTAAAATGATAATTTTACCAGATTATGTTATTTTGGGAACTGATGAGTGTTCATTTTACGCTATTTTATGATACTAACTCTCTAACCTAGAGTGTTAGAACTCGATCCTTTTGTGTCTGTTGTCTTGTTTTTGTGTTTTTAGGTCGAATGAAGCATAAATAAGAAATAGGAGCAAATGGAGCCGTTCTGGGACATTTCCTGGTCAAACTAGGAAAATGGGTCAATTCCTGGTCAAACCAGGAAAACAGCTGAAATCCTAGTCAAATGAGGATTCCTAGTCACACTAGGAAACATCAAGTTCAGAACCATCATTGTCAAGCCAGAAATGAGATCTTGATTGGAATAGGAATTCCTGGTTGAACTAGGAAACCTAACCCTACTAGGGAAAGGATTCCTAATGACACTAAGAGACTCAAGGGGCAATATGGTCATTACGAGAAGTCAAAATGGATAAGGAATCTTTCATTTACAAGAAATCCTAGTTGAACTATGAAAGGTTGGTCAAAGTCAACTCAATCAAGTCAAGGTTCTAGAAGCTTCTATAAGGTGGTGGACATCCATGGCATCAAATGGAGGGAAGAAATGAATTCGAATCCAAGAGGGAGAGAGGGGCAAAATTGGAAGTCAAAGTCAATGGTCAAGGGTCAACCATATCATGTCATGAAGTCAATTGGGCTTTGGGCCTAGGTGAAGTCGAAATCCACAAGAATGGTGAGGTGGCAACCCAACACATTATTTGCATGCTTGCAGCCCATTCACCCAAGTCCTACAGCCATGCGCAAGCCATGCATCCCTAAAGCCCATCACACCACTTTCTTGTTGCAGCCAGCCCATGTTGTTTTAATTGAAACCCTAGCCCAAGTCGACACACAAGGAGTCCTTATCTTGCAATGAAGTCAAAACCCTGGAAAATAGAGCACCAATTTCGACAGCAATTCTGTAATTCTCCAGAATGAATCAGGTAGCATACCATATATGGTTGGAAAGATACGGATGTTAGCTTCGCAGGGAATTTTACGGATTTTAATTCCGAGTTTTCTAGCTCAAGATATGGTCATTTTAGTAGAGATAGCGCAGCAGTTCCGCGAGCCGAAAAGGGAGTTACGCCCAAAAAGAGCCCAAATCAGCCCAAGGCCCATGCTTGGCTGAAAATTATAAGTCTTGGTGTGCAAGGAATGCACTTATCCCACATTGAAGAGAAAGAGAAATCTCAGCCCCACTATCCTCTATAAATATATCTTTATAACTCAAAAAGAGGGTTCTCCTCTCTGAAATTTCGGAACCCCTAGTTGTTCTCTCTCTCTCTCTCTCTCTCTCTCTCTCTCTCTCTCTCTTGTAGCCGCCAATACCCTAGCCTCCTTTCTCTCTCTTTCTTTTCTCACGTAGCATAGGAACCCTAGCAGCCCCCATTATTTTTCTTCCCTTGCCGCAGCCACCATCATCTCTCTTTCTTTATTTTTCTGCTGAACCGAAGGAGGAGGAAGGAGTCAAGCCGCTGCCACCTTGTGCCGCCGCTGCTGCCACCTTGTGCCGCCGCCGCTGCCGCTCTCTAAGGATGTTTTCTTTGTTTTTCTTTTGGAATTCTAGTTTTTAATTGTTTTGTTTAATTAGTTTGCTTTCCAACATGGATTGAGAATTTATTTATATTATTCTGATTTTTTTTTTCTAATTTACTTATGTAAGTTTATTTATTCTATCTTGCATGTTAGTTGTAGGTTGATTAATGGATTTGCATGCTTTAACAAATCGTTTATCCGTCTCTTGGTCTGTTAGTTTGATGTTTGCATGTATTAAATTTCCATTATCTATTTGAATCCGTCACTAGTTGTTTGCATCCTTTGACTGGCCACCTTAGGGTAATTGCATCTAGTTTATTTGTTAGGTTTAGCTGTGAAATAGTCAAAGACACTAAATCACAAGTAACAAGGGAATAATGGATTATTCTTGGTAATGAGGTTGGGCGACCTCTATAAGGAAATAGTCAAAGCTTATATGTTGTGCATGTTTGACGTTCTCACGGATCTTAATGACTCTTACATGGGTAACAGCTGCCTTAGCTTGAACTAGGGAACATGTAAGTTAACTGATTAAGGAAGGCCCAAGAAGCTCTTAGTTTATGCATTAGGAGAACAATTGCAAGAAAGTAACTAGCCAAACTTTTTTAGTAGTCAAACTTTAATACATTGTGTTCAAATTAATTGTCATTAGCCTTGGATGGTTATTGCATGCTTATCTGATTTGAAACTGAAAACTTAACATTGCAAGATAGAATAAAGGGTGTGTGCGTGTGGTGATGTATGCGTGTGTTTTCATCTCTTAAAACCCCTCATTTAGTTATTCTAGTGATTATTTGAATTGATTTGTTGTTTATTAACCATTCCATGTGGGATCGACCTCGTGCTTGTACGCTTTGCTACTGATGCGATTCTTACACTTGCGAGTATACTTGGAATGAAATAGATGTTTATTTTGTTCTAAGAAAACATTCAACAGGAATGTGTCTCAATCCACTTTCGGATTCAACTGGAACCTAAGAGGTTACACGTCAATAGGTGTCATCGTATTAGAAAGAGTTAATTATAAATAAGTCTAATTTTGGAGGGTCTTTTAGACTAAAACCATATAGGAATTTAGATTTATGCTTAAATCCAATTTTTAAGGCTAAGGTCCAAAAAATGGACTTTTAAAATTTTTTGACTCATATTCAAGAAGTAAAATTTCGGATTTTGTAGAAATTTTGATGGAAATTTCGAAAAATTTTAAATTTCGACAAAAATTAGACAGAAACGACAGAAATTACTATAAAAAATACGAAAATTTTGAATGAAACTTTATCATATGTTTATTTAACATATTATCTAGTACATTGATAAAAAATATTGAAAACCCCAAATTATAAGTAGGTTTCATGTGATATAACATGAATATAATGCGCGTTAGAAGCAAATACTGTTAAATAAAATTAGTATAATGAATAAATGAAATTAATATATTCTTTATACCTTATAATTCATACACTAAGCCCTATATACTCTATATACCCTAATATTCTTTATCATTTATAATCTATACACTAAGATATTAGGGTTTAGGCCCTTTAGGGTATTTTTAATTATTTTTACATATAAATGTATTAGGGCTTAGAATTTAAAAACAACTAAACGAAATCTCAAACCCTTTTTTTTTCTTTCTAATTGCCCAAATGTCCTAAATCCCAATTAATCCTAAACTTTTTTTTTTTTTTTCCTTCCTTTCTCTTTTCTTCCCGTAACTTCCTCTTCCTTCTCATCTCCTATTTCCTAGTCCTAGACGCCACTGCAGACATAGACATCAGACCCATTGTGTATCTCTTCTTCCTCCTTCCTCCTTTACCTTCTTCTTTTCCTCCTTCATCTCCCTTATCTCCTCTTTCCAAGATCTCTTCTCTCTCCTCCCTCCCCAATCACCCTTTGATCTATCTTCGATCTACTGCCTCCGACGATGGCTGGCGACGAGGGCAGCTCGCCTCTTCCTCCCCTCTCTCCCTTTGGTTTCCACCTCCGCGAGCTGAAAATTTCGCCGAACATTCGAGAATTTCAGGAAATTTTCAAAATTTTCAGCGAGATTGTCGAAATTAGGAAGAAATTTTGTTAGTTTGGTGTTAAAATTTCAAAACCCCAAAAAATCGAAATTTAACACCTTGCTCATATTATCTTTTAAAATTAAGATAATTATTATGAATAAATTTTAAAAATTATGAAAGTAATATCCGTTAGGACATTTTTTAATTAAAACATTCAAGATTATCTAGTTTTTATGTTTTATAATTTAAAATAATAAAAGATAATATCCGTTTAAATTATACAAATATAAAATAAATGCATTAACCCACAAAATCGAAAATAATCAAACAAGTAAGAAAAAAAGTATATATAAGTACATTTCAATTATATCGATACCTAGGTTTATATTCAATTAGGTGCGCACCAACGAACATGCTCACCTGATTCGATCACTTGGCCATGTTGGTTCATTTCCCAAGTTTTGAGGGTAAATCCTCATCTTTTCACCTCATTCCCTCCTAGGGTATAGAATAGGCTTAATGGAGGCGTTATGCTAGGGTTTAGCTACGAGATTTTGGGCTTCGTCGACAAACCATCAATCGATTGGTACAATTAAAATGTTCTCATAAAGAATTTTTTTCCTTGTTTTATTATTTTCTATTTAATTTGTGGGCTAATGCATTTTTATGAGATTTATATAATTTAAATCCCACAATTAATTTTAGGATAATATGATAATATTATGATATTATAATATGATAATATTATAATATTAAGATAATATTAAACTAGGACAATATTATGATAATATTAAATTTAAATACAATTAATTTTAGGATAATATTAGACATTTTTTAAATTAAAAACATCTTAAATATATTTTTGGACCTCAGTACAAAATAAAAAAACATTAAGGTATTAGTCTAAGAGATGAGAGAAAATTGGACCGGCCTGTGAATCACTTTGTTAGAAATGAGCTTGTACAAAATTAATTAATGAGTTAATTATTAGGGCCTAAAAATAATAGAAAAGAAATTAAAGTGATGCGCTTTTGGGCTTATTAATTAAGAGTTAATTAATTAATTAGATAATTAAATAGTCAATTACCTAGTTAAATGGACCAACAAACTTGGTCCACAAGACTAGGTGGCCAGCCCCCTTTAGTGGAATAATAGTTTCCACTCAAGTCTATATATATGGGCTTTTAGTTAAGTTGTTTGGCTTATGAGAAATCACTTTACGTACGTTTCTTCTATCAAAAGGCCACTCTTGAGAAAGAGAGCTAGCACTCCCATTCTCTAGAGAGTTCAATCCATTCATCTCCTCCTAGCGTGGACTAATTGGAGGTCATACATTTTTGTGTGGCTAGAAGGATCAACTGGCAGAGAGCTTGTGGATTCGCATTTTGGTAGGCTTCCAATCAAAAGAACAAGGTATGAATCTTATTTTGTAAATCATAGAAATTATTGTATCATATCTCAATTCGAAACATGATCGTACAAAATTTATTTTCCGCAGCGTTTATATAATCATTTCTATAAGCATGACATGTTATTTAATCTAATCATGGAAACATAAGCAATAACATTAAAAAAAAAAAAAAAAAATCTAGCTTATATAAGATCATATGAGTTGTAAACATGTAAATTATGGCATTTAAAACATAACTCAAGTATGATAAAGGTATAACTCCTTGTCTTGCAAGTAGTCCTACCCAAGAGTTCCACGAAATTAATCCCATCTTTCTTCACTTTGTAAGCTCTCATACAATAACCCAAAGAGATGGGCACTCTATGTTTATCCACAAAGATAGAGAGGCGCCTAAAAGAAAAGGGTTTAGAGGAATGTTAGCTAAAACACCTTGAGTCCTCTAAGTGTTTGAGAAATGGTAGCTAAAACACAAGAGAGAAAAGAGAGCGAGATGGGAGAGACGTAGAGGGTGCGGCAATTCTTGTGTCCCTAGGTATTGGAACTTTTCCTTTTATGTCTTTTCTCATCTCAATCCTAGACCATTAAATAATGAAATTGTGGAGAGCCATTTAAGCAATAACGATTAAGCAGGAAGCCAATGATCATTCCCTTGTTTCTCATTGTATTTCAATCAAATACTTTCCTTGTCCAATTTGATTTTGAACTCATGCTCTTGTTCCCCACACGATCATAGAAACCCCCATATTTCAGTTAGGCTAAGTCATAATCAGTCAAAGCACAATAATGAGCAAAAACCAAGAGCATTTTTTTTCTTTGTTATATTGGAGGAATCGAACCCTGTGCCTCTCCTAATTCTAACCTTGAGTCTTTCCTAATTCTAACTCATTACCCCACCCATCCTATCCAAATTCTAACTCATTATCCCACCCAATCTTATCCTGAACCCCAAGCGCACTGAAATCAATTCTTTGCTTGAACTTATAGTAACTAAGCTGTGTAGTGAAACCTATTTCAACCATAAGACCGAACATGATCCTCAACAAGCGTTACTATTGTTGAACAAGTTCTAGTGCGAACATCTTTGTGGCACATTTGGTGGAATCGTTTTTAATAATATTCATGGAACCGATTTTAATTCTTTAATCTTCCGTCCTAATCAGGTGAGAGTGAAAAGCGTTAGTTATCTGACCAACGATTGTTTTGTTGCATTCTTGTTGGCTGGAGACGAGTAAGAATGGCTGGAGTGCAGAGTTTTTTTTTTTTTTTGTTTTTTTGTTTTTTCTCTTAGTTGGAAGAATAGCGAAGAGGACGAGGAAGAGACTCTTGATTGCGTGAAAGATATTCACGTTGTTTGAATTTTCAGTTCAATTAATTAATTTTTTTTTTTTTTATATAACACCATTAAATCTAATAGTTAACTCAATTAAGCAGCTTCTAAATTAGTATTAAGTGGTGGACATGTGTCAATATATAAGCCAAGGGACAAAGGAGGACAGACAAAATGGGGACAAAGGATCTCAACTCAACTATGACTTGAATCTAATATTGGAATGGGAAATACAAAATATATTTTTCGATTCGATTATAAGAATAGCATTTGCCACCACATAATTACATGTTTATCAATCACCTAAAGGATCTTTAACAAAATAAAAAAACAAAACAAAAATAAAGGATGATGTTATTGGCACTCCAAAAAAAGTCATTTTGTACTCAAATTTTTCAAAAATGTAAGAGAAATTTTGTACACGAGTGCATGATGATCTTTTTGGAGTGCCATTAACAGCACCCAAAACAAAAGTTATATAAGAAATTTGGCCCAACAAACAAAAAAAGGCCCATATATATCGCCATAACAAGTCCGAAAGAAAGTGTGATAAGGAAATTGGTTTAGCCCAAAACACACACCAATTCTCTCATTTCCAAATACACCTACCAACCCACTTGCACACCCAGAACGACACCGTATCCACCTTTTCCATGGCGCTCATCTGAATAAACCTCACCTGAAAAACTAAGAGAGAGAGAGAATTGAGTGACAGCCATGGAGAGCAGACTCTCAGCTTCTCTAGGCCTCCCCTCACCCAATCCAAACCACCACCACGACCACCACAATGGAACCTCCAATGACTTCCACAACCTCTTCGCTCTCTTGACCACCACCCAAAATCCCCAAACTACTCTCATCCCAACCCAAAACCACATCCCACCACTCTTTGCCTCCACCACCACCTCCACAAATTGGGTCTCCAAAACCCGACCCAAGACCCAAACCCTAATGAAGCAGCTGACGGTCCTCGAGAGGGCCCTCATCGGTGCCGGCGGCGGCGGCATAGCCGGAGCCTTCACCTATTTCTGCCTCCACCCTCTCGACACCATCAAAACCAAACTCCAAACCAAAGGCGCCTCCGACATTTACGCAAACACCTTCGACGCGGTCTTCAAGACCTTCCAGAGCAAGGGCATTTTGGGGTTTTACAGCGGCATCTCCGCCGTCATCGTGGGCTCCACCGCCTCCTCCGCCGTCTACTTCGGCACATGCGAGATGGGCAAATCGGTTTTATCAAAATTAGACAAGTTTCCTGCGGTTCTGGTCCCGCCGACCGCCGGAGCCATGGGCAACATCGTGTCGTCGGCGATTATGGTGCCCAAGGAGCTCATCACGCAGCGAATGCAGGCCGGGGCCAAAGGGCGGTCATGGCAGGTGTTGCTGAACATCGTCGAAAAAGATGGCCTTCTGGGTCTTTACGCAGGTTACTCCGCAACATTGCTAAGGAATTTGCCTGCTGGGGTGTTGAGCTATTCTTCATTCGAGTACTTGAAATCGGCGGTTTTGAACAAGACGAAGCAAACCCACTTGGAGCCGATTCAGAGCGTGATTTGTGGCGCATTGGCCGGGGCCATATCGGCTTCCATTACAACGCCACTTGATGTGGTGAAGACGAGGCTGATGACTCAAGGCGTGGTGAATAAGGCGGTGGCGGGTGTTATGCAGAGTGGGGTTTCGGATACGGTGAAGCAGATTCTCAAGGAAGAAGGGTGGGTGGGATTCACGAGAGGAATGGGGCCGAGGGTGCTTCACAGTGCTTGCTTTTCGGCATTGGGGTACTTTGCTTTCGAGACGGCCAGGCTTGCCATTCTGAATGAGTACATTAAGAGGAAGGAGTTGCAAGAAATGGGTGTGGCTAATGCTCCCACACCCACTTGATGATGATGATGATGTATCTTCCTTCCTTCCATCCCTTTTCCTTTTCGAATTTCTTGCTCATGAAATTCATTCTGCTGCTCACATTTCATTCGTAGTATAAATTCTTGTTGCAATTTTTGCATCCTATAAATTAATTACTTGTCTAAGAGTAATGGGTACTATGTACATGTTCCTTCTTTCTCAAAATAATATACCTATCAAGATGATTACATAAAGTACTCTGTCTATTCATCTATATGCAAGTTTCTGGCACATAACTAACAAGTGTTGGTTTCCTCATTTCAATTAGTAAGATGTTCATGATGATATTAGTTAGTAATCTGTTATTTGGTTTTTTCATTGATTTTTAAGTGACAAAAAAAACCTTCACTAGATTGAATTGTTTGGATTGAAACAAGTATTTCTCTTTTGCTTGAAATATACAGACATCTGAGATTCGTGTGATGTACATGTCAAAATTATGTAGTATTATTACACTTTTATAATTGTACAGACCTTCAGATTGCACTTTATTAAACAACCTTGTGAATATTAGACACTGATTATACCATGTGTACAGACTTTCTCCGTACTGCATTGATTATTCATCAACCTTGCTAAGAGGTTCAAGTGGAACAGGAGCATGCTTATATGCAGCTTTCATTTACTTTCTTTTGATCATTGGTAATCTTTCTCTTAATAGAGTTTGTATTTTTAACTTCTATGTGATTGTAGCAAGAAAATAGTAGGAAGTAAGTGTTCTCTCATATCTGTCTGATAGTTTTTAGCTCTTAATGTTTGTGTTAATTATGTTGTTCGTTGATTTCATTTTGAGATGTTTATGGAAATATAGTGCAGAAATAAAAGAAAATGGTTATAGGAAGCTAAGTTGCTTTCTTGTTTTTGTAGCATATATAATACAAATAAAAATTTACATTTGAAGCAATTTATTCTTGATATAACAGTTTTATTATGCAATTGATTCAGAGTTGATTAACTGTGATTTTTTAGAACTTGATTCCCTATCTCTTATATGAACAGATGCTTACACTGGTTGATGGACTCAACCAGCTTGCTTAATTGCTTTTGGATGTGACATTGATCTGTTATGGACAGTTGGGAACTCAAGTTGGTTAAGCTATATTTGTTATGATGATGCTTGATGTTATATTCTGGATCCTGAAAACAGAATTCCATGCAGGCTGTTTGAATCTAGGGTTATCATTTGAATTTGTTCTAGTTCTATCATGTCAATGAGAGCTTTAATTGTTTGGTGAAAAGGATTTGAATCATGTGTGTATGGGTGTGCTTTACATGTTTGTTATGGCATTACAGATATCAGAATATGTTGCATCATCTGAAGGCAATATTGCAGAAGAAGTCAAATCTTACTTAGCTTAGTTGCAAATTGTAACAGTTTAGTCTCGAAGAATGTAAATTTGTTGCTTACCAATTGACTCGTATTGTTTTGCGTGAATATGCTTTTTCCTATTGGTTAGAGGATGATCATCCGTGGTTAACAGATTGTGCCAGAATATGTTGCATCATCTGCTGACTACACCAAATGGTGATTTATAGCTTTCAGATGATAGTTCTTGGTATAGTGATGATGCTTGTGATATGTTTGCTGCCTGTATTGTTCAGAAATGTTTGAGTATGCTTCAACTTATATTTGAACTTCTACTCAAAACCTTGCATGTGTGATTACATTATGATAGTTTATTGGGCAAATTACAATTTAATACCTCAATTTTACCTCGGATTTCAAGTTAGTACCTCAAGTTCAAAAAGTTGCAATTTTATGCCTCAACTTTCATTTTGTTTCAACTTGGTACTTCCGTTTAGGGCTGTAAATTGGCTCGATACAGCTCGAGTTCGTATCGAGTTCGGCTCGAGCTTGGTTCATTTAAGCTCGGCTCGAAAAAAAACAAGCCAAGCCGAAGCTCGTTCGTTTAAGAAACAAGCCAAGCTTGAGCTTTAGTATGTTCAGCTCAGAAAGCTCGTGAGCAGCTCGTATTTTCTAATTTATATGTTTCATACCTCATTTTTCATAGCTTATATGAGGACTTGCTATTTTTATTTCATACTTTGTTTTTGTATTGTTTGGTTGGAAGACTTCTACTACCTTACGTCTCTTTTTTAGTGAGAATTTTTGCAAATGTTATAAGTTATCAATGTTTAGATGAAATTATTTGGTACAATTGTATTTCATAAAAACCATATTCATCTATATGGTGTTTTAAAGAAGTCTTTGATGTCTATCTAATTTAATTAAAAATATATATTAATTCTACGTTAAATTAACATATTATAATGCTTTCAAGAAAAAAATGTTTGATAGAAATTAATATTTTTTAAAAAATAATAGCTAATAAAATATCTTCGATAAAATTATGTGAATAAGCTCGATACAGCTCGAGTTCGTTATCGGGTTCGATTTTTTTTGAGTGCTGCTATTTGCACACTCCTAATTTTCTCTTTGCACACACTTTTCTCCTACACACCCCTTATTAATTTTTCAAACATAAAATTTCTTTTTGACACACCCCTATTATGACCAAAATACTCCAATCTCACTAATATGTCTAAATTTCTCCTTACACACCCTCTCAACCCAAACATTACACACCCCCACAAACACATCTACACTACACACCCCCCTACCTCACCCCATCTCACCTCACAACTAACCATCACACACCCAACCGACACCCACCATTGCCGATACCCACCTCCGGTTTCATCACCGCCTTCATCGCCATCGTCAGCACGGCCGTGAACTCCATCAGTGGCCTCAACAAATTTCTGCCACTCCTATCCCCACCACAGCCACTAGAAGTGAGTTTTCCCGAATATATTAGTTGTAAATGTAAATCTTGTTTATTTAAATGTAAATCTAATACTTTTTTATCTAATTTCAATTAGTTAATCCATCCCAAATACCGTTTTCGTCTGTTTGAGATGATTTGTAGGGAGGATTTCGGGTTTTGGAGTGAGCATTTTCGGGGTTTTTTTTTTCTGATTTCGCAGCTCGTTCGGCACTGGTTTGCCGAATGAAATGAATTGGTTCGGCAGTACCCTACCGAACGAATGCAACATATCGGATTTCCCTATTTTGGTTCGACAGGTGACTGCCGAACAATGAATATTAGTTCGGTGGTTACCTGCCGAACGAAATGAATTGGTTCGGCAGTACGCTACCGAACGAATGCAAAATTTCGAATTTCCCTATTTTGGTTCGACAGCCATCTGCCGAATAGTTGCCACTTGGTTCGACAGTCAACTGCCGAACAGTTGCCACTTTGCTCGGCAGTTGACTGCTGAACCACCTGTGTTGATTTTTTTTTTTTTTTTTTTTTAAGCTTTTAAAAAATCATATATTTGCTAAAACAATTTTCAATTTCTTGTTTGAAAATATAGGATGGACAGAAGAAGAGTCAGACGTGGTGCATCTTCATCCAGAGGGGAAGTCCTCGATGTTGTCGATGATGTGCACAGAACACGACCCACAGCTTTTGGGCGAAGAAGGCTAGTACAAGCACGAGCTAGTCGTGAGGCAGTTCCTGAACAAGCTGAGGTTCCGGTTGAGGATTACAATGAGGATAATCCCAACGAGCTTGCTGAGCCTTTCCCGGGAGGTCCCATTGACACGTCCCTGTTGAGGAGTTATGGAACTCACGTAGCTGCTGACATTTGGAACAACGAGGTATGATCTTTAACAGTTGGTATTATATGCTTGTGTAACTTGCAGTAATAATGAGTGAATTTCTTTGGTTATGTTTGAATTAGGAATGGGAGCCTTTGAGGTGCATGTCCAAAACCACCAAGCTTCGTGAGTGGAAGTTGTGGGCCAGAACAGATAATGACCGGTTGAAGGGATATGTCATTAATTCTGGGTTGACATCACTGGTGCAGTGTTCTTACCGTACGGTTGATAAAGTGTTGGTGTCCGCTTTTGTTGAGAGGTGGCATCTGGAGACCAATACATTCCACCTGCCTTTTGGTGAGATGAACATCACACTAGATGATGTAGCCAACATTTTAGGCATTCCGGTTGGTGGTGCACCAGTGGCTACACTTGTCGAGGATAACATTGCTTCTGAATATCTACTAATTGCATATTTAGGAGTTAGTGGGGATCAGGCATCAGAGCAGTTGATGGACTTTGGTGATGAGTACGTACGATTAGAGTGGTTACGTACGTGCATTATTAACTTGCAGTAATAATGAGTGAATTTTTTTTTAGCTCGTTCGAGTTCGGCTCGTATAAGAAACAAGCCAAGCCAAACTAAGCTTGAAAAATTTAAAACAAGCTAAGCTTGAGCACAGTGGTATTCGGATTGGCTCGGCCCGTTTACACCCCTACTTCCGTTACTACTACTGTTAGGAAGTCCGTTATCCGCCTACGTGGCGCTGATGTGGTGCACGCTGACCCAATCACTAAGTGTTAGACTTGATTTTTAATAATTTCCATGTGGCAGAATAATAATAAAAAAAGAATAAAATATTAAAAAATTAATTAAAATATAAAAAATTAAATTAAAAAAACAAACAGAAAAAAAAAACCCAGGCTGCCTTCCCCCTCTCCCTCCCTTCTCCCCCACCCCAAAACCCTCCACCTTCCTCCGCCTCCCCTCGTCGGCCACCCTCCCCANGGAGTTGCAGAGTGGAAGGGAGGGGAGGGGTTGGGGTGGGTTGAGGAGGACAAAAAAAAAATTGTTTAAATGATTTAAATTTTTTTGAAATTAAAATATTTTTTTTTACATATGGCAGCTTAGGTGGCTAATCAGAGTTCAAGTGGACAAAATTAGGGTGAAAAGAAAAATATATCCCTGCCACGTCATCAAAGATAACGGCTCCCTAATAGAAAATCTAACGGAGGTACCAAGTTGAAACAAAATGAAAGTTGAGGCATGAAATTGCTACTTTTTGAACTTGAGGTACTAACTTGAAATCCAAGGTAAAGTTGAGGTATTAAATTGTAATTTACCCTAGTTTATTTATTTAATGGGTAAATTACAATTTAATACCTCGACTTTACCACCGTTTTCAAGTTAATATCTTAAGTTCAAAAACTTAAAAATCAATACCTTAACTTTCATTTTGTTTCAACTTGGTACTTCCGTTACTACCATTGTTAAGAAGTCCGTTATCTGCCTATGTGGCGCACGCGGACCCAATCACTAACTGTTGACTTGATTTTTAATAATTGCCATGTGAAAGAATAATAATAAAAAAAAATATTTAAAAATTAATTAAAATATAAAAAATTGAATTAAAAAAACAAACAGAAATAAAAAAACCCAAGCTGCCTTCCTCCCCCTTATCCCTTCTCCCCTGCCCCAAAACCCTCCACCTCCCTTCGCCTCCCCTTGTTGGCCACCCCCCTACCCAACCCCCAGCTGTGTCCCACACCCACCCAAGCAACCCCCACCCAAACCACCATCTTCTTCACCTATCTCCCCCCATCCAGCACCACCAGCCTTCTCTGCGCACCCAATCCTCATCGTCGACCAAACCCTCTCCTCAATCTCGAAGCGTGACTTCCCTCGATCTCAAGCGTCCTCTAATCGTCTTCCTCGAAGAGTTCTCCGACTCGCTCTTCACCGCCAAAGAAAACGACGCCGAATCGGTATCGAAAGCCCTCCACCGTCTGAGCATTTACAGATTTAACTTTCGTCCCTACGCCTTCTCCTTCGTTTGATCTTCCAAATTACAAGGGTTGTTGTCATCAATAAATTGGGAAACTATAAGATAGATATGGATCTTGAAATTAAAAGTGAGAGAGAGAAAGAGGGGGATGAGGGGTACGCAGGTTAAGGGAGGGAGGGAGGATGGAGGAGAGACATGGGTTTTTGGAGAGGGAGGGAGGAGAGGCAGAGAGAAAGAGAAAGTGAGAGGAGGGAGGTGGGTCGGGTCTGGGTCTGGGTTGGGTTGGGTGGGTGGTGATAATCTTCATGATTGAATTCATGTGTTTGGTTACAGAGAAAACAAAAGGGAAAGAGAAGCAAGAGAAGAAAGAAACTGAATTGATTCATCTTGTATTGAGTTGAATGAATAGTTACAAGTATGTTCGTACAGTATATAAGATAAGCATAGCTAAAGGAATCTGAGTAACTGAGTAACTGACTAGCTATCAGACTAAAAACAACCACACAGCTAGCATGCTGAGACAGCAGTCAACAGTGTTGACTATGCTGACTTGATAGGAACTCTCATCAGCCTCATTCAATCTCATGCATGTTAGGAGGACAAAGCATGAGATTGGTTCTCATGTGACGAAGCAGAGGAGAGGAGGGGGCTTTGGTTAAAATGTCTGCAAGTTGTTTTGAACTAGAGACAAATTCAAGTCGCAGATATCCTCTTTGAACCCGTTCTCTAACAAAATGATAGTATATTTCAATGTGTTTAGCACTGGAGTGAAGAATTGGGTTGGAAGAGAGTGCTATTGCAGAGAGATTATCACAATGAATTAGAGAAGGTGAAGATAGGCAAACATGTAAGTCACATAGAAGTTGCCTGAGCCATGCCAATTCAGCAGCTGTGACAGCTAAAGCTCTATATTCTACCTCAGTAGAGGATCTGGACACAGTTGGTTGTCTGCGTGAGCACCAAGAAATTGGATTTGATCCAAGAAAAACAACATAGCCAGTGGTGGATCTTCTATCATTGGGATCACCACCCCAATCAGCATCACTGTAAGCAGATAGATCAAGAGAGCCAAGCCTAAATTGAATGCCAAAATCCAAAGTATCCTTAACATATCTAAGAATTCGTTTGGCTGCTTTCTCATGAAGATCAGTAGGTGTTTGCATAAATTGACAGACTGTATTAACTGCAAAGGCCATGTCAGGTCTGGTGAAAGTCAAATACTGCAAGCCTCCTATAATGCTGCGATAAGCTACAGGATCATTAAAAGGTATGCCATCTGTCTTGAGCAGCTTTACATTTGGCAAACAAGGAGATGAGCATGGTTTGCATTCAGCCATGCTTGCTTTAACCAGAAGTTCTTTAGCATATTTGTGTTGATGTAGAAAAATACCTGAAGCTCATGAAGTGAAGATGTGAAGCCCCAAAAAATAGTGAAGAGCACCAAGGTCTGTCATTTTAAATTCCTGTGATAATTGAGTAGTAACATCTTAAATAGCCTTGGAATCATTGCCAGTAAGGATAATGTCATCCACATATAACAGGAGAATGACCAAAGAATAACCAATGCACCTAATAAACAACGATGGATCTACATAAGAAGAGTGAAAACCAAGACCAGGCAAGTGACTGGTAAACCTTTCATTCCAAACTCTAAGAGCTTGTTTAAGACCATATAAGGACTTTTCTAATTTGCAGACGTAGGTAGGATGACTGAAATCCTCAAATCCTGGAGGTTGGGACATATAAACCTCTTTCTGCAACACACCATGCGGGAAGACATTCTTCACATCAAGTTGCCTAAGTTCCCATCGAAAGTGAGCTACTAGAGCAAGAATAACTCTAACTGTGGCATGCTTGACAACATGACTAAATGTTTCCTCATAGTCAAACCCTTGTTCTTGACTAAATCCATTAGCAACAAGTCTAGCCTTATGCTTGGCCACACGTGCTCCCACGTCACCCAATACAATTTGTTCACGTGTAAGGTTCAAAATATTGCGACACATAAGGGGACGTGTTGAGAGTAATGTGAAGCAATGTCCCATATTGGAAAACTAGAGCTTAGCATATGTGCTTATAAGTCTTGGGCCTCTACACTCATTGCCAATTGGTTTTGGGTTTGATGCTCTAATTCTATCAGGTAGGTGGGTGGGTGGGGTGGGCATGGGGAAGGTGTGGCAGAGGGAGTGACGGGGATTGGTGGAAGAAGGAGGTGTTGCGGAGGGGAGGGGAGGCAAAGAGAAAGAGAAAGTGAGAGGAGG
Source organism: Dryas drummondii (assembly GCA_003254865.1). Taxonomy (NCBI): domain Eukaryota; kingdom Viridiplantae; phylum Streptophyta; class Magnoliopsida; order Rosales; family Rosaceae; genus Dryas; species Dryas drummondii. Next base: position 162,434 of record QANW01013084.1, on the reverse strand, counting down.
GAGGTCGGAGGTGGGTCGGGTTAGGGTCGGGGTGGGAGGGGGGAAGGTGTGGCAGAGGGATAGGAGGGG